>OU565289.1:7210000-7810000 GCA_913789915.3 Sphecodes monilicornis
GCGACTTATAATAGTAAGGTTCAATAATAATAAATGAAAGCAATGCCATCTCTACACTGAGAAACAAATTACTTTCCGCAATCCAATACATGGAATATGGGTTGTACCAAGACAATTGCATCAACATAAGAAGACGAAGTGGCCAGATTGATTCCCGAAATATCCGTGGTGCAAAGAAAACTAATGCAGATTCTCGTAAGATACGCGTACTTCATACGCATCTTCTCGTTAACGACAACGAATTCCAGTGGGACCGAACAGTCCTCGTCGATTAATTCTCGAACGAGTATTCTCCCGTCCGGTGGGAAATTAATCACGACGACGTTTTCAACCCTATCGCAACGATTCCCAGAGTAACAAGAATGTCGCTACTTGTTCCGGGAACTGCGAACCTTGTAGACGATTGTTTTTCGAGAAACGATAAACATCGCGAATTCTCAGCCACGATTAATCGTATTAATTACTTGCCAGACTGTAGTTCTATATTGAGAATTTTCACAACTGATTCATCATAAAAATATGTAGGATAGAGGCGAGGATGTATGAATGTGTGCGTGTGTGCGTGAATGTCCGTTGCCCCCCACGAATCACGCGATCAGCGGGCGCGAATCGTCCGTTGGCGAGATCGATCGCGCGTTTAATAGAAGATGATCGGCCGAGGCTTCGTGGTCAACGCTATGCGAGAAGAGAACACTCTCTGTGGAGCTGTTCAAGAGTAACGATCTGACGTGGAATAAATATTATATTAATCCTCAGGCATTTTCCCTCTTACAAATGTAAGATAATTCACCAGAAACAGAGCAATCTTCGCAATCGAATATATTAAGCTATTGCATATGAAATGTCCGATTTTAAAATGCAAATGTTATCAAGTGTTTCGATTGAGAAATACTATTACAGTCTAAAGGCTTATTATAGATCACTTTGAGCCATAAACCTAATCCTTAAAATCCTACCTTCAATTTTAATTGAAATGTTTCATTTTACTCGAAAATAAATTTCACCTCAATGTCAATCAATGCGATTGTCGCGCATTCTTTTTATACGTGTGGAAAATCAACATATTGACGGTAGCATTTCTGTGAATGTTGGTAACAATGTGATGATTATTCAACGTACTATTCGTTGATGGTAAAAGAAACTACAAAATGGCAACGACGATCTTGAAAGTGAAATATCTGGATGATCAAAAATTCAATTTCTACCGTAATACAGTGTGTATAAAAATGATATGTCACGACTACCATAGCAGGGTTCTATACCTCCGGATCGCTGAAGATCTGTTAGAAAAATGGTCCGCAAATTTGTCCTTCACCCTTTTTTCGAGGTCAACATATTTTTTTATTGCATCATATAGTACTCGTCACAAGGAACAAAAGTCTTAAAGACACCATGGGTCTCAAGTCAACCATTCTCTTGAAAAACGACTTCAAAGTTTCATAAACTATTTTATTCCACATGTTTACAGGGTGTCCCAAGATGGTATAAATGTGGAGAGGGTAATTCTACATGAGAAAATAAGTTTAAAGTATAAAATAATTTTTTTCGTTTAACGCCTCGTTTTCGAGAAATTACAGTTTGAAAATTCGGCGAACGCGCTTGATATTGAATATGAAATGTTTGACGCGTCTGTTTATTACCTACCGGATCTACTACTTACAAACGCTAGGAACGCGAACTTGACGGATTTTCGAACTCTAATTTCTCGAAAACGAGGCGTTAAATGAAAACAAATTATTCTATACTTTAGACTTATTTTCCCATGTAGAATCACCCCTCCGCATTTATATCATCTTGGGAGATCCTGTAGACATGTGGAATAAAACAATTTACAAAACTTTAAAGTTGTTTTTTAAGAGAATAGTTCACTTGAGACCCATGGTGTCTTTGAGACTTTTGTTCCATGCGACGAGTAATATATGATGCAATAAAAAAATATGTTGACCTCGAAAAAAGGGTGAAGGACAAATTTGCGGACCATTTTTCTAACAGATCTTCAGCGATCCGGAGGTATAGAACCCTGCTATGGTAGTCGTGACATACAATTTTGATACACCCTGTACAATCAAGAAACTTGAAAAACGTTGAAAGAATACGTAGATTACAATGGTACTTACTTTTATCAGTAAATCCGTTTAGATAAAAATTGCGTTTGCTTAACGTTACTATTTAAAAAGAAAAAGTCCAGCTGTGCTAACAGATGTCAACAAATTCTGTTGCTTCGAGAGGTACATTAGAAATACAGTATTCTTTTTGTCGTAATGTCCAATAAAATATTATTTTATTTCTCTGTACATTAATTTTTAAATAAATTGTACAAACGTAGCTTTATTCCATAAAACATAGTTTAGTTCCATAAAATAGTGAGAAACATCGTACATAAATTTTTAAGGAGTTGTTGTAAAAGGAAGGCTTCAATCTTTAATTCTATGGTAGTTTTATTTATGAGCAAAATTTTTGAAAGTATTTGACGACGTTTGAATAGACAGCATTTTTTAGGAAAAATAAGTCGTCAGTTTCGCACTTGCTACATCATTTAAAAATATCTTAAAGAAAACCGAACACTGCTTTGCGAAAGTAGTGGCTTGAAGTTTTAACCCTTTGCACTCGAAGCAATTTCAATTCCAACATCAAGATATTTCTTTCAACCTAGAGTATATTTATTCTATGTATCTTTTTTACATTGTGCACCTGAAATTAAACCAGTTTTCTCATACGACAGTTGAATTTTCAGCAATTTATAGATTCGAGACGATTTGAATAACATGAAGACTGTTTTAAATAATCGTATGACAATTTTTACTGGTGACTCAGAGTGCAAAGAGTTAAAATGAATCGAGGTTTATGTTCATACTAATTGTTTTTACGAAATGATCAGTGTTTAAAGACTTTTTATATCCACTGTGGACGCACGAACCCATAATTACGAATACGTCGACTCGTCCTCAAAGGCTTATCGAATTCATATAAAACGACTAATTATCGAATTCATAAAAAACGAATAATTTTTACCTTTCTAGTATTAATCCAGCACGTGAATCTATTGTTAGCAATCGCCGTCTATTCCCAAACAAAAGGCGTCCATTACCGGCAGATTCAAATCCTCCAAAGCGAATTCCCCACGCACCCAGAGACCCAGCAGAACCTACCCGTCGTCGAACAGCTTGAAATATTAGAAAAATCTGCTTCGCCGCAGAAAAAAGGGGGTCAGCATTGAAACGTTACATGGGGAGCACATTTAGCGAGCCCGTCCCGGAGGCATTTCCGCCACGAATGACAGCAAAACCGTCTTACCCGGGGACAGAGCTCGTTGTCGCCAGTGTCCGTCAATTCTCGCGAAAAAACGGGAATCGTCAAAAGGTAAAAACGTCTCTTTATCACCCGCTTTCTTTCAACGAGGCCGTTCGCTGTTCGTCGATCGTCGAGCGGACCTAGCCCATCCTCGAATGCGCGCTCGCTCTCGCTCTCTCTCTCTCTCTCTCTCTCTCTCTCTCTCTCTCTCTCTCTCTCTCAGCTCGAACTCGAAGAAGAAAAGGGGACGAAGAAAGGGAACCCCGTCGGGACGAGAGGTTAGCGGTGTCGGGTGATTTTTTCACGGTGGATCAACTTGTCCGCCATATTAATGACCGCGGTGCTAGGATTATCCGTCGAGGTTACCCAGCGGTTTGCCTTCGAGCTGAAGCCAACTTTCCCGGAAAATTGATTGCGCTTCCTTGAATCTCTCCGCGACGCTCTAGAAAAAAGACGTCGTCGTCGGGTAAAAAGGGTGTCGTCTACGGGGGACGACGGTCGCCTCGTCGACGGTTACTCCTCTTCCCGGAGCGTCATTGGGCCGGCGCTAATTATTTTCGCCAAGCGTCTCCCTTTAATTGGTGTTTTCTTATCGACTGTCCCTCCCGGCGTAAGAACTACAAAGCCTTCGAAACACGAATTTCCGCTCTCGACGCTGCAGTAATTCAGTTCTGGAAGTTCGTTCGTCTCTTCGTCTCCTTCCTTCTTCCTCTCTTTTCGGCAGAGCTCCTTTCGCCCACTCATGCCATAAAACTTTCGCGAAGGTCTCTCTATCTCTCTCTCTTCGTTTCCCTTAAGAATGTTCCCGCGGACTTCGTTAAAGGGAATCGTTAAAGCTCCAGCGGCCGTGGTTCGCAGTGGACTCGAAATCTTTGCGGTCGCTGGGCCCCTTCACCGGGAAGAAACAGAGGGAAAATCCTCTGGATCCTTTGATATCTGGATGCAACATCGCTTGGCCGGAAAGCTGTTTGCGTTTGAACCGAGCCGCCGCGCCACGCCGCCCGAGATTATGAACCTTCGCGAGCGCTCGCTTTCTTCGCCACTGATTTCTTGTCCGATGGATCAACGTTCCGGCGACCCGCCTCGTTGTCATAAGTGACTGACTGAGACCGGCAGGGTCGATGTCTTGATAACGGGCGAGAGACTCGAAAAGAAATCTGTGCTCATTAATCCTTCCGCTACGGCAAACATTGACGTTTACCGCTCGTACCATACGGCAGGAGTTCAATCGCGACCTCCACTGAGAACGGCGAAATGTTTCGGCAGCATTCATCTCAGAAAGTATATTGAAATAAATAAAACACTGGATTGCACTTAGAGCTGGGTAAACTATTATTTCAAATAGTTAATAGTAAATAGTCTATTACATTTGAAATCACGTGTACACTTTTAAAAATGTGTGGCGGCTACTTCCTATGCTCGTCAACAGAGGGACAGTACGACAACACTTTTCTCGCTACTACCTGAATTTTCCTCTGCTTGTATATATACAGGGTGTCCCGTAAATGGTGGTACAACCGAGCAGGGAGTGATTCTACATGAAAAACTGAGTCGGAAATGTGGAATAAAACTTTTTGATACAAGGCTTTGTTTTCGAGAAAAATGAGTTTGAAAATTTGTCTAGCGCGCGTGTACTCGGCTTACTTGCGGATCAACGGACTTTATTCTGAGTTACCTCAACTTTTTTTCGCAAAGATTTTCGAGGTTTGTATACATCGAATAAATCGATGGTCGAGGTTACAATGTTAGAATTACCTTTGAGGAATTCGTTTAATTCATAAATTGCTAGAAGTGCTGTCCACGTTGTTGTAGACATAATTGTGCTCTTCGTATTAAATTCCTTCGAACCTCTTGTAATGTGCAATTATTATGTTGTTTTAAGTGTTCAAACGCTATCACAATTTGTTGTTGTAATTGTTCGATGCTTGTTATGTCATCACGATACACAATCGACTTCACCTGACCCCACAAATAAAAATCAAAGGCAGTGGAATCCGTTGATCCGCAAGTAAGCCGAGTGCACGCGCACTAGACAAATTTTCAAACTCATTTTTCTCGAAAACAAAGCCTTGTATCAAAAAATTTTATTCTATATTTTCGACTCAGTTTTTCATGTAGAATCACCCCCTGCTCGATTGTACCACCAGTTACGGGACACCCTGTATGACGTCCTAAACTGTCTTTTCTACATCCCGCATCTAAGGCAGGGTTCGCCAGATAGTCTTACTGACGAGTCCTCTAGCGGGCCCAGGACGAAACGCTTCGTTCTCCTTTTATTCCATCTTTTCATAATTCAACAGCCGCCATAGATGAAATATTTTATTTGTTAGAAAAATCTTTTAAAATAGTATTTTATTTGAAGGATTGGTAAATATTTACATTAGGGGCTTCCTCACCGATTTTGATGACGTCCAAATATGTTGTCGAGGTCATCATTCTGAACAACTTTTTCCTATACATGTTACCGCCGCCCAGCTTTAGTTTCCGAGATATTCGCAAAAAAGTTTCAACATCTCGAAAAGTGATCGGAGTAGGTCTGCGTTAGATTTGAAATTGTGGCCACCGATAACGCGGCCACGGTCACAACTTAAAACGACTTCAATCAGTTGAGACCCACTGTCTTGTCTGTTTATGTTTACGAACTGAAACGTGAAATGAATCGTGTCTAACGCGAACTCATTTCATTGTCAGCTGTGTTAGCATACAGAGTATTAAGCATGAGACTATACGAATTCTTGGATATCTGCAACAATCAAGAAAATATATAATAACCCAGTATATAAATATGTAAATAATATATAAATAACCCAGACCTAACCCAGATCTACTCCCATCACTTTTTGGGATGTTGAAACTTTTTTGCGAATATCTCGGAAACTAAAGCTGAGCGGCGGTAACATGTACAGGAAAAAGTTGTTCACAATGATGACCTTGACAACGTATTTTAACGTCACCAAAATCAGTGAGGAATGTAAATAATTACCGAAGGATTCTCAAAATGGTGTGAATTTAATTTGAGGTAGTGATTCTGCATAAGAAAATAAATCGAAAATAATATGAAACAAATTTTTTTCATTTGACGCCTCGTTTTAAAAAGAATTGGCTTCGAAAATGTTTGATTAATTAGCTTCTGACATACTTATCCCGCTAGTGCGAAAAATAATTTTACGAGAAAAACGTGTTTACAGTTCTGGCTGTAAGTACCAATATATTTGTTATACCTACGATCAAGTGGGGTGCATTAACATTCACGAAGTTGATATTATTATCATCATCATTGTAATAGCAAATTTATTCATCTTTTAGTTATGCATATATTCAGTGATTCATTTATATACACAATTATTTTTCATACATCCATGATAATCGTTTATAAATTATCATATGTTCCTGTATTCGGTTTATTTATAATTCATTCTAAACAAATACGTGAACGTCGTCGTTTTTTTTAAATTTTCCCTTTAATTATTAAACGCGTTAATATCCATAAAGTATTCAAAACCTTCTTCATTTAAAATATTCGAAATTTGGTAAGATAAACTTCTATCGAATGTGAATAACGTTCTATGATTAGCTTATCTCATATGAACAATTTTTGCACGCGTTGGAAATGTATTTTTCTTTTTAATATTTTGGAAATCCATAGATACACGAAAATTGTATTATTTGTTATTATTTGAAACATTTGTTCTCCAGAAATTTTACCGACCTCTGATAATGACCCATAGTTTCTGCTAAATTTATCGTCGTTTTTGTTGAAAATTCTGGCGAAAGATATTAAATATTTGATTGCTTACTTTTATTTTCTCGATTCGCCATTTAATCGTTGTTCCTCTACAAATTCGTCTCATTCTCGTTCCAGGACCCTGCGAGGAGACGTATTGTTCCTGGGGAGCGACGTGCGTCGTGTTGGAGAGCGGAAAACCTTTGTGTCAGTGCCCCACCGATTGCCTTCCGACCTCTGATCCTGTCTGCGGCTCCGACAACGTGACCTACACCAACTACTGCTACCTTAGACAGACCAGCTGCCGCAACCAAAAAAGTACACGTGTGCAGCACCAGGGCGCATGTGGTGAGTACAGTTATATCACGATATCGGTAATTATTTGTATTACGACCAACTCACCGATTTTGTTGAAATTTGAATATATTAGATTTCGACATTTTGAACAATTTTTTTCTCTTCATATCATAGGGTGTCGCTTTTAGTTTTCGAGATATTCGCAAAAAACTGTTGCTACTACTATATGAACTTTTTAAAACTAACAATGAAATACAAGTTTTGAACCTAGATCTAATCCTGAATTTTCATATGCATTCTCTCCGCCCTCACTATGACCTAATCCCAACTCACTCTCAATTTGTTGGAGTAAGTTGGGATGAAGTCGTGGGAAAGACGGAATTGAGAGTGAATTGGGATTAGGTCGCGAGGAGGGTGGAGAGGCGACCACGCTCACGAGATTCCAAAATTCAATGCAGTAGGAGCAACAGTTTTTTGCGAATTTCTCGAAAACTAAAAGCGACCCTCTATGATATGAAAAGGAAAAATTTGTTAAAAATTGTTGAGTTATACGCTTTGTTAATGGCTCACAATCACTCGAAGCAGTAGCCTCTCGATTGTATAGATGGCGCCACAAATGGATTGGGACTGCTCGAGGAAGCGTCATCTACGTCTAATGCGCAGACGCAGACCGGCTGTTCTTTGTCTTCCGTCCTGCCTCGTAGCACAGAAACCGCGTATTAGCTATCGTATTATTTGTAGTACCTTATTTTACATTAAATATTAGAAACCGCGTATTAGATATCGTATTATTTGTAGTAACTTATTTTACATTAAATATTAGAAACCGCGTATTAGCTATCGTATTATTTGTAGTACCTTATTTTACATTAAATATTAGAAACCGCGTATTAGCTATCGTATTATCTGTAGTACCTTATTTTACATTAAATATTAGAAACCGCATGTACTGTGATCAGTAATTGCTACAGCTACGCCACTGCATCCACGATCCACGTCCCAACAAAAATGGCGATATCTATGAAATGTCAAATTTCATCAAAATCGGTGAGTGGGTTGTAATGTAAATAATTAACCACAATATTTTCTATCGCAATCTTTGATTCACCAAAAAATGCTGCACACAGTGCTATGAACAATTGTAAAGGATATTTCGCGAATCGAAAATGTTGTTGTCGGTGGCTTTATTTTGATAAAGTCGAATTTCAAGATTCGTAAAGTACGCATGATATAGAATAGGAATTGGCTAGTGCGTCTGATCACGATTTGCCTATTTTACTTCTTCTGCATACGAATGCATTAGAAACTGATGAATTTCTTCATCGAATGGACCAATATACTGGATTTCATTTTTAATAACAAAATAACTTAAGAACATCAGTTAAAACCTCTGAGAAATTATTGCTATCAAAGAATAAATATTATCAAAATCACCAACAAAAGTGACAAAACAACTATCATAAACACCAATAAAGCCCCAACAACACATCCAAACTTGATAATGGCTCCATAGTTTTTAATTCTACTAAAACATTCGTCCAAAACTAACCCTACAACAAAACTTACTTTAACAAAAATTTATTCTACACTTTCAATTTTCCTCTTGTCACAGAATCATTTCCTTTTTGTCTGTACCAGAAAATCAAAAACACTCTGTACGATAAAACAACGAAACTCTATAGAAACTACACGTTATTTACAAAAAAATTAACATACAAAGTTGTCCCAGAAGTATTTTTTGTTTTCATTTAATAACCACAGTGCAAATTCATGGCAATCTTTTGAGAAAGGAAATTGCGTGGTTACGCAAGGCGAGGCTTAACAAAATAATAACACATTAATGAACAGATGATCGCATGATTTGTATATGTTCGTGTTATATAGCGATATTAAACGTACGCATTGTGAAAGAAACATTTGGAACAACGTAATTACATTACAAGTGCACAAAGAGAGTCTATTCACTTATCACTAACACAACGAATATCGTCCGAAGCATTCGAACGAATACAAAGAGGACCTTCCAACGTTCTGCACGGGCTAAAGCAACGAATGAAACGCGCGCCATCAGCAGAATTCATGAAACCGTTAAATGATAACATCGCGCGTCGTGGTATTAAATTTTAATCGAAGAATTTGCGTCGCGTTTTGGAGAGGATTTAAGAATTCTGCGCACGCGGCGATGACAAAGGGAAAGAAATCGAGGAGCGTGCGTGATCGGTAGGACGCGAAGTGTCTGATCATGAGCACAGAATGAAATTTTATGCCGATCATGTTAAATTGGGGGGTATGGAATGATGACACGACCGCGGCCGTGTAAAATCCATCCCTGTCCGTCAGTATGAGGAGACCGTTTAAAAACAAATAACTTTTTCAAGCCTGGTCCAAACAATTTGAGTTTTTTCAAGATGTTACAATGACTAGTTTACGAAGTAATGTACAACAAAAATGATTTAAAAATTACTATTGGTCGAAATCGCAAAGGAAAAAGTAAAGTTCACGATTTTTAACTTTTTTACCTGTGCTTACAATGAAAATTTAAAATATGCCTTTCGTAGATCTAAGTACATTATATACATAAACAAAGTTTCAACGAAATTGATTAAGGTTGCTACGAGTTAAACATGCCAAAAATTGCGAGAAAATGAAATTCAAAGATTTTTACATCTTTCAATGCCTCTGGCTTATTTATGCATCACTCGATTTCGATAAAACTTTGTACATGTACATAACTCAGTTATTAAATTTTCGTTAATTATTTACAAATAATAATTTTTGAATCATTTTTCCTGTACATTACATCGTAAACTAGTCCTTCTAACTTCTCGAAAATACTCAAATTGTTTGGCCAAATTTAGAAAAAGTTATTCGTTTTTAAATGGTGTCTTCAGACTTATGGTCGGGGGTGTACGTTGACGAGGAAAGAAACGTTTCCGGTGTTTGGCATGCTCGAGACGGTTCGTACGCGCCGGAAATAACCGGTGCGGCGCTGAACGGGTTTTCTTCGAAAATTACAACCACGACAAATGGATTTACGTCAATCCTGATTTCAAGCACGGGCATAACTCCTCGTTTGTATCCTTCGAACGTTTCCCCCGCGACGTCACGCGCGCCGAGAAACATCCGGATGCAGCGTATCGGGGCCGCGTCTCCATTTTCGCGCGAGCGAGCGCTCACGTAAAGCTATATCCGCAGGAATAATATGACGTGACGTTCGAGAGAACGGCACCGATACCGGGGACATTATCATTATTGCAGGATACCGGCGCAATAAGTTTCCGTTTTGCATCGACAGATCCCCCGCGAACGATGGAAACTCTCGTCGGAAGTTCCGCGAACACCATTAGAGAATCGAGAACAAATCGGGGGCGGGTATTACGCCGAAGAGCGTGTTTGTTGGCCAGGAGATTCTTGTATTTTCTCGCACTTGGTGGCAGGAAAGGAATCCTGCGGTGGTGATAGGTTTTTGTTGCTTGTGCGAGAGGCTGGTTCTACATGTTTTCACACGTGGAGGTTACAGTCGCGGTGGCATCGATTTTGTTAAAACTTTTTCTGATAAGTGTAGAGCAGGAATTCTCAAACTTTATTTTTCGCGCTGCACTCGAACACCTATATCGAATACAATAGGGTGGTTCTTATTTTTTGATTTTCTATTTTTCCTGGTATTATCCCTATAAACTGTGAGACTTGTTGAGAAAATGTGTGAAAAATTTGGAAGCAATCTGACAACAGAAACCTACGCGACATTCGCGTTAGAGATTTAAAATTTGAATAATTTCATACAATTTTGAAACATAGCTGGAGTAATGACGTGATTTATGTATTACTTTCAAAAAACCTACAAAATCTATAAATTTGATTTATCATTAAATTTAGTGTATGACGCAAAATCTGGTATAGGGGGATATATCAAATCTGGAAAAACCGATTTTGATGAAATTTTAGTGAGAGGTTGTTTTTGACTAAATATTTGACACTTATTTTTTTCGACCATCATCCATGTTAAAAGTGTGAAAACCGCCCTTAAAGTTGAGCAAAGTCAATAAAAATTCATAAATACTGGATTAATAGAAACATGTTGCTACATTTATAGTAGCATAGTGATAAAGTGGTAAGTTCTTAAATCACTGTCACCTATGGTTCAAATCTTCTTTCCTTTTAGCTGCCAAAGTTCAATGATTAATAAACAACTCACTCTCAATAACGCAATTTCATAATTTCGTTTGGGTTTATTGTGTAAAAGAAGATTTTCAAGCTTTATTCTAGTACAGCACAATTATTAAAAAGTCTATTAATAGGCTTCGGGTCAGTGATGCTAGATCCACCCAAAACTGGGTTGATTTTCCTCTCCTCCTTTTCCCCTTCCACTATCCCATTCCACTACCTGAGCACTCTCCAACGTCCCCCATTAAGACCGTAGACTGGTCACGTGACGTGCCGCGCAACGCATCACATATTACTCTGGTCATCAGAGAGGTTGTAAACTGTATTCCCCTCGATTCAACCGTTCTGGCATCACTACTTCGGTTCTATAAACTCTTAATCTATCACTTTTTCATCCATAATTTACATCACTCCAAGTAGAATCCCAACAATTTTCGTGTCTTAGAAGGGCAGAACCTTTCCGCAGAGCCCAAGTCTTGGTTCGTTCGAGAAATTGCGAGAATTTGAAAGAATTCGAAGTAATTTCCAAGAACACGTACATCGTCTCACCCTTCTCCGGTTCCCCTCACTGGTTGGATCGAGGTAATAAATTCGATTCGCAGGAAACCATAAGATTTTCACGGCTAGCCCCCGGGGCTCCAACGCCCAGGAACGAAGATGTCGATACAAGCGCGTATAGGCTCGTTTGAATAAAAGATCGTTTTGAGAATCAGCGTGAGGGGTGAGCCATCTAACGGAGCAACAATCGGGTATCGGGTGATGGTTAATTCATGATGGCGGGATCCCCGGTGTCGGGCAAAAAGGGATCCGAGTGTGATAAAATACGTTTCTAACTGTGCGTGTTCTGTTTCCACCGGACTACCTTACTCCCGATGCGTTTGCGTACAACCCTTGTGTCTTCCAGCGTTACCGATTCCCCTCGTGTTTTGTATCGGGTCTATCAATAAGACATTCGTGCTTTCCTCTTTGCTGTTTATCTGGAAAGATTCACAATTGAATGGTGATGGATATATCATATGATGTACAGATGTACAGATGTACGACTATCATAGCGTGATTCTACACCCTCCAGTTGGTGGAAATTGATTTAAGAACAATCCCGCAAAATGAACCTTCACCTTGCATTTCAAGGTCTTAATGTCAGCAGTTTTTTTTTTATTGCGTTTTTACTATTCGTTACAAGGATATAAAGTACAAAAAGAACGATGGGTCAAAACCCACAAGCAATTTTTTTCCACATTCATTTTAATTCGAGAGTATAAAGTGAAATCTCTCGCCTTCACAGTGACTTCTCAGCAGTTCATTTGTGATCTTTTTTCGCGGTTTTATTATGCTTTTAGAATGAAAAGTGTGTTGTAAGTTCAATTTTGGAGTAGTATGTTAATTTTCCTTTAGTAAAGTACAAATTACAGGTGTGATTGTGTTCGTTGCGAATTTCGGGAGCGACGCGCGGATGACTCGTGTCCATTTAAAGTTGTAAATTTTAAGCCCGGTTGTAACGGACACGGCAACTCCGAATTCACCGATTTACGACCCGCCAAATTAATTTTAGATAGCCGATTCAATGATTACTTCGATGTATGAATTTTGTGAGATTTAGCGTTTCGTCCCAGGCCTGCTAGAGGATTCGTCAGTAAGGCTAATCTAGCAGGCCCTGCCTTATGCGCGTGGGAGTTCGCGACGATCAACTCCACTTGAATTCTACGAATCTCGATCGATTCGACTGAATGGGATCGTTGAATGAGCTTGACTTCGACTTCGAGAGACTTGTTTGTCTCGCTCGAATGTGTCTTCGTTCGTTTTCGTTGATCTATACTTAGCGAAGATTCGACTTCGACTGACTGAGAGTCGCGCTCTTCGGGAGGACCCCTCGTTGTATCGTGAAGGCGATCCTCCATTTTTGGGCGTCAATAAAGTGACACCCATTGCCATGCAGAAGAGATACACTGATTGGTTCCTGCCGAACTCTGCGTTCCCCAATCAGCGCATTCTTGATGACTTGTTGATTTGCCTTAAGCGAACCTGCCCTGGAGAAAGCGCAGAACCGTGCCCGACACCCTCCGAGGACGACGCTAGGTAACTTGAGAACCGTACTCCTCGGTCGCCCCCTGAGGAGGCGAAACAAATACGAAAGTTAGGCGATGGCTCGACTGGTCACCAAATGTGCATCGAGCGCCTAATCCTCGAAAGTGGCCTCAGAGTCACATAGGCGCCATAAATAAAGTCTAAAGAAAAGGCCCATTGTACGATTCCCTTGCGACGGAACAGATTGTTTTACTGCAGAGAGACTGATGAGGAAGGTTCGTTGTCAATAAATAGCTTAATATCTTCACGAGTATGACAAGTTGTGTTGTGTCATATTTGATTAAATGGCATAAAAACATTATTAGTATTCTTATTGTGCATTCGTTTCATTTTCTTCTATCCGTGGTAAAATACAATATCAATTACCTAATTATCGTGATACAAATCATGTGGAATTTACAAGATAATTTGTAACATTGCAATGAGAGTAATGAAACCCTGAATTAATAATATTATATTTCCAACTGTCATTTGCGTTTCAAAACGAATGGAAACTTCGAGAATTAAATGAATTCAATAGCAACATGATACTTTTAATATTACAGCACTGCGTACAGAAAAGATGTTTAATTAAAATTTAAACCAGTCAAAATACAAGTTGCAAAATAGCTGTTGATTTAGTGGACGCTGCTATGATGTGCAAAAGCATATTTTTTTAGTTACTTTTCCATCTTTCGTGGAGAATAAATAATTATTATTGATCTGCGAGATTTATGCATTTATATCAAACATGTATATACCAAACCTAAAGCAGCTAAAATATTAAAGTATTTGAAACTACTGTGGTACTGTTGTTAATTCATTAACAATATTAACAAAAGAAAATGTTTATGCAGCTCCTGTATCTTGCAGTTGTGCGTGTGTAGGTAATTGTTGTTTTGCATAAAGTCCCGCAGTCTAATAATTAATAGGCGATTAATCATAAACGCATTAGATCAGTGTTTCTCAACCTTCTTTGTGCCATGACCCACTTATGCCTTTCTAAAATTCATATGCCCCTTCCCGCTATGTAAATTTAAATTGTTCGTTGAAGTAACTTAAATGATAGATTTCAGGAAGATGTCCCATGGGAATTGTAGAGGAAACACAGTAAGTAAATTTTCAAAACTCGGAACGAGTCCATTTTCGTATTGCCCCCTTGAAAATCAAATTGCCACCCTGTGGGGCGTGGGCCCCACGTTGAGAAACACGAATTTAGATGTTAAAAGACTTCTTTCAGCTGTTTCAACGTTCTACGTGCTTCAAAAAATAATTTTGTCATAATTTTAAGTTGTGCAACGATATAACAATGTTAGTTGTGGACGAGTCCAGCATAGTTGCGCATAAACGACGTTTATCACGGGTTTCCAGAATCTTTACTGATATACGACGCGAGAGTTTATCGAAAGCCACAAGTCAGTCAAACCCAGTTCGTTCTGCTTCTTTCTTTCCGCGCTTTCAATTACCCTTGAATACTCCCGATCCTGAAAAGTCTGGGAACGACACGCAAGGTCAGAACTACTTCAGATCTCTCGCGGGGAGCCAAGTTTATGAAAGCTCTTGGCGAACCTTCGCCGCCGCGGCACTCGTCTTTTTTATCAGTCTATTCGTTGCAGAGTAACGACGCTTATATCCCGGAAGTTTTAACTGCGTCTTCGTTTAACTTCCGCATCCTGTATCCGTAAATGAAGATATATCTAGCATTCCGAACTGTGAAATAGAATACAGCGACGGGAAATACGCTCACTTAGCCGGAGTAAAGCTGAATTTTTTCCGTGAAACGAAGCCAGATCTACAATTAATATTATTTTGTTCTTTCTTCTTCCTTACTTCTACGTTTATATTGTGGTATTTTTACACTTACAGTGGGTGCAAAAAGTATTTAAATACTATGTTCCCGATTCTCGATAAATTGTCGATATTTAAATTGTCATTTCCGTAAATGGAAGACAGATGTACAATTAATATTATTTTATTCTTTCTTCTTCGACGAATTCTTCTTTCTTACTGCCACGTTTGTATTCTTGTATTTTTACACTTGCAATGGGTGCAAAAAGTATTGAAACACTATGTTTCCGATGATCGATAAATTGTCGATATTTAAATTGTCATAATTTCGTAAAAACAGATAGTAAGGCCATAAAGCCTGAACTCATTTTACAGCTTGAAGTTGTACTTTTTCAGAGCAGTGTTAATTTTCCTTTAAGATATTTTTAGACGGTATAGCAGATGCGAAACTAAGGATCCATTTTTCCTCAGAAATACTGCAAATTCAAACGCCTCCAAAAACATTCAAAAATCTTTCTTTAAACGAAACTGCCAGAAATTTGAAGATTGAATCCTCCTCTTCACAACGACTCTTTAAAAATTGATGTACGCTTTCTTCACTCTTTTATGGAACCAAAATGAAGAACAAGTTCGATCGTATGAAGTCCTTACGGTGTAGCTTATACTATTCTAAAGTTGGCAGCACACCTTTCATTGAAAACTTGATGAAATGACTAAAAAAGAATCTTGATCTAATTTTTAAGGTGTCGCCAGAAAAAGGAAGGTTCAATTTTTAAATCTATGGTAATTTAAGTCACGAAAAACATTTTGAAAAATGTTTGCAGACATTTCAATGTATAGCATTTTCGAGAAAAACCGCGTCCTCAGTTTCTCGTCTGCTACATCATGGGAATAAATATCAGAGTAAAATGGACGGCATTATGAAATTGAACATTAAATTATGACATTAATGGCTTTGACGCACGATCAATTTTTACGAAATTATCACAGTTTGTATATAGGACATTTTTTGGGAATCGGGTATTTAATGTTAATGTACTTCTGGGGTCCACAGCAATGACTATTATAGCAATAATCAAGTCATGTGTGTTTTTATATTTGTTGGCTTATTTTAAGTGTATATCACGTTTATATATATGATACATGGCAGATTGTCGTAAAACTTGGGAGACTTATTTATTATAAAAACCACATATATTCGTGAGCATACTAGCTATAAATTATTTCTATTGCCTCGTGAACATTTGAAAACACCGATCCATGTAACTGGACCAGTGTTTTCAAATGATCATGAAGAAGTAAACGTAATTTATAGCTAGTATGCTTGCGAATAAATGTGGTTCATCAAAGTAATATAAATCAAAGAAAGAATCTTTAATTTCTAACTACAACCACGATTTTTAAATAATTGAATCATGTACCTAGACATGTTACGTATCTAGATATGTACTGAACATACTGAAACATGGTGTGCTCCCTCTGTAAATAATTGAAACAGATTCAACAGTAACTATGTATAAAAATTCATGAAAGTAGTTTAAAGATATATATATATATATATATATATATATATATATATATATATATCAACCTACAAAGTTTCATCAAGATATGTACATTATTCAATTTATTCTAAAAATCATTTCGTGATATATGATCAAAACAAGCCAAGAAGTAGGAAAAACCATGGAAATTATCCTCTTGCACTATGACCGATTTCATAGTTACAGTGATTAGATATCCTCTGTTGTCCATAGTTTCCTAGAAAGAGAAGAAAATTTGTAGCTATCGTGCGCATAGATATTCTCTAATGGCTGTATATTAAGAACAACAAACTAAAATTTTATTTCGGTTTAATGCAAATTAATAACATACATATCTAGAAGATTCTGTTCGAAATCTTCATGACAAGTTTGACTCGTTGCAGTAATGCTTTGGGTTAATATTTAATCCTGCATTCATTCAAATTATCGTAGAATTGCGTAAACAATTTTCCTTTATTTGAACGGTTAAAAAGTCAATTATCTTTTGGGAATAATTTCAAAGCACATCTCATAAGTCTCATGTTTAAAATTTACGCTAAGGTTTGCGTCGTTCGAAGAAAAGAAAATTTTATTCACTGCTCGGAAACTTTTTATTTTTTGCAAACGCGCTAGTTTCTTGTCCGTTTTATTCCGAGAGGTGAAAGAGTAGGTGAAAAAATGGAGGATCGAACCTGGGGTTGGAGTATATCGCCTGTGAAACGGAAGTTGCGTAATTCTCGTTCAAAAGGAGAAGAGAGTCGAGCTCGCGTATTATTGCCGTATACCGTCTTCCACCGTTTTCGTCCTGCTACTTTCGTCCTTTCCCCGTTCTTATCTTATCAGCCGTAGTTCTACTTCATTGCGGCTCCTTCGTTCCGAGCAACCAGCTGCCCGACGAACTTCCGTGTTATTAAACAAAACTGGCCGGGCAAGAAGAACCGTGAAACAGATTTAACGTTCGCCAGTATTGTTGAAGTCGGAACGTGAGCTCTTTGTATTTTCCACTTTCTAAGCAATGAGGTGATTTAATGTAAGTAGTCCGTGTCATAAGTACACAATGGGAATGTTGGATCGAGCAATTCCACAGATCCCTCCAAAAATTTCAAAGTCGTAATCTATACTTTTAGCATACGTGCAGAATGCTTCTCTCGAACTTTCTCGCTCGCTTCAATCTCTGAATTCAGCGTTTTTTTAAGTTAACCGGCAAAACCATTTCGTATTTCAATTCTTGAACCTGGTGACTTAATTTATTCAGCGTTGTTGCTGTTTGCAAGCAAAGTCAATTCATTTCAATGAAATACTTCGAGAATATGTGACATTAATGGACAGTAATAATGTTACACGCACTCGTGTACATTCTCCAAATACATGTTTATTATCTCGAACAATTTGTATGCTACAATTTTAATAAAATAATTAAAATTGTTCTTTGTACAATGATAGTAGAAATAAAATTAATATTATAACTTTTTACATGTTAAAGTAGAATCATCAAAATTTCATGTATCTGTCTAAACGTATGTTAATTTAATTACATTTATTCCAAATAAAATTTCAGAAACATTATTTGTTTCATTCTTGTTTGTAAAATATCTTGGATGATCTGTTTCAAAGAGCATGTCGAAATATTATTATTTAAGCAAGAGCTTAGAATTTAATAACATTAAACATGATTTTGTTATTAATGAATATGGAAAAGAAAAATGTAAGATATTAAATTGCTTTTATTTATTATATTTCTAAATAATTCCCTGCAAACTGTAATTTGAATAGATTAAATAAACAGACTGGTTTCAATAAGATTTTAAGGCATTCTTAATAAATGCTGAGTACATTCTATCAAAGTAAAAATTATACCAACCATAAACACGAATTAAATATTCTTACTGCACCTAACAAGTTTGTCAAAATAAAAATGTTCGCAATCCCGAATACAAAATGAGTATACTTCTGTACGTAACAGGTTCAAAATAACAATGTAAGATATACTTGAATATAAAGATATTCTACTTCTATTAAGGAAAATAATTATTAAGATAGAGTTGTGTATGGTTCCTGTTTTCTGCAATTAGTCACGAAAAACCTGGATTTACACAGAGACCCGCAGTCTGCTAACAGACATTTGAGCTGACGCATAATGAGCCGTTTCTACAAAATAGGTGGAATTAATTAAAAAATGTTCATGTTATGTAATAGGCCCGTCCATTACAGTTTATTTTGCGATTAAAATTACTAGAATTTCTTTGAAGTTTATAATCTACTAGGAGGCAAAGAAGGTTTAAGGTTATTGTCTACCCATGTGTTCTCAAATAGCCATATTTTGACTGGAATAAAGTAGAATTTCATTTCAATATAAAGGGAATTAATAATATAATATTCAACAGATTCGGTTCGAGTCTGCCTCGATATTATAGTAAAAGGCGTTAAAACTAGGTCTTTCCGGAAGCTAATTGATTGCAATAGACTGAAAAGGACACAAATAAACATCTGATATAATTTGTTAAACAAACAATGGTGAAGTTCACATCTCATGAAGCAAAATGTATCAGTAAGTTTTCTTCGCGTCACGAGTGTTAATGCCACGTCATGTTTCCAAGCGAGTACTTTCTTGAGAATAAGGAATGGATTCTTATTGTATAAGAGTTTATCTGTTTCCACTAAAAAACCTTTATATTTTTATTTCCTACTAAAGACGTGATTCACTATTACGTTATCACATAAAATAATATTAGATATTCTTTATTTGATTGGACTAGGATAGAAATGGTGTAACATTTTTTGTATGATTAGGTATATCCACATTTGTTCATTACACTCATCGTTAATTGTCATGAAATTCTGAACGATAATTGTCGCAAAACAATCCCTCCTTCCGCGGGGTATACCACGTGAGGGGCCGTGAAGCTCGAGAGGTTCGTCTATTACTCAAGTAAATACCATCGGAATTATATCTTATCTGGTATCATTTTCAATATAAAAATGCCACGAATATGTTGGTGAAAGTTCAATAAAAAAGTAATAAAAGATAAAGAAGTTTTGACACTGGGTTAGGGTTGTTTTCACACCGACATACTCGACCCGTATTATGTTACAATTCTTGGCGACCGAGGCCTCTCGAGCTTCGCTGTACTTTCCTACGTTCGGCAAAAGTCAAAGAATAGTATTATCTGAACGTTAATTGTCGTCGGCCGGACTACTGTTGATATGAATTCAAATTTAGCTGCAGCAACTTGCAGCTATAACCATGAGACAATTTTTTTTTTTAGGCAGTAATTTCATACTAACAGTAAGTATAAGAAATTGATGCAACTAATAATAATTCAATAACATTTCTAACGCCAACTTTTGTTCAAATTACGTGTTTTTGTAATTTTAAGTGTCTACCGATCTAAAATTTATATAGGCATGTCAAACTGACAATCAGTAAAAATCATAACTTTCGTCAACATTATCTTTTTAATTATTTATTTCCAAGGGTGTGTCCATCAGAAATTAACTGCTTAAAATCACATTTGAAATCAACTAGCAGAGTTTCAATCCTTCAGATTCAAACACGCCCTACAAAAGTACATTTATAAAGACAGATTTTCGTTCTAGTAAATAAGTAATACTACAATTAGATTGTAATGGTGGTTCGGAACCCACTGTAATAAACAGTAGTTCTCTCTGAAAAGTAGGTTGGAATAGTTTGAACATTGGCGTTCGGTGAGAGTGGACAAAGTGGAAGAAGGGTGAGAGTGGAAGGAGGGGGGAAATGGTAAAATGGATTTAAAACCCTGAGGGGACCAAATATCAGTACCTACTACAATTAGATTGTGCGATCTCAAAAACTTCTAAAACTGTCTTGTTTGTAATTAAGGATGTATAATTAACAGAGATGTGAATTTTGTCCATCTTTTTGCGATTCGGGTCCACCGTGCGACGTCATCGGGACCAGGTTCTTGGAGTCTAAACAAACTTATTGCTCAATCCGCAATTATCTCAGTCCGATTCGGGAAGCAGAGGAGAAGCTGCCGTAGCAGTGCTTTTTCATTTAATCGCGTCCCGTGCGTTTACCCCGGCCGGTGCTACCCTTCTTATTTGCCTTGCCACCTTCCCTCTAACAGCATTCCCGTGTGCGCATAAACTATTATGCGAGCAAATAATGCGAGACGAGAGTCTCGACATCGTGTAGAGTAGCCAGTCCCTGCGTGGTCTTTCCTCTCGAGTTATTGTTTCTTTTTTATTAATTATTCGAAACGTCTGGTGATCTTCGTTTCAGCTACACGCACGTGCAGGAGGTACAGATAAAGTGTTATAGTCAACCAACAGTGTTGGACAACATTACACGATACAACACATGTCGAATAATATGTTTTTATAATGATGCTTTGTTTTCGAGAAAATCGAAAATTTGTGAGCACGCGTTTTATTCAATAGGAATCGTATGACGCGTCTGTTCACGACCGACCAGTTCTACTTAAAAATTGTAAGCACGCGAACTGATTGATTTTCAAGCTCGATTTTCTCGAAAACAAAGCCTCTTGCTAAAAAATGTTATTCCCACATTTTCGACATATCTATTTATGTGAGAAAGTGAGAAATAAAAATTTCTTGAAAATGTATCTCGTCTTTTAATTATTCTAATAAGTCCACAACATGTTACGTAGACTACATTTTATGCATTTATGACCAAAAAATGAGGAGATCGATTGCGAAGCATTAGAAACATTTAAAGAAATTCAATATACTGTTTTGCTATTTTCAATGCGTCAAAGTTATACAGAAAAGAAGTAATGCTACCACGTGATAACAGACATAATATTTTGTATTTGTTATCAAAGATTTTGTATTTTGCACTGAAATTACCGTAGAATATCGCATAAAAGTACGTTCAATTTCGAAATAGACACTATCACATGATACCTGTGGTAAGTAATTTATATCCAGCGTAATTCAATGTTAAGTAACATATTGGTGCTTGTGTACAGACCAAATTTCCCGAGTCGTCAGTCGCTTATTGATTGATGCCACGATGAAAGCAACGTTTACATAATAATCAAAAATTCAGATGTGGTTACAACCGTAATTTACAAATTGGTTTTCTGCTACCACTGGCAAATATTGTCAAACATATTGCGACGTTTACCTCAGCAAATGAAATTTTTAAAGTTCGAACTTCGTTACAATATGTATATTAAATCTACCATTCCAAATGCATTTAATAAATATTTAGCAGCATGTTCTACGGTCCACAGAATTTTAAATGATTTACATAGATCGATTTATTTTACATTTTTTAAGTGAACACAGCATCGTAAATAAAAACAAAGTTTGTATAAAATATTTTATATACAGGGTGGCCCACGTAACTCTTAACAGCTCAATATTTCGAAAACTATGCCATCGATTTTAAAGTTCTTGGTCTTAAATTGCATGGATCTGGAGGGCCTTTCTAACAACATAAACGTCAAGTGGCCCCCCTTCCCCTTTAAATGGGGGCCGGGGTACCTTTATAATTTTAAATATATCCCCCTATAAAACGTTACATATTTAGATTCTACAGGAAAAAACAAGTCAATATTGTCTGAAACATTTTTTTGTCAGATATTTCGACTTGTACATAGGTACTTACTTTAACTTGTTACTTGTACTTGAAACTTTAAACTGTTATATCTCATCACGGAAATATCTGACAAAAAAAATGTTTTAGACAAAATTTACTTGTTTTTTCCTGTAGAATCTAAATATGTAACGATTTATAGGGGGTTCAATTTAAAATTATAAAGGTACCCCCGTCCCCAGGGGGCCACTTCACGTTTATGTTGTTAGAAAGGCCCTTCAGATCCATGCCATTTAAGACCAAGAACTTTAATATCGATTGCATAGTTATCGAAATTATTGAGCTGTTAAGAGTTACGTGGGCCACCCTGTATATTACAAATATATAAAAAATGTATATTAAATGCAAGAAAATCTCGATGTATAATTCAAAGATTATATCTACCGTCTGAGAGAGAAACTTTCATAAAATAATCAAAAGACTCTCATAAATAAATAAAAATGTTCCACCTGAATTGCGACAAACTGAAGTGAAATAGAAAGTTACTTTCTTTTTTAATACGTTGAATAAGCTGAAGATATTATAATACAATAGCATTTTTAAATTCTCTTCTAATGTCTTTACTGCTTTAAATTACATCTACTCATTTTTGTCATACACGCATAAAATCCGCGTTCCTCTTATTATTATCCTTCAAGAGGTTGAGTGGGGTGATATGAACACTCCATCTACATCCTCTTTGGAATGATAGCTCTTTTTTTTCTTGTTCAACTTCAGGCATCTCAGTACCTTTCTGGTAAACGATCCATTGCTCTCGTATAACCTCAATTTTTTCATACTACAGTGCATAGTTGATTTATTCTCAAAGATGCGTTGTATGCCCTCGAAAAAAGACATCAAAGTCAAGACATCCTGTTGCAAATGTTCAGGATTAATGTGTGTAAGCTATATGAGCACCATTCGCCCAAAATGGTTAAAAAATTAAGACAAAGATAAAGATTAAAAATATCATGTTTTCTATATGTGAATTATGATAATTCAACTCTAATACCTTATACCTAGTCTGCGGATTTTATGCATTTATGATAAAAATGAGTGCATGTAATTTCAATCATCAGACAGAATAAAATAATAATTTTTGAGTATCAATGTATTAGCTTCAACTTACTGAAATCATTGAAGGGAGAAATAAATTTCGGCGTGATTCCTATGTCTTGCAATTAAAACAAACATTTTTTTTATTTTGCATAAAGTTCCGCAGTCTACTTATCACTTAAAAGCGTTTAAAGACATATCTATACATTTCTCTGTTCTTTTTACATATGTATTATTAATACTAAGATATACTAATAAAAATGTATCGTCTTTTACGTCTAGAAATGCCAATTTGTACGGGGTGTTTGAAACACCCCACTCGACCACTGACGATAACAAATTTCACCCGCTCCCTCCTCGACCTAACCACAACTCATTCTATTCACATGATTTTTCCATTACTAGTTCAAATTCTGGATGACAGCTACAAAACAAAGATTATGCGAATAAAATTTCATTTTCTACAAAAAAGGTCTCTTGATACTTTGCCATATTTCGCATAGTTACCGAGATATTTGTGTTGTGTCGTGTCAGTGCTCAAACAGTAATTTGTAAGCCGCTGAGATACACACCTCAAAGAGAGGTAAATTAAATAAAGAGATAATCGAGTTTCGGATAACTAAGTAACTTTTAGTAAACTGAAAGTGAAAGACGGTATAAAAGAGACGGTATAATAGCGACAGATAATTCACGACTGATAGTTTTGACTCTTAAATCATGACTGCTCTTACAACTAACGCGTAAGAAACAAGTAACCTCGTGGGGTTGAAAAACCCCTCCACAAAGTACAAAATAGTAGGGGCCCTAGCCAATGATATAATATTTGGGAGGCTACAAACGACCTCCCAAAACAAGGGCAACGCCCATAGACGAAATACGTCGTAACGAGTGTCGCTAAACACACGACATTCGGTCTCCTGCAATTTCGCCGGAAACCATAATTTAGGCTTAGGTCCATAGGCCCTCCTGGCGCTAGGAGTGGGCCTACTCTACGCCAAGTGCCATTGAGAGCTGCACGGCTAGGCTGACTTTCCCATGGTCAGCTGATACTTTCCAGCCGCACCAGAGTCATAAAACAATAAATTCGTCAGAAGACGCTAGAGGATCCCTACGATAATGGCACTGTTCAAAATCGACCGTAGCGTAGACCCAAACCGAAATTCGAGCCGGCCATACCATAATCGCGTCTCAACAATTTGCAAATTTATAAAAAACAGGAAATTTACTTTACCGGCTAATCCAAGCCATGTTATCTATACATTTTTTCTTGAAATAACCCCAAGAACGCAAATATAACCTCAAAACGAGGGGCCACGGAAATCGTACTCTCCCCAACAAATCAAACCCAGAACACTAAATACATTGGAGAGATTTGAAAATATTGTTGTATTGTTGTGACCACGAAATTTTTAAGAAAGCGAACGAATGTTTATGTACCTTCTGTATTTTGCAATAGATGCAGACAATTTTCATTTTGCGTAAAAATCCGCAGTCTACTTATTATGTTAAGAATAACGAAAGCAGTGCAAAGTTACTGCTTCTCTATTCCTGTTTTCATCACTTTCCATTCGCATTCACCCCCATTCGTCAGAGCGACTCATTCCGTATACATACGAGTTTCCTCGCGGCTCGAACACCGTTATCCCTCATTTTTATTCGGATTTGCACGTTTTCAATATCCACGTACTCCTCTGCCGCTATCTTTCCTCGATTAATGCACATTCAGAACTCGTCGAAGCGTCTTTCGTGTCCCGCTCTTCCATTATCCATCGACGATCGACGCCGATTTCGCGAACGTGTTCGTATTCCCCTCTCTAACGGATAAGAAGCGATGAAACTAAAAGCTCGGATAGGTAAGAAGACGAAAAAAGAGAATCGGATATGTGGATCGGTTACTGGAATGAGAGAAAACTTTAGGAAGAAATATTTGTAATAATATTCGAAATATATCATCCTCCTACACGATGTTGTTGCACAACAATCCGAAGAAACTTCGCAAGAATAGTTTACCATACATTTTTACTACTTTCAGTATCCTCAAAATGATTATTGTTAAACAGGGTAGCTAACGGTCCATTGCTTTGGTTTTACAAATGATGGGGTTTTACAATGGGGTGGCACCTTTTACACCCTTAAGAAATGCACCTCCGTAATATCTTACACTGTAAAATGTTATTTAATCCAATAGTTTGAAATTTCAAGTTGATATCTGCAACAGCTTCTGTGAAAAGTCTTTCTTCCTAAGCCCAGTTATAATACAGTATTCTCTACGGCTATGATTAGACTGCGGATTTTATGAATTTATGACAAAAATGGTTACGTATAATTTAAAACGGGAGGCATATTAAAATGATTTAGAGATATCAGTGTATTAAATTCAGCATAATAAGATAATTAAAAGAAGAACAAAATTTTTATTCGGCCTTTTATTAACCCTTATCAATACTTACCAGAGCGGTATGCCAACAACCAGAGAAGACACAAAAGTATTTGAAGAGTGCTTTGAGACACTTTATTTTCTATTGCAGTTGACCTTGCGTGACCTTGAATGACCTTCATAATAGGTCATTGTATTCGTCTTGAAACACACTATCAGAATGTAAATAAAAAACCATACCGTTCCATTTAAAAAAATAGAGTTGACCTTCATATCTCCTTGACGTCCCCACCTATAAAAAAATTAATGACATCAGATTACGAGCGCCTCGATATCAAGTAAGTTTCGTCGGATGCATTTTCTTCTATCTTCCAAAGCAAGCGAGTTATTCGTGGTGACCATTTTTATAGTGCCCCACCCTGTATATACGAACCATTTTTTGGACCGCGTTGTTTCAAAATTGTGTGAACAAAGGTTTGCGTATATATGCACAAAGTGAATATAATGTACACTTTGTACTTTGAACGGTTTGCACTCGAAGCTATTTTCAGTCCAAAAGTCGGACCTTTCATCTGATCTAGAAACACGTGTGTCGCAGGGAGCGTTTATCTCGCATCAAAGTCCGCAGCCAGAGAAGTGGCTTGTGTGGAAAAAGTATGACAGCGTCGAGATACGATTTTAAACCTTTATGGAGACATAGTTCGCGACTCATACGTCTGGCATCAACGTGGACGGGTGTACAGACGAATAGCTTGTCTCCGGTTCGCGCAGCAATGGTCGTCCAATTGCCACGTCCACAACGGCAATTTTTTATTTCGTTATTCCCTGTTTGTAGGTTACAGTGCTTCGTCTTTTTTTTTTGTTGTAAATATCGACGAGAAACAATAGCGGGAGATGATGGAGAGCTTTCGACGCGCATTCGCGCTGACAAAGAGGAAGGAAAGAAAAAATCGGGAAACTGTCCTCCATAATTCACTCGAGCCCGTTGATTTCGTTGACGTTTCGAAATTCTCGTCGGACCAAAGCCCTTTGACGCGAAACTCCGGGAGTCCGCGGGACGACGACGACGTGGAAACGTTTTTCGTTTTTGTTCTCTGGAAATATCGTATGGGGAGGGACGCCACCGGATCTCTTATTACAGGAAGACCGATTACTGCTTCGCGAGGTTGAAACCGGAACAGAGAAGTTGGACTTCTAGCAGGCCGAATGAATTGGAAATGCAATCAGAAACGAGTTTCACCGAAAAATTCCTCGTGGTTGTTCCGTTGGCTGGCGAAGATTATTCTCTTCCATTTTCTCGGCGTAATCGTGTATGTGGGCCGTACGAAAGCAGCAGTGAGAAATTAAATTAATTTCACCGGCTTAAGGGAGCCTCCCTTCCGACCCGGACACCAGACCCGATCTCTTCGTTTCCGGCTCACGTCACACCGCCGGAAACGCTTGGCTCCCTTCGCTGCTTCTTTTTGTCGGCGAGTGCCACTTATCACGTGCACTCGAGCTACAGAGTGTTTCCAAAGTAACGGGCTAAATCTACATTTGTATGGAATGCATTAATGGAAAGGCATGTTTCACACGAAATGTTAAAAACGAACAAAAGTTTTCTAACTGAACATTGTTTTTTTACACATCTCCCTTTCAGTGCCGGATTAACCATTTGCCATATTTCAACGAGTCGGACTAGTGATGACGATTTTAATCAAAGTCTAATAAGTATGATTGTTACGTTATTTTTAGACGAAATGAAATTTTATTCGTTTGTAATCAATAAGCATTGAAGTAAATGTAGCCGTAACAAAAATATAAATTTTTGTCTGTCTTCTGTGAAATTTTTGCGTATAAAGACGTTCTAATCACTGTAGTCGAATAGAAAATGGTACTGCAAGTAAAAGTTTAAAAGTTTTTGGGATACACTTATACGAGATCAGTTCAACGCAAATGTACGGTACACCTTTACGATCTTAGTTATTTTCGAAAATTTGACTAAGAAGTGTTTTTTAACAGAAGTACTGATTTACTTCTTTCCAATATTCTTTCGTTCTCTTTGCTCAGATAAACACTTAGCAATACTATGACTAGACTGCAGATCTTCTCGCAAAATAAAAATTGTCTGTGTCAATTATTAATAATACAAGCAAACCAAAAAGTTCATACTTTCTTTAATGATTTTAAAAGATTGAGGATAGTGCATCGAGATTCATACATTCTTTTAAATGCTTTTCCTGTTTTAAAGTGCACCAACTCAATTTTGTCATAAATGCATAAAATTGAAAGAACTTCTATAGTGCCGCTCTTCCGCTGCTTATTAACCCTCTCCGGTGCTTACATTGTTTATTTGTTAATCAGCCGTACTCTCTTTACGAAATATTAAAATAATGTACAGAAACAAATTCGGACAGAATATTTCATTCTCGACGAAACGTTCTCAACTGGTAATTACTGACTTGAATGAAATTTCTGTAATTACACATTTTAATGAAAGGAAAACTTGAATATTGATTGTAAGATTCAAGTCAATAATCATTTACGTATTTTGTTAGTCTGTGTTCAAGATTTTATTTTAGTATATATTACAGACGAGGCTAGTAATTAGTTCCGAACTTCTACATTTGCTGTAGACAAGTTCTGGAAATACCATTTTACTAGTCCTTCTATGCGCAGACATATTCCATAAGCTTGCACTACTTAACTATACTCGCTGGTTGATTTTAATTTTATTTAACTCATACGTCAAATCATTAGAAAACGAGTATATTAACGAGAATTAATGGTGTTTCTTTCGTTCGGTTTTTAACATTAAATTTACAGGTCCCATTCAAATGACGGGTTCTAATATTGTCAATTTAGGATCATGTGAGAAATTGTTCAACAAACTTATTTCTTTGGGTATATACTGTAAGAAAATAGGCTAAACATTTGGATAGACATGTTCTTGTTATATTAATAATAATGTAACGTAGTCACTTCTAGTGTTCTGTAAACCTTGTGTTAAAGTCGCATCAACTTCTTAATTTTTAGTGACTATGTAGTTTAGTATTTTTCTCAGTAGGCTAGTTTCCCTTAAGAACTAGATGACGTTTTCTAATTTGTCTTTCTTTATTTTTACTGGAAATACTTTTCCAGGTATCGAGAAAAAGTTTCTTATTATTTTAAGTATAATTGAATGTAATCAAATGAGAACTTACATTATGGTTCATTGTCTAATTACAGTTGAATTACAAATGTATATGCGTTCATGATAAATAAGAATGTGAAAATGTAAAGTGCCATTACTAGCCGCAGTCCAGTTATAATTAAATTCGAATCAGCATGAATTCATTATGTCTACCTGTACCTCTTTCTACTTGGCTGACTCCATATGAATTTACTCTACTGTTTCCTCTTCGCGTCAACTTTCTCTATCTGAATTCAAATTGATTTCAAGCGCTTGGGTAAGTGGTATAATTAATTTTACATCTTCCGTAAATTCTCTATGTGTGATGTTAACTGAACTCATTCTACTTGTTCATCAACATGTAGACTTTCTCCACTCGACTACGTACGGGTTTAGTCTGACTACTTGGTCGGTAATTATCATTATTTTCGAGTGTAACTGCAATCGTATCAGTTTTTCATTTCCAAGGTGCACACATACAGGTTCTTTCTCTGCTGTATCTGTTATCAGATGTTGTCTCGTTAATAGAGTTTGCCAATGTCGTTTCAAACGAAAAACAAACATACTTGTATCAGTGCAAAGCGACATATTCATAATACCTTTGCATAACTTGAGTGAGCCGATTATGTGGCAAAATGTGTGTTTGTCAATCTTCGTAATTTCCGTCCTTCTAACTTTCGAACTGAGTTACTCTTTAAGATGTTAATTACCTTAAACCGACAGTAACCAGGGTGACATTACAGTACAGATTTAATTTTATTGAACTTTTGTAAGACACTATGAAAGTATCTAAATCGAAGAAAGCAGAGAAATAATTTTAAATTATTAAATATAATAACGCGATGATTTTACAGATTTAAACTAACGTAATAATTGCAAATGGAAATCTGAATTGTTAAAACTGAATTTGCAAGGTCTGTTCCGTTCTTTTTGCCCTTTTTGTTTTATATTACAAACAATTTATTCAGGATTATTAAAATATGCACGGTGTAGTCCGAAATTGACTTTTCCACGGAAAATACTTTGTAATGTAAACTAAATTGCTTTCCGAGGTAAAGTGAACGGTACGGTATTTTATAGCATACACGTATTTATTACATGTCCGTGGTGCTCGATTTTACTCGTATTTTTTAGAATAAATTGTTTCGTAATTTCTTATACTTACATTGACATCGTAATGCAATGGAATAAAAATTAAATAAGATTATTATAATTGTACCAAATAAAAGGAACTATTATCTTCACTATACTAACTCTACATTATTTCACACTTGTTCCCAAGCAACTTCGAAACGTTATGTTTAATTTACAGTATACACGGTGTTCACGCTATTACTAGCCAGCGTTTTGTTTGCAAATAATAAATATTTGAAAAAAATGAAAGAGTAAAAAGTAATACTGTTTTTTGCAAACAACGTAATGGCGTATGTAATTTGTTTGTATTTGCACTATTTTCATGAAAATGTCGGTAACCTCCAATCTTTGTAAATGGAATGCTATATATTTTTTCATACCATATGAAAGCGCCTGTCAAGACAAATTCATTCGTATACGACACAATGACCTTCAAGATCATACAAGGTCAGAAATGGAAGAAACATTTTGAACATTTCCTACTAATGCATTTACAAGTATACTTTATTCACGAGGCTATAGTAAATGTTCAATGTAACTTCCTTGTGCATGACTACATATTTCGGCTCTATTAATTACATTCTTGTTACCTTCTTCTAACGTTGTCCGAAATACTAATGCACATTATTGCGTTAGTTTCCTTTGCAAGTCGTTTACATTTCTGAGCGTTGTGTATCGTGAATGATATCGTTACGAAATATTACGTACGAAATATTCAAAATTTTCCTGCCATTTCTGACCTTGTATGACCTTGAAGGTTATCGTGTTGTATACGAATAAATTAGTCCTGACATATGTTTTCATACGATATAAAAAAATATATAGTATTTCATTTAAAAAATTGAAGGTCACCTTCATTTCTAAGAAAATAGTGCAATCACAAGAAAATTACATACGCCATTATGTTACTTACCAAAAATAGTATTACTTTTTCCGCTATCATTTTTTTCCAATATTTATTATTTGCAAGAAAAACGCTGGCTAGTAATAGCGTGAACACCCTATATAACATAGTTAATAAATTTAATGATATGTACCGAAAATATTTTTCGAATAATATATTTATTGCCTCCTCCTCATTTTCTGGTACCTCGAGAGGCTTGACTTTTGTATTAGTACATTCATTATAGATAATAGATACAGGAAACATAGAGCTATATAAAATAATATCGTATTATTATATCGAAATACACAAATGTTATTAAAACAGGATTATTTATGCTTCAGCATTAATATGAATGTAACCTATACAAGCTATCAAGCAGCAAGAGTTAAGAAAAATTTTACTAAGATGAAAATTATATAAAATATCTTTGATAAATATTAAGAACAGTTGGCTTGTATTGAACTTTCTATATTGATACATGCTAGACATTCATAAAGAGCACTAGTGTAATTATTAAGAATCTTAACATTAACCTCGCTCAAAGACTGGTTAAAATCGAAATTGCTGAACTGAAATTCTGCTCACATAAATGTCTTATCTTGCACATTCACGGCCATTACCTTCAAATTTCTTCGTCTTCAGCATTAAGAGAAGCGATCGCGAAGTCTACAAAATCGAGCCGTTCTCTAACTAGAATTTCCAAGACATCTCTCCCGAATGCTTCATTAAAACACCGATCCCGAGCAATGATCTAATTGACTGTGGACGATTTGCGTTGCGAATAATGCAAACGTACCGGGCGGCCGATGTAAATCGGATGATCGTTAATTGCCGATCCGAAAATTGGATTTCTTTCGAATTTCCGTAGCTCTTACTGACGGATGACTTGCACGGTATCGTTACCGGGGATATAGATATGAATAACTTCGCCGAGGATCGCGAATTTTTATTGGCTTGGGGATCGCCGTGCTGAGTCAAAGCCAATGGAATGTAATTAAGTTAATCAGAAACTATCTCCTCGGTTCACTTCATTACATCGCAGAGCCGAGTTCGATAGGTGCCTCGATCCAAGTTTTATCGCACTTTCTGTGAGGATAATATCTCGCTGGCTTCACCCAGCCGTTTCTGAAGCCGCACAGTAGTCTGAAATTTCCAAATTCGTGAAAAGAATTTTTATTATTCATTCATTTATTTACAGTGAACAATACAATATATTAATATTGTTACGTATGTTGATTAAAGATCCGATATCGATAGAGTAACGATACAATATTACGTCACTTACAAGGTCATTTCAAGGTCATGTTATTATACATATCTGAATATATTTTTCGATCCGTTACACGATACTTAACACTAAACCAACGAAAGGGTTAAGCTGCGTAGCTGATCTTCACGGTTGTATTTTCAGTTTGTATTTAGATTTTTAATTTGAAATATCATTTGTTTCAATCTTTATCAGTGTGATTGTTATGTATACTTTTTATATGAGTGGAGAGAAATAAACATATTATCGATATGTGATTTTTGGTCTAAATATGGTAGCAAATAAATGCACTATTCACCCATGTCCCAATGTTTGAATATCTACAGTGAGTAACTTTCTTTAAATTTATTATTTGAAGAGAATTGCCTATAAGGTAAAAAGGAATTATTGCTTGGTAGTTTTAATAATTTATATGATGGAAGAATTGTTCGGTGGGTGGACAAGTTGTTATACAATAAACGTAACAACATTCTAGAGCTCAAACTGTGTTTAACTAATTTTTTGTAATTTTGGGGGTTGTTAGGGTTCTGCATAACAGGGCCTAAATGATGAACATGTACGTCCAAAAAATTCAATGTCCACCATAATACAATCATTGAACTTGTAATTCGTTGACAGAACATGTTGATTGTAATGGTTTTTATCATGAATAAATTTTATTTAAAAAATCGTTGCGTTCGTTGAACGTTACTGTTAAAAATCGGACATTTCATATGGAAAAACCTAATACAAATTAACAATGAATGCACAGTTTAATGAAATATTCAATTAAAAATATGTGTATATGAAACATTCAGAAGAATGTATTTTCCGCTCTGAAACCATCGTGTACCGCGCCGTCCTCGGTAAAGGAGCAAACAGGAACCGTTTCTGAAGAGTAACTCGAGGGATCCTCCACGCTTCATAGAAACTAACCAGTTCCGAAAACAAACAACTCGACCAACGCTGATGTCTCTTGAACACGATCGCGCAATTACTCCATCCGAGAATTCGTTATCATCGGGAGAAGCCTCGACCGGTTTGATAGTAGCCGCCGCTTTCATTAACTATATGGGCGGATCCCATTCAATAATTTAGAGTTTTAATTAAAACGCTGATTGAATATTCTCGGGCACGAATAACCCTACAAATAAATTATTAAGTCGTTTAATGTGGATGGCGCACGGTGACGTCATTTGCGACCATGACTACACGTTCGATAGTAATAACATATTCAAGATGGACCTGAAGAGACAGTCAGGTGCCAATTTAAGATGTTCTGAATAGCAGATAGGTCGAATTCATAAGTAAAAGTGTATTCCGATTGTATGTGTGAAGCTGACCGAGTATTTATACTCGGAGACAAAATTAAGTGGACACCATTTAAAAATGAATTACTTTTTTAGAATTGAACCAAACGATTTGTATTTTTTCCAGATGATAGAAGGACTAGTTTACTAGATAATGTATCAAATTATTAATTAAAAAGTACCATTGGTCGAAATAGCGAAGAAATAAGTAAAGGTTACAAGTTTTAACTTTTTTCACCTGTGCTTATAAGAATAATTTCAAATCAAATATTTTAAATTTTCATAACGGTCTCAAGTGTAAAAGTTTTAAACAGCGCCTTTACTATATTGCCTTGTAGTTCTTACGAATTGCAATTTTTTCAAAAGCTTATTTGCACGTTATTCAGTAAATCAATGCGTCCGATTGCTATAGAAAGTAAAGTCGTTTGGTCCAATTTTTAAAATTTTATTCTGATTTGAAAGATCAGATCAGCCCAGCGAATGCCCCAATTTGTTTGCATGTTTCATAACTTTACCATCATATGCTCCCGAAAAAAGCATACCTTCAGAGTTCCTTAAAACCTGTAGAAACACACGCTAACAATATTTTAGGTGCGGAAGCTACTCAGATTTTGGCCATTTTCTACCATCCTCCTTTCAGCTGCTGATCATAAAATCCGCAGTGTATTAATCACTTAGCGCAAAGTGCAAAGCGACCGGTAATCTTTAATCGCTGCGGAGTAGGCGATAATCTGGCTGTCGTAGAATTTCATTTTATTTAACATTCTTTCGCATTAGCGTCAGGAAGTTTCATCCCCGACGTTCCCCCCGCACTTAGCCGGAGAGCTCACCCGGAATGGATCAATTCCAGCCGTGCAGCCCCAATTCTCGTGACTTCCGGCAACCATACCAGACAGCCTAATGCCCGTACTCCTGACACCGGTGCAACAATATTCCGCACGGTCGCGGAAGATGCTCGATGCACGGATCCCTCGCATACATCTTCATTCCATGGAATGGCGTCTCTCCATCCTCTCCCATCCCTTTCCTCCATCCTCCAGCCCTTGCTCTCACCCCTTCTCGTTTTCAACCCCATCCCGTTTCGAGCCGCTCCTGGAGTTGACTGCTCGCGACGCCTGCACTATTCCGTGTCGAGAGAGAGAGAGAGAGAGAGAGAGAGAGAGAGAGAGTTGCTTCTCGCCAATGTCGCGGCCTCGGGAAGAAACCCGGCTGAAACCCGACGAAAATATCCACCGGAGAAAATAAATTCGATCCAAGCCGCCGCGGAAAGCCCACCCTGCCTAGGCCCTGTGACTTAGGCGAATCCGATGAACGGCCAACCCCTAATGCGTTCCCGAGACGTCCATATGACACAACATGATTTTCACGGAACCCTTGTCTTTTTGTTCCTTTGGACACTTTAGCACCAGGACTACTGGACTCGTGGATTTGACGGGCTCCAAATTTTCTAACTTATGCTCAGACCTTGGCATATTTTATTTCAAATGAAAATAATATGTAACAACTGTTTGAAATAGTTTATTTCGCACAGTTACTTTCGATGCTGTTATTTGAAAATATAATGGAACTCCGTTTATATGAGCTGCATTTTGTGAACTAAATTTTAACTGTGTCTGGTTAACTGAACTCTATTGCGAAATCCTTTTATATGAATGCGAACTCCCATTAAATAAACGAAAAATCATAGTCTCTACTGGAAGACAGGTGGATACGTATTATCTGAACCGCCCAATTATGTGAACTAACTTGTCTCCTGACAGGTTCGTGTGAATGGAGTTTCACTGTAAAAGGTAGTCTTGATTCATTGGGAATTACAGCAATTCCATATAACGTATTATTTTCTTACTTCTTTATTTAAAATTGGACAGAAGTAATAATGTTGAAAATAATAGGCAACAAAGAGTGTCAGTATAAAATAGACTCAGACTTAATAATGAGGTAATCTGATGTAATTTTGAAGGACAATTTCAGAATTATCTCAAACAGTTACTTGAATTATTTATATAATAAAATAACATGTTATTTGATCTGATATTTTCAACTAATGTCATTTCAAAACTGATTACAGGTATGAGAATAATTATAAGATTGCATAGATACATTTGTAGAGAAGTTATTCGATAAATTCATTTGTTTGTATCAAAATATAATATAAGTATAAATTGATGTAAGAATGATTCCAAAATTGTGGAGGTAGCATATGTTTCTGGATAAAGGGTAAATGTACCATTTGTGGCCACTTTAACGGTTACCTATAACTAGGGAAAAAATAGGTCCATAAAAGTGAAGAATATGTGAGTGTAGTTCTAAATATTCAGAAAATCCAATTATTACGAGATACACAATGTTTGGAATATAATAATTTAAAAAATGCTGGCATTATCGCACATGATCCTTTTACTACATTTCTGGCCACAGAAGTACCATATTTGGCTAGCCATCTTTCCATTTCTGATCATCCGTGAAATGGGTAATACAAACATTAAGAATTGTAGCTTTTAATTTCTACAAATGTTTCTTGCTGAAAAGTGAATGTAATAAATGCACAAGGATAGTATGAATTATCAATATTTTTTTACTTCTTTTTAATAGAAACAGATTTCATTGTTTTTGCTTCATTCCGATGTATTTGCTTTAATCTTTTCATTTTCTTTTATTTTTGCTAGTCTTTTTTCTCCTTCAATTTTCTTTTCCGCCTCTTTGGTTTTGTTTCTTTTCCTTTAACGTCTCTTCTTGATATTATTACAGCGGGTAAATGTTCAACTGCTTTTCGTTTCCATTTTGTGACTGGTTTTTTGTGCCATAAAAGAAATACGTTAAAGATATCATCATAAGATTTATAACAAAATTGTTTCTTAAGCATTTGTCGAAGTGCTACGATTATTGTTTGAAGCAGTTACTTGAACTCTAATTTTTAGATTTTTTCTACAGCAGTGAGCAGACTTTTCCTACAAGACAGTCAAATGGAAGTCAAGTAATGATGCAAGCAAAAACCATTTGCACAAGTGGATAGAATGAGCTGCGCGCTTTACGATTGTGGTGGTATAATGTACGAACATATTCAAATAACAATATATCTTAAATTGAAAGCGATAAGTTAAAGTGACGAATGCTGTAATTATTTCTGCACCGACCGAATACTTAACACGAATTTCATTTTTGAAGAACAGTAAAGAAATATTATAGCATAAAGTTGCCCACGCTAACCGTGTTATTAAACATTTATTCAACCGCTTAGCTTAATCTGAACCTCGACTCGAATCTTCTTCGATCCGTTCTATTTGACTTTGGAATACAGACAGTGTGTGGCTCACACAGGGCCCAACACTATTTAGACGGAATTTGACAGTATTATACCTGGATGGCCATGCGATTAATGACTACCTCGTATATCATTTGCGAGGAATTGATGCGCCGACACGGGTGTCATTAAATAATAATCAATATTAATTGTCAGAAAATATGCACGTGTGCTCAATTGGTGATCGGAATGAATTTCCGTGACAGTAATTTGCATGGAGATCCTGGTTATTAACGTGATCTCCATTCCATGTTCATTGGGCACGTTTGCGCAGCTCGGTAGATTAAAATTGATTCTGATTATGGTATCGAAATAAAGAAAAACCGAGGGTTCTGTATTGCGAACGGGACTTCAAAAATGAAGTCAGTTTTCCTGGGATTGGCAGAAATTGGAAAGCGGCATAACAAGCCGGGTACTCTCAAACTGTATTCGCAGGGGATCCATTTAGTTTCATGCGGTGTGCAAATTCTATCCAGACACTGCCACTGCATCCAGTCGTGGCTGGAAGATGAAAAACAGTTACCGATATACGGTTCCTCGTCCAAACTCGCATTACAAACAACGCGGTTATCCGTGCGGCGAGTAGAGTAAACCCACGTATGATCAGCCGTGTCTACCGCATGTGTATACGTATTTATTAGTTTGGGAGCGGAGCTGTCTCGTGAATGCGTTGTTATTGCCTTTCAGGAGCTTCTGGTGTACCGAAATTTTGCTACTTCCTGCTAGCCAAGCATCTGCTCGTAAACAGCCATACTCCACTTATTTGATCATTTATGATATCTTTAATACTTGGAAGATACGGGCCAATTCTACTATCGCGGCTATCTTGTTGAACGTTACACTGCTTTTCTCCTCGTGAACAATGCGTTTTCTCGTTTTATCGTATACACTCTTACCATGCTACGCTTCATGTTTCATGCAACTGTACAGTACCTATCTCCATACTACGTATTTGAAGTTTTTACTAGAAAATTCAGTAACTTCGTTTGCACTTTGAATTTCTAACTCGAAATTAGTTTCTTGAAAGTTTCTTTATCTTTCGTTAACTCTTTCCATTTACTTTTTTTTTAGAATTTGAAATTTCGGTGCTTTCATACTTTTTACAAATTCATTGTTATACAGTTCCGACGTATAAATTATTTGATAAATATTTAAAATGGTACGAAGTGGTTTTATTATTCGAAGTGTACTTGAGCTTTGTTGAATTTTTAGTTATTCTTGAAAACTTTAATTTGATTTTTTCAATATTATGCAACGCCCACGAGCTGGTACGCTGCTTTGGAGGTAAACTTTTGGCGGAGACAATTCAAGGAAGACAAGTTCCTCGTTCCTCGAACCTGGCCCATAAATTACGGGCCCCCTGGCGCTACAAGTGGGCCTACGCTACGTCACGTACCACTGAGAGCGGTACAGCCGAGCGGATTTTCCCATGAAAATCTGCTAACACTTTCCAGCCGTACCCTGGTCGTAAAGTAATAACTTTGATAAAGAGGCAATAGGAGACTTTCTCAAAAATGACCTCAGCTAATTCGACCGTAGCGTAAACCCAGACGGAAATTGGAGCTGGCGACGCAACAAAATATTTACAATATTTAACTGCTAGTGTATACATATAAACACCTTCTAAATACTTATAATATCAAGTATGATTCGTGATGAGGACTTCGAACAAAATTTGTGACATATTATTGCTTCCCTTTGAATATAAATAAAATTCTTTTTTATTGTAGTCAATATTTAGCCATTGGATAATACGTAGTCGTACAATAAATAACAATTTTCTTTCTTTTCTGGTAAGTTAGTAAAAATCATAGTGCACGGGCTTAATTAAGTATTTAGATATCTTTCTACTCACATTATGTATCCTTTCTGGTGCCTGATCATATATAGGACTATTCTACTCATCGGAAGATATACAGGATTTCATGTAACTGGTGGTACAACCGGACAGGGGATGGTTCTACGATAAAACATAAGTTGAAAATATACAATACATTTTTTTCATTTAACGCCTCATTTCCGAGAAAATCGAGTTTGGAAATGCAGCGAATACGCGTGCTATTATTTAGATACAAATATTCTGACGAGTCTGATCAAGATCAACCAATTCTACTTCCTGCATATACTAAAACACGAGATCCTGACAGATCTTCAAACTCTATATTCTCGGAAACAAGGCGTTAGATAAAAAAAGATTTTATTCTATATTTTCGGCTTATTTTTTGTTGTAGAATCAGCCCTTATCTGGTTGTACCACCAATTACACGACACCCTGTATATCATCAGTGTACCAGTTCGAGAGAGTACACGATGAGGCTAATTATTATTCCATGTACAAGTACAGTGTACTAGCGCGGTGACATACGGATATATTCTACTTGTCTGATTACATGCAAAGTTAGTCTACTTACCGAATATCATACATACATAATATGTCAAATCCCCATTCCGATTGTTCGACTACGAATAGTTCTATCGCATTCAACCGATGTGATGGAGTCTTATTTTGATTGACACCTTGATTTTGATGTATATCTCGCATTTTTTGATTATTCAGTGGATTAGGACAGACTGAAAGTCCGACAAGAATATATGAATGTGTACCATCGATTTGTTATAGTTGAATATTTTTACATGGTCCAAACATAACTGAAATGTATATCTAGTGGACCAAATAAGAATTCTGCATATAAACGATTACAGTTGATTGTACCAGACAAGATAATACTAACGAAATTATTTCATATTCAAATAGCTGCGAAAACTGAAATGTTATTGTTGAGGAAAGTCAATGCATACAGTGAACGCAGTTTGTGTGTGACGGGGCATGAATGACCACCACTGTGTCGTGCGTTTCCCAAATGAACGTCGTGGGTACTTGGTTGCGTTACATATAAGAGAGTGTGTGTGCAACGTGCTGTTGTAAGGAACATTCACTAATAAACTTATATTTTGATTATATTGCACTAAAGTTGCAATTACAGTGTGTTAGTTAATCACATCTCCCATACTGGTTTCTAACAGTTATGATTAAAAAATAAATTATCTGTATATCACGTGATATACATAAGGAGAGTATATGATATTAGGAGAATCGATCAGTAATAAGTCAGACGAATTCAATATTTTGGTTCAATATTATAGTATACCAATCTAACATTTTAATAGAATACTTTTAAATGTTTACAATAATCTGAAACATTCTAACTCATCTAACAATAAGTATACCACACCACATTAAAAAATCATCATTTCTCATTAACAAATTTTTTCATACTTTTCAACACTGTACATCGATTCAATGAAGTACAAGATGTATAAAAAATATATAAAAATTATACGTCACGACTGCTATAGTGGAATTCTATACTTCTGTATCGGTTGAGATCTGTTAATAATGCGGGCCACAAAACTGTCCTTGACCCTTTTTGCGAAGGCAATCTTTTTTATTGCATCGTAACACAAGTCTCAGGAGAACCATGGGCCTCAGTCAACCGTCCTCTTAAAAAACGACTTTAAAATTTCTTTAACTAGTTTATTCCATGGAGGAGTTTCCTCGTGATTCTACATGAGAAAATAAGTCGAAAGTATAGAATAAATATTTTTCATTTAACGCCCCGTTTTCAAGAAAATCTACTTTCAAAACTCGTCGAGATGCGTACTTAGAGTTTGCATAAAGTAGAACTGGTAGGTCATGAACAGACGCGTCAGACGAATCCTATTTAATATCACGCCTGTTCACCGAATTTTGAAACTCTAATTTTTCAAAAATGAAGTGTTAAATGAGAAAAAGGTTAAACCTTTTTTTGAAGGACCAATTTCTTTTTAACTTTTTAAATGCGATCCTATAGATTTCGATGAGAAAACGCCAAAAATGAAAGTCTTATTGCCAGGACTTCACTGGTTCAGAAGTTATACGCGTGTAAAGTTGAGCACTTTTAAGCCTTTTTGACAGGTTAAAGCGCCGCCATATTGGTATATTTGCTAGGTGGTACACGTAAGATCGGCTAAGTAGTATCGAGCGGATCCGTTAGATGGCAGCACAAGCACGTACGTAATAATAACACATTTACGAAATCAACGCGACGACCTAACTCCGAACCAACTTGGACTATATTTTCTTTTTGAGATCCTGTACATGATTCTGTGTATTTTCATATCGCACCGATAAACACTACATTTCTTAAATTTCCGCAATAATCCACAAATTAAAATTAAAATCAACAATAAAATTTAAAACAAATTGCAGAAAACTTGCTCAAGAAAGTTAAAAACATCTGGTCCTCCAAAAGAAAGAACAGCCGCAAGAAATTTATTGAATATTTTCAAATCATTTTCCCATGTTGATTCACCTCCACTATGTTTATACTGTAGGCCAGTGGTGGGCACGGGTGTACGTTCGTTGCGTATGCGGATGTCTCGTGTCTTCGTTGTCCCATTGTACCGCGCTTGCGGCAAGGGGACAGAGGGCGCTGCGTTGTGGACTCAATAGAGGCAAAATTGCCCATCCCTGCCGTAGGCGTTGGATGCGTTCGACCGTTGGCAACCGGCCGTCGATGGCTTTCGAACGTTCCAGAATCATCCGTTTTGGCGGTTGGCCGTCTCGAACGTTCCAGAATCATCGGTTTGGTGCTTAACCGTTAGCAACCGTTGGGACCCGATTGTCATTTTTTATCGCGGGGACCATGCTCCGTCGCGTTTTCCGAAAGAGTTTTCCCTGAGCCGTTGAGCAATAAACGTTATTAATTATAATCGTGAGTCACCCGCCCTTTCTTAGTTAGATCGATCACCCCCTACAAATCAATCTTGGAACATCCTCTAAACATATGGAATAAGATAGTTTGCGAAATTTTAAAGCCGATTTTTAAAAGAATGGTTGACTTGATACCCATAGGATTGGAACTGTTGCCTTTGAGACGTTTGTTCTTCGCGATGAGCACTATGCGATGCACTAGAAAAAATTTAGCCTTGAAAAAAGGTCTACAATGTTGCAGCCCATTTATTTAACAGATCTCTAGAGTTACAGAATCCCACTATGGTAGCCGTGACATATCATTTCTGCACATCCAGTACGACTACGAAGTTTAGCTACAACGCAAACCAGCGTCATCGAGTTAATCCGTACAACAGATACATTACAATTATTACTGTTGTTAAACTTCGTAAATTGAATTTACAAACGATCTGTAAATTATCTCATAAACCTAACCACAAGAGTACGTACCTTTTCGTACATTCTGCGTCCTTATCCATTCCGAGAGACTTAATTAAATACTGGTACACGTATAGCGGACTTATTTCGTCGGAAACTCGGTGGTCCCCACATACACCAAACTCGGTGTTGCCCTGTTTATTCGGCAATTATCCGAGGAATTGAGCCGGACAGACACAAATGGGTTCGCGCGGCCGCGATCCGGAGCAAACCATCGATTCTTCCGTTCATCACGCGCAATTCCTCGGGAGCCGGGTTTCGCGAAGACGCCCCGCAATTCGCGCAAGGCATCGCGCTAACAAATACCGTAGAAGCCTCACGGATTTTCAGTGGCGGCAATTTAACGATCCCCGGCTTGGTCTCACGCACGCAGGAACTAATATCCCCGTTCCCCTAATTTAGGGATGGCTCTCCATTTGCCCCTCTCAATTCCGGCGGCGTCTTCCAGCGCGCGAGCGCCGGCGTTCACCTCTTCAGTTATTGCGGCCGTAAAGCCTGAGCTCCGGTATTTTCATGGTGTTTTGACGATAACTGATGGGACTGCAGTCGTCGAAGCGTCCTCGTAGTAGACGTTTATACGACCCGAATCTACTCGTGCGCGCTGCGGAACATTGTTTTCCACGCATTCCCGACCCTTTTCTCTGCCCAATACCAGCCAAAACTAGCGCACGACTACCATCACTGAAGTGTCTTGGAATATAGTCTTCCTTATTGCCTTTCCATTGGGTTGTAACGTAAATTCATTTGATTTCAAATATTAATCTGTTCTCATTTTAACGATCTAGTTGTGAGTCATTGCTTGACTGCGTACCTTGTGCAAAATAACAATTGTCTGAATGGATTGCATGCAATAGTCACATGTGATTTTGATATTTTCAATATCATTATTTCTTTCATATAAATTGCATAAAAATAACTTTAATTATTATTAGAAAAATAACGTGTATTATTATTAGAAAAATAACGCGTATTATTATTAGAAAAATAACGAAAATATTTCTGGAAGTTAAGATACATGGGGCTCTCTGCAGTGTTTAATTAATCAGGGGAGTAGTGCAGTATGGAATCCGACAAAAGTTCACGTTTTTTGTACTAATAAATGGTCAACTAGCAAAATAACAATATTTATTCTTTCAACCATGCTAATAGGTTAATAGGTAATCTTACCGCACTTTTAAATGTCGCTCACTTAACTCTGCTATTAATGCATAAAATCCGCAGGCCAGGTATTGCAAATGCAGACAATTGGGATTACCATGATCGCTACTACAATTTCTTTCGCTGCCTACCGTTACTTATGAAGAGGTTTATTAAATACAACTGAACTCCTTTACGAAATGATGAACAAATTTAACAGCAGGAAGTTATGGAATCTCTGAATATTGTGCTCGGAGATGCAACTTTAAATAGCAAATTGTATAAAATTAATTTGACTAGCAGTAAGTAAATTGCAAAATTATGAACGTCACATGTGTGAATTTTAATATTTTTAAGTATATAGTATTGATAGAAACCTTGCATAATTATTTTTTTCATACAAATTGCTTAAAAATAAACCCTGTTCTATAATTATTTTAAAATAAAATAGTAAAAATACAAAAGTTTTATAATTATTTTAAAAATTTAAACCCTGTTTTATAATTAGAAAAATAGCGAAAATATCCCTGGAAGTTAAGATACATTTGGCTCCCTACAGTGTATTGGCATTGCATTAATCAGGGGAATAATGCAGGGTGGAATTCGACAATAGTTCACGTTTTTGTACTAATAATTTGTTAGCTGGGAAATTTATGGCTCTAGGAAGTAGAATAAATGTGTAATAATGAATTGCAAATAAATGAACTGCATATCTGGTGCAACAAATAACAATTGCGTACATAAACAGTTGCAGTTAATTGTACCAGAGCCTAAGCAGACTAACGAAATAGATATCTACTTCTATTCAATCGTGAAAAGTGTCGCAAAAAATAAAATGGTAAAATTAAAAAATCTATTATCACAGCAGAACGTCGATTATCCGAATGCTGATTATTCGAAACGTCGATTATCCGAATATGGGATGAATCACATTATTTACGTTCTACATACAAATCTACATCTAAGATTGATTCATTAACTTTTGGTGCTGCATTTATCTTATTAGGTACATGCTGTTTCACATAATGCTTTAATTTCTAGTTAATTTATGACTTCGGTCTCCCAATTAATTCGGATAATCGACGGTCTACTCTGCAGGAATAACAGGTGATACCAGAAGTATAGGTCATCCTTAAATCAGACGAATTCAATATTATCTTTCGTGATATCCAGAAAACTCTATTTAAATGAAACAAGAAGGAACTACTTGTTATGGCACAACGTAAGCAATATTTATTCATAAACGATATTAGCAAAATTTTTATAGCAGAAGTTAGTTGAAAACGTGCACACACAAAAGGTACGAAACGATCCAGGTTTAGGCAACTGTGTTATTTTGTTCTTTCTTCTTATTGCACACTGCCTGCTGCACAAATATAACTTAATTTAAAAAATCTATTCGAACGATTCTGAACCACACCATGTTTATAAACACGAGATTAAAACATTGCAGTTTGCAATGATGAGATATTAGAGATAAATATAAATGGAAAAATAAGGACAAGTATCGAAACTCTCAAAAATATCTTTACTCACAACAAAAAATAAATTGAAAATGAATTAAGGCTGTGACGCTAAAAGAAACTTCCTGCTTTTGGAGTATCGTTCAAGCGACATTAATTTTATTAGAAAATGATTACTAGCCTAATTAATCTTTCATATTAATTTCAATGAGATGTGGTTAGATTATTATAGTATTAGTGTTTATACATATTTATACATATATATATATATATATATATATATATATATAATAGTGTATGTATCCTGATACAATGGTAACGCGTTGCTGCCTACGAAATTTAATTCCGCCGCCGACATTCTTACCCAGCCGACGCCGCAACATGATTTATAATGACATTGAACTGCTGCAACAACGTATAGAGTGTACAGCTATGCGTGTTATGAGCTGCCCCCGTGTCGCGGTGAAATATTGTCCTGCATGTGACGCACCGATACTCCTTGCGCAGAATTTCTACAATATTTGCGCATGTTCTTTACCTACTCCGTGAACATTGTGACAGTAGAATCTTGTTATGTACACCACTTCTATTCTATAGAATAATCCAATGATAATAATTAATATCGTTCGAGGTATTATGGTAAAACAAATTATTGTATTACTTTAAATTGCTTTTCATTTAAGAATGTAACACTTGACTCATTTTTGTGTGTTGTTACTTTTACAATGTTAAGTATGTTACATATGCTGTTCGTTGTGCAGACAGGTATACAATTCAGCAAGTTATTGTTATTACTTATGGTTCTTTGAAATCAGCTATTTTTAAAGAAATTGTCATTATTCACAAATATGTCACAATTAAAATTATTTCCTTATACTTGTTTCACTTTTTAACACTTTTTATTGTCCGTTTTTGCTTGCTGTAAACACACTGTGAATTTTTATCCGGGAAGTTTTATGAAATAATTTAGGAAGATTTGGAAGTTTTCGCCCTCATGATATTTAATTTTACAATAGTAACATAAGATTGTTTTCAAGTCCAGACTTATACGTATATAAATACTAAAAACATAAAAGATCAACAGTGTAGCTGTAAGTCCCACCTGAAGGAAAGAAAGTATTGGCAGACACCTAATTTATATGGTTCGTACGAATATACAATACTACTCGCAATTACACCTTTTCTGCATTTCCCTGCAAGTGTGACCTTGAATGACCTTGAGTCATAGGTAGTTGAACTCATCTTAAAACGCACTATTTAATGGTGGATAAAAAAAGCATGTCATTCAAATTAAAAAAAGAAAGTTAATCTTCACCTCACCTTGGAGTGTCCACCTGGGAAAATAAAAGTCCCACCACACGATGTCCCTCTCGGTACTGAAATACTTTCATCTGAAACATTTTTGCGCATAATCAATATTTTCGGAGATATTCGTCTGTAACGCTTTATAATTTCCACCCTGTATATAAGACAAATTATATTGAAATGAAATGAAACGATTCATCTTTCTTCTATGTATACAATAAATAAATTCCATAAAATACTAGTTACACCATTATCAAAAAAGTGTTCTACTTCCTCGAATGTCATTTAGCCGACGATAGCTTCCCCGATTCCAATTATTTTTCGTGGCAGCCGGAACACGTAACAATACGCAGCGAGAAGCGTAACCTCCACAGGTAATGGATCGGACTCCGTATTTCACGGTGATAACGCGCATTGTATCGGTAACAATACCGGAATGCATCCGCCGCGTACAACGGATTTACTGATACAATGTCATTATCAATCCTGTTGAGGCAAGATCGGCGGCAGGAGCAAGGGTGATAGAATTTAATTTCGCGAGTACCGCGTGTTACGGCTAGCACACGAATAGAATTGTAACGGTTAGGTTTGAAAATAGAGACGGAGCTAGAAAAATGGAGTCAAGTCGACTAGACGGGAACTACAGAACTGATGATATCAATATTGGAATAGACCATTCCAATTAAAAAGAGTAAAAACTCTTCTTCCATCATTTTGACATGTTGATGCTTTAAGTTTAATATTTATAAAGCTCTATATCACTTAAATATTCCATCAAAGTGAGGCTATAAACTTAAAACAATATTAATACACACATTATGGCGTCTAACAATAGATTTCAGATTTTATACATTTGAGAATAACATATATTTTTTTATAGCTCAATAAAACTATGAAAGCGAGAAATTAAGTCGTGTTTAATTCTCGTATTCTGCAATTAATACGGGCAATTTTTATTATGTATAAGAATCCACTCTCTAGATATAAAACATTCCTCCGTTTTCATATTTCAATTCAAGAAACATACTGACGAAACTGAAAATATAAATCGTATGACGTGTTTAGTGTATATGGGCTGCGAAGTTCTGTATCATCCGACTCATTCGCTTGATTTTATTATTGTGTTCCCTATAATTACTAACAATCTTTTCGTGTCTCCTCGAAAGAGACGTTCAGCCTGCTGGATAAATTTATGATGTCACGAGACGGTTGAGTGCAAAGTATTAATTCTTGACGTACAAAGACGTCTCGGATACTTCATGTATTTCATATGATTTAGTACGAATTTGGGTAAAATATTGCTTAATCCTTTGCACTACGGGTTATTTTGCGGTTACAATGATTAGAAGTTCTGTGAGGTTCATAATCTACTAGAAAGAAAAGAAAATTTATAATTATTGTATACCCATGTATTCTCCAATGGGTACATATCGACTGCAATAAAATATAATTTCATCTAAATTTAAAAGGAATTAACAACATTAGTATTCAGCAGATTCTTTTCAATTATCATCACGTATCTGATTCGATAAAATAGTACAAGGGGTTAATCCAATCAGCTAACTCCTTGCACTGGAAGCAATTTTAATTCCAAAATCAAGATACTTCTTCTTTCAAAATAGAATATTTTTATTCTAGGTGTCTTTTATACATTGTGCACCTAAAATTAATCCTGTTTTCTCATACACCCGTTGAGTTTTCAGGAATTCGTAGAACAGAGACGAATTTAATAATATGTAAACTGTTTCGAATAATGGTATGACAATTTTTACTGGTGACTCAGAGTCACCATTCGAGTGCATATGATTAATATTACCAGCAACATATCGATTATGACCTGAGGAACTTGTTTGATTTAAATATATAAAAAATGCATTGTTAAGCTGCTACGAATGATAAGGTCAATGATGAATAGTATCTCTGGTTGCAATCTGGATATTAATACACATCTACTATCGTTGAATTCATATGTTAAGGAGTTAACACTAAGCCCACCGACTATAACAAGTGACTTGTGTGTGTTGCTTCATAAGAATGACAAGATTGAGTTCATCTAAAATGTTTGCCATTTTTATCATATTGTTACGGCGGCGTGAATATTGAGAAGTCGCCGTAATGCTGTGATGAACAACCCGTAAGGGAATAATTGAAGATAGGGGTTGTCAACGAACTGATCGTTGAACAAAAGGGAGAGACAGAATCGACAGCCGAGCAGAAAAGACATATTCTGAAACCGATATATTTATATAAAGTTATAATAGTTGTATTCTAAATAAAGTTTGTAAATAAATATCGCATGATGCTGCGGCGTACGACGCGAAGTAACAAAAGTCGCAACAATATATTTGTTTTCAGAAATTTATTTAATTATTTCCTACCAAAGAGTTTTTATAATTTCATCAATTCTAAATTAAATAATCTGAGATCGGCTAATTGGACCAATGCTGGTAGGTTCAGTGTTGAGTATTAGAATTTGATTCACACCAGGCTATTGATCGTACGATGTCGAATTATTCGAACGTTCTACGGAACACAGGTATGACGTTTGCGTTTGGAAAATTCGAAAGCAGTAAAAACTGTTGGATGCATCCATGCTCGGCTCGTGCGGCGCATATGAAATTTCTCGTGGTTCCCGGCTGTTACACGCGTTTACACGCGAAATCTGAAGAAAGTAGAAGCGGGTTTTCACGAGAAAGGGCGCGTGCCCTTGCAGGGCCAGATTCGGGGGACATAGAAAAATGTAACCAGTCGGAATCGTGCACGGGGGAATTCCATGTGTTCTTCGCTGTGAAGGCCTCTTTCGAGACGGTCACGTGGCGAAAACACGACGAACACGTCGTTCACGCAACGGCGGCATCTCGCAATTTCATATCCGCCCGAAATGCAAGTCTCTCCTCTTTTCTTTCTCTCTCTCTCTCTTCCTCTCTCCCTACCCCCGCCTTTTCCTCTTCTTTTCTCTTGTTTCAACCGCATTCCTCGTGAGCGCGCACCACTGCTGGAAACAGTGACAGAAATTGTTGGGGACAATGCAAGCAAACAGAAACGAATAATTCCTTATGATACCCGTTTGGACGTTCGTGATACCTTTTTAGCGGATTTAATTAAATTCGGAGAGATGCCGCGTCGCTGCTCTGCTTATGCCACTTTTCAGAATGTTTTGAACAAGCAGAAATTATAAATGCCTGTTTTCGTTGCGAAATTCTGGTTTGTACCCTGTAATTGTGCTTTGTGACCAGAATAAATTAAAGTCGTTAAGAATATCAGAGATTAGTGTAAATTATTTATTTATGCAGATTGTAGTGTATTTATTTAATATTACTCATTTATGAAGATCGTATTATTATCGGGGTCATTAGTATGGGGATATCTGTGTTGAGAATAAGAGAGAAACATTTATGAATGAAACAAAAGTGAATGAAGTGAATTTGGTTGTATGTTAAAATGAAATGAATGAACATGAAAAAATTATGGCTGTGATTTAGAATGGTTGTGATTAATATGTTGTGTTAAATATACAGTTATTTGTTGATATACATGATAATTCCATTCACTGAGCATATCGTAGCATTTTTAAATCTACTTACATTTTCTGTAGAGAACAAATTAAGCTGGTGAAAATTACAAATTGTAGTTGTTATTCGGTCTTTTGTGTCTTTCACTATAGCGTAAAGTATGCTGCAGATTCAGACAAATTTAAGGTGATCATGTACATTAGTTTTAGTTATAAGTATGTATACTTTGTGCGAATTACAATTTTCATATTTAATTTTAAGAAAACTGATATAAGAGAAAGCTATTTTTCATTGTCTAGAAAATTCCTTGTAGTAAAGAAGAAATAAAAATATTACTAATTTTGATCGGTATACATAGTTTCATGTATTTGAAAAATTTGGATATATCATAAATGCAGTAATATCCGCAGTCTAGTTATAGGTTTGATTGATATTATTTTCCGAATTCGCATTTTACATTTTTCCTGTTCAAAGATCATCTTACAGTAAACAAAACTAATTTTGACCATAAGTTATTTTTATACGTCTCGCAGAAAAAAAGATTGTTTAGAAACGAAAAAGAATCGAAGTGACCAAAAGTATAACTTTATTCTTCTCATGAAACTCTGAATCTAGAAAAATTGGGGTTTTAAACAATATAACTTGGTTTACTGTTTTCGTGAAAATCTGAATCCAGAGAAATTTATATTTTACTTGCAAGTCTAATTTCTATTACACTTTTTGCAAAGCTTCGAAGTAAATAAAGCAATCGAAAATTTCAATATTGATAAAAAGTCTGTTACGTATGTTTATGGGCTTTCAGGATGGGAAGAGGTTAAGTTGTCCGGAAAAAGAAGCTTCCGTTGAAAGTTTGTTTTATAATATTTGCCTGTGTACACACGAGCCTTTCATAAAATTTACATATGCATACATACGCGGCTCTTGTCGCTCTTTGTCTGGCCATACAAGGTATTTGTCCACTCGGTGACCGATATACGACTCTTTCCTCATATTTCATGCTTTTAAGAGCAGCATTCTACTTCTGTGGCTGCACTTTGATTCCTATTTCGCTTGTCCGACCACACCGGATTGTTCTACTTGTCTGAATTTGTAGGATTCCTCTTTTACTTGTTGCATCTTACTGAACTCTTATTTCACTTATCCAGTAACTTAAAGCTCTTCATCCGCTGATGTGAATTACTATTCTACTAACATGATTCTGTAGGATATTTGTGCTAATTATACTAAAACATATTTATGTCACTTCCACTAATACAATTTTTATAGCCTGTTGCGAAAAATCCTTGTTTCTCGTGCAAGTATTCCCACTCATCAATTTGGATATGTATATTTCTATTAAATAAATTCATTATCATGTGCTCATTACATTATGTAGATTTATTAATAAACACCTGAACTACAATTATACACTTTTATACATTTATATCATCGAAGCAGTTATAGATGTTCATGGAGGAAGCAGATCAATTGAAAAATGTCTTTTCAAATGGCTTGTACAGCAATTGCAACTCAACACGTTTAAACTCGAATAAAAAATAGTTCTATTCTGATCCGTCATGATCATAAGAAAGATAAAAATGTAAAATAAAATTCCAGTATATCGGATTTCCTTTTTGCTAATCCAAACTTTTTCGGCTGAACAAATACGCTTCCAAGCAGGATTTCTTTAACTTGTTTATTTATTGCTCTACACTTTTGCGTACTACAAATACGAATATTTCTGTACCAGTGAAACTATGAATATTGATTTTCCCGAAATCCATGCGTAGCGTAAAAATTTCGTAGCAAAATTATTCATACGTTACCGATGAAAAATACAATGTGAGAGTTGTTCATCGATAAAATAATATGCAATGAATTTGTTGGATTTCGTAAAATTGTTTTCTTCAGTGAACTTGTGGAATTTCGGTAAACCACTGCAGAATTAAATTTTAATCCTGTGTTGAAATAGTTACTTCTCGGCGGTAGCGAATTTCAACTCAATGACCTGGTTACGTCGAATTCTATTTCCCTTGTCCGACTTCATACAGACCTGATCTACTTTTTGGTCTCTGCATTGCCCTACTTCACTTTGCTCGTGTAGAATCTACTTTCCCACAATATTTTTTATTAGATGAAAACGCTATAAAATTATAGCACCATACTTTCTTTTAGTGCTCAGCACTTTTTAAGTAAAGTATATCTTCGTTTGTTCTAGTGTGGAAAATTTATAGTACATTGGTACCAAATCTTTCGAACGAAGATTATAATTATAGCGAACCAATTAAAACGAAAATATTGCCACACTAATTACTATATTAAATGCAATTTCTATTGTTTTCCTTTTCATTGTTATTCTTTGAACAAAATATGCTAAACAAATATTTTTAAAATGTACGTAGACTTCTTCCTCTCATATGTTTTATTATTGACATAGTCGATTTACATGAGTTTCAATCGCATAAAAGATACAAGCAATTAATTTGTTTCTTTTTATGCGAATATAAACAATTCTTGTGTTTTTTATAGCACGCTTTAAAAAGTGATCCTTATTCTTGAGAAATGACATTGAATCGTTGATTTGTATAATCAAACAAAATCTGGCATTGACACAATGGATCAAATGCTGCTAAGATATACCACAAAAAGACGAACTACTAGATGACCACTAGCATTCTTTTATAAGTTTGAAGGGCCACATGTAACGGGGTAAGGGAAGAAATTTTCAAGGCCATTTTTTTAATGAGATTTCAATGTCATCGATGATTTTTTAAATGGAATGATATATCTTCGTTAACGTAATGTTGTATCTGAAAAAATAACGAATTCATCCATGTAACACAATATGACCTACAAATGACCTTCAACCCAGAAAAATGGAATAAATAAAATTCAACGTGTAAGATTCATTTCCTTTATTTCCGTTACGCAAAATGTTCAAAAATATTCCCTTGAGCTGCTATACATTCATTTAGCCGTGAAGTTACAGAAGAAACTGGTAGAAAGAAAGTTGTAGGATCATGCCGTATATGCCACGCCGAATCTACTAAAAGACGTAGAGAACCGAGAAAAAGTTGCCAGAAGTGTTACAAACCAGTTTTCGAGGATCACGCAAACACCAATACACTATGTAAAACTTGTTCTGTAAATAATCAATTGTTATAATTTAATGTTTCATGTGGAGAAACAAGTAGCATTCAAAATTTTGTATTTTGCATAATTTTCTTCTAATATTTCCATTCACAATTCAACCAAGTAGAATTTGTCGTATATGGGTACCCTGGTGCCTCGGTTGTGTAACAACCGTATACATAAGTTTGAAGCTTAATTATTTAAAATATGTTTTACAAATTTTTTCACTGAACGTTAATCTACGTGAAATTGTTCAAAGAATAGGGATCCAGAAGGATTTTGCAATATTTTGTCAGGAACATTACAAATTACTGAAGGAAATATGGAAATGGGTACCCGGTTGGTGACAAAAGGATTAAATATACAAACTTCAGAAGCATTTACACATTTTTGTAGTTTATACAGCGGTTCAGCAATATGATAGAACTGATCATTGGTGCCCCTCCCCCCCAACGTTGTCTAACGTGTTAATAAAAATGATTCCGCGAGAACCTTTTACCTGTACAATCTACGCTGCAGCTCGAGCCAAAGATGGCGGGCTGATATCAAAATAGAATCGGAAAACGATCCAGCAAGATCACTGGTTGGCTGTTTGGGTAGTATCAGCGCAGAGGAATTGGAGGGAACGCCGGATCTTATTATACGGGGACGACGTTCAATTCAAATATTATAATATCGCGCGAGTCAGGGGGCGAGAGGGCAGATGTGCGCGCTTGAAAAACGTGACACGATACGGCTGCAAATCCTGGGCGATATTAGATAGTAGGCAGACGAATAGCACTACGTGTGTGACATGCATGCAGACCTGCGGAAGAAAATGCACGAATATCGACGGAAGAATCCGCCATTGAAATATATTGAAATTCTCATTGCATGATCCTGGAATGAATTCTCATATCCGCCGGCCGCTAAGCAAACAAGCGAATATTACTCGGTACACGTGCTTCACGGCCGGGAAATATTTTATTAACTCATTGCCCGCGGTATCGCCTCCGTTGTTAGTTTGCTTGTGCTTTTTGTACTGGTACGAGGCGGGGCAAAATTAAAGTGCTGGGAAATATGTGTTTTGGTTGCTAGCTATCCACACATCTTGGTGTAATAACAATTTTTATCCAGAGAACTGAACCATTCAAATCGAAGAGGCATTTTGATATTTATTTAGTAGTTCTATTACACTTTAAAGAGAGTAGAAGGATCATTAAGATTTTCGTCATCTTTCAGCTCATAAAATTATACACTTAAAGTTTAATGAGTACATACAGTATGAAAAGTATCAGGACACTTAATTTCCGATTCTCGAGAAATTGCCAATATTTGAACCATGATAATTTCGTTAAAATAAATAGTACAATAATGAATTTGAACGCATTTGAAAGCTCGAACTATTTTCTTTTACAGATCATCATTCTTCTTTCTCTATGATATTTGTGGATCATATAGCAGGTGAAGAACTGAGGACACGATGTTGGTCGAAAATTTTACAAATTGAATTGTCTGTAAAAGCATTGAAAAATTTTATTCTGAATGAATCTGTTACAGCTTTGGTGATTGATACTTCCTCTTTACAACGACTGCGTAAAACTTGATCGACGATCTCTTTGGCTGTTTTGAAAAACAAAAATGTGGAACAAGTTTGGTCATGTAAGGTCTCCACGCTGTATCTTATATTATTGCAAAGATGGCAGTACACCTGTCATTCAAAGTTCAATAAATCAACTAGAAAAAATCTTAGATCAAGTTTTAAGCATTCGCTGTGAAAAGAACGCTTCAATCATTAAATCTACGGTGGTTTAAGTCACGAAAACAGTTTTTCTACATTTTCTCTGACGTTTCAATTTGTAACATTTTGGACTAATAAAACGTCTTCAGTTTTCCAGTTGCTGTATCATGCAAAGATATCGTAGACAAAAATGAACGATAGACGGCGAAAATAAAAGGTTCAAGCTTTAAGATGAGTTCCGGTATCTTGTTGTTCTACTTTTTTTTTAACGAAATTATCACAGCTTAAATTTCTCTAAAATAGGCAATTTAGTGTTGAAATATATTTTGGATCCACTGTACATGCAGCAGATGTTTACGTATTTATAGGAATCGTTGTCGATTAAAATTCAACAAAATTAAAATTCTAACAGAGAAATGTAGACATGGTAATCTTACTTATCTATAAAATAATATAATCTCTTACATCAGTTTTATTCCGTGAATTGCTATTTAAAATTTTGAATTCACTCAAGATTCGTAGTCTCGTTGTAAGTATGAATTGAATTTTTTGCAACACAGTAAAATAAGAAAAGACCACAATGAGCATAAATACATCAGCTGCAGTTTATTTTTCATAATCATTTTGCTATGTAATTCGTTTATTTCCTACTTGTCATTATACTTTGAACAAGAAAGAAATAAGGGAGACTAGAATTATAGATTTAAGTTAGTAGTCTGTTTCATACTTTTCATAACGTATCCAAGCAAAACGAAATTGCGAAAATCACCACAAGCGTTCGCTATGGAAATATATTAAAATTCGCATTTCTTTTCAGTCGAGTACTACTCGGTACCCCAGTTTCGCAGCTCAAAAAATATTTTATTAAATCGATGGAATTCTTCATTATTAAACATATGTTTTTCAAACATTAATATGGAATCGGGATCCCCAGACGAAATACCGTATAAAGATTGGGAAAAGTCGGAGGGTCCCGTGGGTGTGTGCAGGAGCTGATCATCTACAAATCGCGTGGCCCGGGTTCGAGTCCTGGTGTGACCGGTGCCCTCCTTTTTCCTAAGAGCCTACATTAATTCTCGTTGAGACACGTACAATAGCGTATTTATCAGTTTCACAGTCGATTAATCACCTTCCATTGCAATTTTGAAAGCAACAAATGATTTCAGTGTTTCATTGATATGTATGACAAACTGAAACTGCTTGGAAGGCTAAAGTATTGAAATTAAGAGTATTATTCGCATGTATCCAGTCAATCGAACTAAACATCTTTCACAATTCGGTGAATATAGACGAATTCTGTAATGTTCTTTCAAGTTGTGTAGCGATGCATTACAATCGCCATAAAAGTACAAATGCATGTGCATTGACATATTCAGTCGCATTTACAGTACAGTTCAACAGTTTTCTACCAGCATTTATTCCGTTAACTGCCTTGATAATTACTACACCTCGGAACTGTGTGCAAAATAAAAATTTCCTTCATTCATTAGAGGCTCTAAGCACTTAAAAGACTTTGAGGCCTCGTTGTACAGGTACACTTAAACGCAATGTAGGGTGAACCCGCATGATTTCTTAAGCATTTTCAATAATTTGACTAAAAAGTGCTTTTAACAAAAGTTGGAGTTTTGCTCCCTCGCTACTGATTTTCATCATTCCAATATTCTTACGTTCTATCCGCTCACACACACATGCGCATAAATACTTAGCTATATTATTACCAGACTGCGGGTCATTCTGCAAAATAAAAATTGTCTGCATCAATTACTAAACATAGAATCCTAACAGAAAGTTATTTCTTTAATGATCTTGAAAGATTGAAAATAATGCAATGATGCTCCTACATGTTTGTAATGCTTTTCCTGTATTAAATTGCACCTACTCATTTTTGGCATGAATGCAAAGAATCCGCAGTCTAATTATTACTATGAAAAAGCTATAAAATTCAGAAAATTTCAATTGTGCACTCCATCTCCGAATGCCGTAAGCACACGGGTACTTTACTTAGTACTCAATCTAGCACTTAATAATTTGAGTGAGTGGAAAATAATATATAGTGATATCCTTAAAGCCATTCAATTGTTCTGCTGTCCTAAAATTTACTATTGAAATTACGATATTTTATAGAATGCAATATTTCTGTTTTATGAAAAGTTGAAAGAATATAACAAAGAAGCGTCATAGATCTTAAATATTACACTACATACTAAAATTTTAGATAACAATACGACTGAAATTATTTTTAGTTTTTTTTAGAAACTGCACGGCCATGATTCTTACATTATATGTAACAGTAGTATCTGTTGGAAATGAGCCTTGCGCTTCTATGCAAGTAAAATACTACGCTAGAGATTCGGTTCTTAGTGTGAAGAAACATATGATGCTTTGTTGGAGTATTAAAATTGGATTTTAGCGCGCCATGTTTGGATCAAACGTTTTTAAGATATACAGTGGCGTGCAAAATTATCCGGACACCCTTTAAAAACGAATAACTTTTTCAAAATTAGTTCAAACGGCTTGAGTTATTTTGAGATGTTAGAAGGATTAGTTTACTCGGTAGCGTGTAAATAATTATTTATACAAATTGCTAATGGTCGAAATTGTGAAGAAAAGAGTAAGTCATAATTTTTAACTTTTTTATCAGTGACTGTAATGAAAATTTAAAATATACCTTTTGTAGATCTCCATAGGTTATATACATGCGCAAAGTTTCATCGAAGTCGCTTAATGTTGTTATAAGCTACGAACATTGCAAGAGGGGAGCTTAAGGGTGAAAGTCGCAGATTTTCGGTCTTTCCAGAAAATGTTGTCCTTATGTAATCACCTTTAAATATTTGTAACTCATGACGTTAACCGATTTCGATGAAACTTTGTACATGTACATAACATACATAGACCTACAAAACGCGCCTTTTAAATTTTGGTTTCAGGCACAGATTAAAAAGTTAAAAATCGTGACCTTTACTATTTTCGTCGCAATTCCGACCAATAGCAATTTTTAGAAAAATTTATTTACACGTTACCTAGTAAACTAATGCGTCTAACATCTCAAAAAAACTCAAGCCGTTCGAAGTAATTTTGAAAAAGTTATTCGTTTTTAAAGACTGTCCGGATACTTTTGCACGCCATTGTATGCATTGTTATACTATATTATATTCACGTATACATTCAGATTAAAATCTAAAAAAACAATAGTATCGAATAAATAAAATATTATTCATAAGAATATGCGTGGTTTCTATTACGTTTCTACTTCAGGCTACATAGAACGTTTGATAGAATATATAAAATTGTTTTAATTTGCGGTTTCTATAAAATAGGGATTAAAAATCCGCAGTCTAGCACATACAAGTAGTTCCTCGAGCTTCAAAAAGCAGAATAACGACGCTTTCGAAATGAGCGTTTCATTTTGCGATCACGGTACAGTAACCCCGCGATCTAAGTCCAACGGAACATTGCGATATATGTCCCTTGGCCTACTCCTTCCACTACGGGGTATCCCCGGAAGGGCCGTGAAGCTCGAGCTGTCTCGGTCTCCGAGCAGTGTAAACATGCCACGTAATCTGACACTGGGTCGAGTATATCGGTGTGAATCACTACTAATCCAATTACAAAATTTCTTTCTTTTTTATTATTTTTTCATAGAACTTTCACCAACATATTCGTGGCATTTTTCTAATGAAAATGATACCAAATATGATATAATTCCGATGATATTTACTTGTGTAATGAACAATGGAAGTTTTTTATTGGCATTACATTGTACGGACACGCGGACCTTTGAACTGCGCCGGCGGCCGCGACTCTTGTCGTCTTTTTCTTTCCTATACGCTGTCCTTCTTTACGTCCAAAACTTTCATCGTTTATTACACAAGTAAATACCATCGGAATTATATCATATTTGATATCATTTTCATTAGAAAAATGCCACGAATATATTGGTAAAATTTCATTAAAAATAAGTAGAAAATAAAGAAGTTTTTTTATTGCACTAGTATTGTCTCACCGATACGCTATTTTTTGTTGCGCCTTCGGCCGCGCGGTCCGTCTTTGCATGCTGTCCTTTTCTACATTCGGCGCGGTCGACGCGGTCACAAAAGAATAGTGTCCCTTCACGATCTAAGTTCCGGCAGAGAACCGAAAAAGGATTTAGATCGCGGAGTTACTGTATATCAATTTGTGTGTGTTGAGAAAAATAGCAGCGCGAACGAATAAAATAATGTTACTAGCCATACATTCTGGTTCGCCGTAATCAGGAAAAGTGTACGAAAAATTCGATAAATCAACGAGTTTTGATTGCCACGAAGCAGGCCCGATCGGCACCGAAACAGTTTCGTGCGCGCGACGCCGCGCCGCGCCGATCGGAAACGGAAGACTAGGCGTCGTTGATTCGTGACCAGAAACGATAAATCGACGATATTTATTTGATGGGTTCACGGCTGTTTCGTAGATTCCATTTGCTGGCTGCGTATCTCGATTCAGTCACGGAATATGCACGGAACATGCACGTCCCGCTGTATACCTACGCGTGTTTGTGCGATAGAGATTGCACAAACTGGATGTAAAGTAAATAACAACATCCGCTATGATTGCATGCCGACGATACCGCCGCGGGACTATAGACTGCGAGTTTCATTGTCGTGTATGGATTACGGAACAGCTATGAGTGCTTTATAATCTGGGCGCGGGAGTGTTCGCAGAACGAACACAGTTCCCACGTCTGTTCGTCATTAGCGAGACAGATAAGGGGCACACACGAAACGGAAAAGGTTATAACACCGTTCGAGTGAATCAATCTTTTGCGACATCTCTTTTACAACTCCCTTCGATATTCTCTTCTTCGAACAGCATTTACACTTGCTTGTTTGAACTCGTGTTCTAACTTGCGCTCTGCGGTTCCCTCGGGTTTGACGGTTTCAGCTGTGTACACTGCTCTGAACACTAAACCTACCACAGGCGAATTTCTGGTTTTCTATTTCACAGTGATTGAAATTATAAAAACGCTTTCATAGGAAATGATTGAATTGACTTCTTTATTTAAGTACATATTATAATGAAAACTGTACAAAGTTTAAATAAATTTATGCTTTTCACTTTTATAGGGCGTTCTACTTTTATATGTTTTGTGCTTGTAGGGCTGGTGTTAACAAGTAGCAAAACTATAAGTAGACTGCGACTTTTATGCGTTAACTAGCTTTTGCTCGCGGCTTCGCTCACACAGGAAACCGTTTAATGCTCTCGGAAATTGATATTGTTTCTCCATAAAACCTTTTAAATCCCCATTCACCCCTATAGAGCTCCAATTTTATGTCATGTCGCCATTTTATATTTCAATATTGATGCCATTTTCGCAATTAATTTCCCATGTTTGATTATTTATATCAAAGAGCATTAAGACCAAGTTTCAAGCAAATCCGACTGTTGGTCCTCTAGCGTCTTCTGACGAATTTATTGTTTTATGACTCTGGTGCGGCTGGAAAGTATCAGCTGACCATGGGAAAGTCAGCGTAGCCGTGCAGCTCTCAATGGCTCTTGGCGTAGGGTAGGCCCACTCCTAGCGCCAGGGGGGCCTATGGCCCTAAGCCTAAATTATGGTTTCCGGCGAAATTGCAGGAAACCGAATGTCGTATGTTTAGCGACACTCGTTACGACGTATTTCGTCTATGGGCGTTGCTCTTGTTTTGGGAGGTCATTTTTAGCCTCCCAAATATTATATCATTGGCTGGGGCCCCCACTATTTTGTACTTTGTGGAGGGATTTTTCAACCCCACGAGGTTACTTGTTTCTTACGCGTTAGTTGTAAGTCAGCCGCAGTTTAACAGTCAAAAACTAAGAGTCGTTGTAAGAGTCGGAGAATAAGAGTCGTAGAGTGAGAGTTGCGAAGCAAAATCTTAAGATACAACATCTATATTATACCGTCTTCCACATTCAGTTTTATTAAAGTTACTTAGTTATCCGAAACCCGATTATCTCTTTATTTAATTTACCTCTCTTTGAGGTGTGTATCTCAGCGGCTCACAAATTACTGTTTGAGCACTGACACGACACAACACCGACAACAAATAAAAGATTCCTCATACAAACTTTGCAACCCCTTTACACTCTCATAGGGGTGAAATTTCGAAATATCCTTTCCTATTCCTTGTATAGATCATAAAGGAAACCTCTGTGCAAAATTTCAGTTTTTTAGGTCTGTTGAGACGTGATTATTGTATGGCCGGCTCGTATTTCGGGTTGGGTCTACGCTACGGTCGATTTTGAACAGTGCCATTGTCGAAGGGGTCCTCTAGCGTCTTCTGACGAATTTATTGTTTTATGACTCTGGTGCGGCTGGAAAGTATCAGCTGGCCATGGGAAAGTCAGCCTAGCCGTGCAGTTCTCAATGGCACTTGACGTAGCCTAGGCCCACGCTTAGCGCCAAGGGGGGCCTGTGGCCCAAAGCCTAAATTATGGTTTCCGGCGAAATTGCAGGAAACCGAGTGTCGTCTGTTTAGCGACACTCGTTACGACGTATTTCGTCTATGGGCGTTGCCCTTGTTTTGGGAGGTCATTTGTAGCCTCCCAAATATTATATCATTGGCTGGGACCCCCACTATTTTGTACTTTGTGGAGGGATTTTTCAACCCCACGAGGTTACTAAGAGTCGAAACTAACAGTCGCCAGTTAAGAGTCGAAACTAACAGTTGCGAAGTAGAATCGATAGTTACATCATCTCTCTATTATACAGTCCACTATATTCAGTTTTATATTAAAGTTATCCAGAAATCCAATTATCTTGTTACTTATTTACCTCTCTTTGAGGTGTGTATCTCAGCGGCTCACTAATACTGCTTGAGCACTGACACGACACAACAAGGTCCAAGGATTTAGTCTGGGCGTTGATGAGTCAGTGAGTCAGGACTTCCTTTTTATATAGATGACTAAAATATGTATCAGTAAAATGAAATAGTAGTGATATTAAGAGGCTAGGGGCGTACCGGTTCATTAATTTTTGCCTGTTGAGGATATTAAAACAAGAAAGAAATCTGTAAATGGGTCCAGTTCGTAACAATTGATGCAGACAATTTTTATTCTGCATATGGGTCTGATTCATCATTAGCGAGATACTTAGGGGGCACAGATGCAGCGGAAAATATTACAACACCGTTCGAGTGAATCAATCTTTTGCAACTCCATTTTTACAACTCCCATCGAAATTATCTTCTTCTAACAACTTTTACACTTGCTTGTTTGAACTCGTGTTCTGACTTGCGCTCTGCTGTTTCCCCGGATTTGATGGTTTCAACTGTGCGCACTCTTCTTAACTAGCAATACGATGAGTAGACTGCGAATTTTGTGCATTTATAGCTAAAATGTGTACCCTTTATTTGATATAGTGGAGAGATTAAAATAATTTAAATGTATCGTTACATTACTTCCCATCTGTTAAAAGTATTAACCTCTTGCACTACGATTTATTAGTAAGGTTGCAGTGATTTGAACTTCTTTGTAGTTTAGCATTTCTTAGAAGCAATGGTTTAGAAGTAATCGCTTTGCATTAACAACAAAAAAATAAAATTTTACTTTCGGTTTAAAGGAAATTAATAACATTCATATTTATTAGACGCATTTCCTTGTTATTCATACTTTAATACGTAGAATTGACCGTTTTGTTATACGTTTTAATTAAACTCCCATTAAATATTGCTATTTTGATTTTTTTGTCTGATATCATAGTCATTGATACAAAGTTTAGGAATTTCTATCATTCTTTTCATTTTAGAAGATCTAACAATAAATATATGATGGCCACAGTTTTCACTCTATATTTTATAAGCAGTGCAGTGGCGGCCATTTATAAATGACACTACAACAGCAACCGCAACAAAAAATTGTCTGTATATTAAAAGAGTGCACGAATTAAGGACAAGAAGTTATTTTAATAAAATGTTGTATATTTTAAGGAATCAAATTCGTAATCATAATTTTTATTTTAATTGATTTGATAAGAAAGTACTCCTAATACAATTGATGCAGATAAAGAACAAATGAAATGGTTGCAAAGCGATAGCGTGCTTTCTCCGGCAGTAGAAATTATTATATCCGATTTAACCGCGACGAGCACACGCAGGTCGCAGAATACCCCGTGAAACACGTAATGGAGGGAAGAGGAGGGCTTAATAGTCTATTGAAATGCCAACGGAAGTCATTAGAGAATACGCTGCTTTCTTCAAATATTCCCGACGGATGAAGGAACAGAACGAACGCCATAGCAAGACCCGGGTAATGGAAATTTTTCAGGATTGAAGGGCACTCGAGACGAAAGGAAAAGAGGCAGCCTCTGCCGACGGTAGCGGCGGGCAGACGGACTGGAGGTAAACATCAATTAAGATGATCGATCTACCCGGCTCCGTCGGTTGTGACTAGAAACTTGGACCGTGTCGTCGGTGAAAAACGCGACGTCGCTCCTCGCTGATGTCAAAGACCCGAGGACAAGCCGTTCAGGAGGTTTTCAACTCGGCTTTTTGACACACAACGTCGGTAACAATACGCCGATGCGATTTATTACTTCCACGTTATAACGCCCGCTAACGAGCACATTCGCGTTTAATGAGCGTCGCTGACGCCGCCGACCATCATTAATCTGTGTACGAAGACTTCGGCCAAGATGATTCTTGATACTACACGATTGCCAGCAAGTAGTTTATTTGGAAAATAAATTGTCAAACACAAAACGCACTGTTTTGACACAATTAGACGTTATCAATCAGCTAACTGTGTTTTTGATCGAGTTACATATGCTGGGCAAAAATATAGGAATTATGTGTTCGTTTGCATTAAATTTCTTGTTCATTGTTGGTATATTGCGGATCTTTATGCAAAATAAAAATTGTTTGAATCAATTGCAAGAAGCAGAAGGCAGATTAAAATTTCTTTTTCCTTTAATGATTTTAATAAATTGAAAATAATAAATCGACGTCGTTAGATTTCTTTAATTAGTTTCTTGTTTTAAATTATACCAACTCGTTTTCGCCATAAATACATAAAAACCGCAGTCTAGAGAAAAAAATGAATACATAAACACAAAACGGTAAAACAATCAGAAGAGTATAAGAAAGTGGGTGTGTTATTTTCAAATTAATGAAACGATTAGGACGGGAAATAAATTTTTCCGTAATTCCAATAACTTGCATTCGATGCAGAAAATTTTTATTCTCCAGAAAAAATCACAGTCTACTTATTATGTGTTAAATATATTGGTTCTTTGTCTTTAAGAACTGTCAACTCATTCTATAATGAAACATATCAATTTCGACAATAGTTCTTCATCGGTATTTTAACACTTATAATCAGTTCTGAATAGTTTAAATGACTAATACATTTCATACGTCATACGTAGTTTAATTTTCCCTTGTTTAGAAAATGCTTAAATAACTAATCTTCATAATGATTACTATTACGATTTCTATATAAGAAGCATATGATTATTTCGCGTGTATACACAGAAAGAAAATTAAAAAACAAATTGTACAATAATGCCAAACAAATAGATGATTCATAATGATTTAAATAAATAGTATGCACATGTAATTACGAGTAGATACATTCATGTTCAGACAAATGAACAAGAATAATTTCATATCAAACAAGAGGTGTTAGTTAGACTAGTAGTATGAACCGTGTGTGCTCAGACAATTTGTGCACCACTTTCCCCTTGAGTAATTAATTGAGCAAAAAGAATGAGTATCCTGTTTTTCAACTATGGGTTAACTTTCACATAGTAGGAGAATTAATGACTTGCACAAGCATTCGAATAATTCTGTTACTCTAAGCCCTGCCTAGACTGACGGACAATTGTCCGCGGACTATCCATAGGCAATATCTGCAATATGCAAACTGTCCGCGGACAATTGTCCGTCAGTCTGAACAGTGCTTGATGTTACCGCTAAGTAGTATTATCCAGTATACAGGTTGTTTCGTCTAAAACAGGACACCTAAATATCTCCTCTACCTCTGAAAATTCAAAAAATGTTTCTAACGTAATCTAAATAGTTTCAAAAGACGAATAAGATGGAAGAATCGTTTTTTATAAATTGTAATTTTTTAATCGTTTTTTCAAGGTCACTCGTGTTTTTTCACACATACACACACATTTTTTGTTGTTGTATGGTATAGCGAACATTATTGTGCATTCATCCATGTTTAAAAGCACGACCTTGAAATGACCGTGAACTCTAAAATTTGCTAATTAATGCAGAACTTACTTTCAGCGACATTTCAGATTGCAACGGTAACAGAAATTCGACCATGAACTTGAACTTGCAAATAAACACATTGTATCATTCCTCTGTGTACATAGAGAGTGAGAGAGATATGTATTTAAGAGTTTGCTCACTGCTAGATTTCTCAGTCTATCGACAAGCGATCCATAATGCGTTATTCAGAACAGAAGAAAATTCAAATGGTTTTAATTTACGTTGTAGCTCGAGAGTGTCTAAGAGAAGCAATACGAATTTACAAAGACAGATTTCCAGAACGTTCTTGTCCATCACGTTCTTCATACTCAAGTATTGTTGAAACATTTTGTGAGACTGGTAGTGTCAACAGAAACATTCGTGTGAGACGTAAGACTATTACTCATGAAGCAAATGTGAACAATATCATTGCTAAAGTTAATCAAAACTCGCATGTTAGTATAAGGCAACTTGGACGTGAAACCGGTATTAGTGTGACAAGCATATTTCGGATTCCTCATTCACAAAAATTTCATCCTTTTCATTTACTTGTTCACCAAGAGCTCCATGGAAGAGACTGAAAACCACGTACACTTTTCTCAATAGGATTTTCGAAAGAGCTTTACAATCTGTCGTTTTTCGCCTCACGAAATGTATCACAACGGAAGGACATCATTTCGAACATTTATTGCAGTAATAAATGTGATTATTTACAAGTTCAAGTTCATGGTTGAATTTCTGTTACCGTTGAAATCTGAAATGTCGCTGAAAGTAAGTTCTGCATTAATTAGCAAATTTTAGAGTTCACGGTCATTTCAAGGCCGTGCTATTAAACATGGATGAATGCACAATAATGTTTGCTATAACATACAACAACAAAAAATTTGTGTACATATGTGAAAAAACACGAGTGACCTTGAAAAAACGATTAAAAAATTACAATTTATAAAAAACGATTCTTCTATCTGCTTCGTCTTTTGAAACCATTTAGATTACGTTAGAAACATTTTTTGTATTTTCAGAGGTAGAGGAGATATTTAGGTGTTCTGTTTTAGACGAAACACCCTGTATAGGCAGACATCTCTCTGTAAGGCAACTTTGATTTTTGTAAAATGTTATTCATATACATAGAATGTTTTATATGCGCCATTTCATTGGAAATATCAAAGTACATCTTTTACCTATATTTTGTTCATATAAATATTAACTTTTGTTTCTCGTTCATTTAAAAATAGAGTACCTTATTACTTGTATCGTTCTTTTATCGTTTATTAGCGACATTCTGCAACAAACAAGATGTTGTAGTTCACATTATTTTGTCGACTATGTTCGGTAAAATTATGAAAACAATTTTGTAGACTGTATTACAAAAATAATGTAAGGAAGAAATGTTCATCACCGACTGTAGGATTAGAGCAGTAATCTTTGTTAGTATTTGTTCTTAGTTCAAATTAGTTTCGTCCAATTATTTGATTGGTTTTATTCGCTGTAAACTTTTTCTTTGCCGTTATATGAAGTGTGGAATAAATAATTCCCTATTTAAAAATGTGGGAGATTGAAATTAATCTTCGAGAGTACGTACAATATTTATGGCACTGTAAATAATGTAACCGACAAATAGTTTAGAATTATGTATTTGCTCAGCTACTCGGAGGAACCCATATCCACGGAATCCACGTTACAAACTGTTACTTCGAATCCCGTGAAAAATGTGGCACGCTATTTTTCAGGATTAGCTAGCTTGCCGGGGTATAGAAGGATGAAACGAAGGACAGCAGGCGAAGGAAAAATTTTAGGGAACGTGGGGCGGACAAAAGACGAAAAACGGGGCAAATAAATAAAGGAACAGATACGGTATGCTTTTTCTGAGAAAAGGATATGTACCATTATTCATTATTTTATCGCGGATGTATCTCGAATTCCAGGATACCACGATCAGTCCAATGTTACATTAAATACAATCATGTTACAACCGTTTGTCTATGTCAAACGCACATTCTGGATGTAGAAAAACGTTCCAAACATTACCTACTTTTAACAATTTATCAGAAAAATGAAGTCACACTACATTGTACATTTCGTAATTGTTTTCTTCTACTTCTTGTTACGTGCTTGAATAATGTTTAAATATCAATCTTCTGTCTTCTTCCCGACGTTGAATGTTTGAGTCATTTTTATCTCTTTTTCTATAGTTGTTTGAATAGTTTTCGTTTCTCTCTCTTTTAATCAGTTTTCATCTTCAATTTTCGTTTTCTTTTCACTCTTATTAATTGCATGAATAACTTCTGGCATCCTGTTATTTCCGTTGAATCCTTAAATAATGTTTTAATATAAATTTTCGTATTTTTTCATTATAAGATCGAATAATTTTCGTCTCTCTTTTGTTTCTTGCTTACATAATTTCCATACTTTACTAGTTACATAAATAACTTCCAGCTTCTTTTTATTTTTGTTAGTTGCTTGAATAACTTATCTTCGCGCGCAACATACTATTTAAACAAATTAATACAACATCGTGAGAATATTTTAACGTGAATACATTTTTAAAATGCAATTTAAGTGAAATATTTAATCGAATTGCGGACGAACAAAAATCTGTATAGAATATGGAAATGAGTCGGAATTTAGCACAGAGAATAGGGGGATCGACGATTTACAGAAAGATACATTAGGACGAAAATGGAGAAATCTTTATGGAGACGCATAACTCATGCCCCTATTGAAACTTCCGCTCGGGAATGGATTAAGACGGCTCGTACGAAATTTGTCGAAATTTCCGGGCCACGTAATTTATTCCCTAGTCGGATTCAGCCACCTTGAGATAGAACCTAGGTCCGTTATCACTTCCTCCTACTTCCTGTCTTCGAATGGCGTTGAAGAAAGACGGGACGATGCATTGTTTCTTAAAAACATTCCTAGTTCTCAGACGAAACTATAAAAATATTTGCTGTCCTAAAGCAACGAACAAATTCTTAGTAGAAAAATATTCTTTTCACTGTAGATTTCATGAAAGGTCCTTAAATGAATTTTAGTAGTATTTCGATGTGCACTTTTATTGTAATTACGAAATTTTAAAACAGCGGTTTATAATGTTGAATATTTAAGAAACCTGTTAATATAAGTTAAGTTACGTAGGAATATATTGGGTTGTTCGGAAAAAAATTTCGTTTTTCCAAGGGAAAATGAAGACAATGTTTCACTATTTATTTATTTATTCGGTGATGTAGTGGCAATTTTGTTCTATGATCTTGTGCCTTCTTTCTAGTAACTTGGAGATTCCCTTTTTGGTAGAATTCCTGTTTTTTATTAGCAAATAATTGAGTTGTATTACTTTTGACGCCTTCACTTAAATTGATAGTTACACTGTTTAAAAAGTGTTGAAAAGAACGAAATAAATGGTAATACGACGGTACACCCTCTTTGTAAACAGCATACATCTTTTTCCCTGCTCGCATTGCGTTTTTACCATACCCGTAACAAAAAAGCAAAATGTAACGGAAATGCTCACTTTGATTTTGCATATTTGATGCGATGACAAAAGAAATGCTTGAAAGATTATAAAGTTCTATAAGGCACGAAATGACGTCCGAAATGTCAGTTCTGAAAATATACAATGATTTTGCGACTTAGAATAATGTTAAGTAATAATATATGGAAGCAATACCATCTCTACACGAAAAACAAAATTACTTTCCGAACAACAAAATAACAAGAGGACTTCCAAACTGGATTACCCAAATGCAGCAATTAAATTGATACATTTAGTCTGCAATTTTACTGAATTAGTGAGCGGATATCAATTATACTTCATCACATACAAATATAGTAAGTCGATCAAATTTTATTTGAATCCTTAAATAATTATAGCAAAATAGAGCCCCGGCAGGTACAGAGATTAAACTAAATCATTTCACACAGTTACAGTTAAAATCATTTTCCACAATGAAAACACAGTAGAATATTTTTCATTACAACTTGCAGTGTTTGTCAATCTTGAACGAATGTGTAACTTGAACATAATTTGGTGCACTGGAGAAGTAATAGTGAATGTTTTAAAATCTTTATGTATTGCAATAAGAACCAATATCATATAGAGATTAAATTATAACATGTAGATAAAATTTTATCCAGATTAGGAGGATCAATGAACGTTGACACGATGGACTATTATTTAACACTAGGTTTACGGAGCACTAAAATTGATCATTTTACATTGCTTTATAAAAATAATAATATTGTATTTACTTAGATTTTCAGCGATTTTTATTGTAATATGTACACAAAAAAATAAATCTATTTAATAATTCAACACGAATGCCTCCTTACACTCTTAATAATCGTAAATTAAACATTTTTGTATCCGTCATTTTGACGGGCCCCGTAAATCTAGTGTTAAGAAAACGTCGAGGAAGGTGAGAACGGTATTTAGGCAAGCATATTCTGTTTCATGTTTGATACGAGCAGCAATACTTCTCGCACCTCTGCTTTCGCCCATCTAGTTTTTCAATGAAACTTCGTGTTCGAAACTTAACCCCTGCTTAGCGCGTGCTCCGCGAAGCTCGTTAACGATGCTGCGAAACTTTAAACAAAAAAAGAACCATCTTGAGCGATCAATTTGCCAGCGTTTAACACCTTTGCGAAAATTCATCCTATAATCGTCATTCGCAGACATTTTCCACGCTCCTCGGATGCCAGAAAATATATGATAAAATATAATAAGCGATTCATTGCTCCTCAATGAAATAACATCCTATAACCGATGAATTTCTGCCAGCACAAAACACCTAATATGTAGCTGTCGAAATTCATTCCAACCCAACTTTTTGCTTGAGGACTCATTTTAATGCTTGATCCCCCTACTTTCACAATGCAACGTTCGGCTCTGTCTACGATACTTTTGTAGAATACAGCAGGTGAAACACTTAGTAACCGTTTATAAAAACGTTAATAGATTTATTTAGTGAATGAACTTAGCAGAAATTTGAAGATTGAACCTTCCATTTTACAATCACCCCTTAAAACATGGGGTACCATTTTTTGCTGTTTTATAGAGCAAAAATGAGGAACAACTAGGTAGCTTGCATTATTGCAAAGTTGACAGTACACCTTCCATTCAACGCTCTATGAATCGACCAATAGGAATCGTACATCAAATTTTGGGAAAACCTTGTGAAGGGGAAGTATCTATTTTATCACTATTTCGTTTTTATTAAAATTCTTTCCATCTCTACATAGGTACCAAAAATTGTTTAAGGTGTTCAAACTCGACAACTCTCCCCCACCTCAATTTTATAATTAACTTGATTGGGTGAAGTTCCTCTTAGTACCCACCTCCGATTGACTCCTAACTTACCCGAAGTATTGCCCATGCCCAGTAGAGTCATATGGGTTGGTCACGTGACGTGGAAACGCTCTGCGCATACGCAACAAACTGTTTGCGTTAATGACTTGTATCCGCTATTTTCACTTATTAACACTCCCTGAACTGTTGTTTCTTGTCTTTAATAAGTTTAATAAGTTACAATGAGTGATAGTTCTGATGAATCAAATCAAAATGATCCCGAGTGGAAGCCGCAAGAAGTGGCCCAATATGTTGCGCGTGCTTTAGTGAGATCAATGACATGAAATTGGGAAATAGTCAGGCCAATATTAAAGTAGTTATATTTCTTTATTTGTTTAGGTTAGGTTAGATTAGGTCTGGGTTAGGTTTAGTGGGCTTGGGGTTTGCTTAATAATCCTGATTTGTACTTTTATACCTCAATTCGGTATTAAAATTGTGTTTTGCCAGCAAAAAATTGATTCGATTTCTGCGCCACGGCGCCACCATCATTTTGTCAGACACCTCGTGGGACGTCTACAGAGTAAGTTCAATGGCAGTCGGAGGTGGGTGCTAAAAGGAACTCTTGTTCGTTTGTATCGCGCTGATGCCGTTCAAGACTCGACGTCGCCGAAGGTTGTAAATCCTCGACTCAGGTTTTCCTGACAACGCGTATTTAAAACGAATTCCCTACGACCTGCTCATTGATCTAATAAGAGAACAGGTTATCACGTTTCTGAAAACGCATCGGGCCGCAGATTACCAAAAAAAAAGGCTAATTAATCCAATTCCTCGGCTGTTTCCGTAAAAAATACGATCGCCAATAAAGAAAAACGTTTCAGACAAGTTAATAATTAAAACTCCCATTGAAGCCGTGTTTCCCCCATCGTTGGCTACGCACAAACACGCAAAGAGACCGTGCGCCATGACATAACGAACGAATCAGAATTTCATTCCGACCAATTTAATCGCGTCATTCCGTCGAGTTCGTTCCTATCGCGTCGCGCGTCCCCGAAATCGATGGCCCATTTTCATCAAGTTCCCCTCGGCGAAATTTTATCATACGCGACAATTCCCCCTTCGGTTCGGATCGGCTTCCCATCCCCCTGGCACACCCTCCCCGCTAATTTAATCACACAAACACACCAACACCGGCGCCGCACCGGTGTCAAAGTTACCAAGGCATCGTCGGCCGGGATGGTCGTGGTCCCAATTATGAAGTTTCGCCGCCCTCCGCCGGAACTTATCGTTTCCTTTGCGTTCAGACCTGAAAAGCGGGATCCCGTTGGCCCTGTCGATAAGCTCCGCGGTATCCCAGAGTTATCCCAGGATATCCCAGGATATCCGAAGCCGGGTGAACCAGGAGAAACGAGGAGCAACCGGAAGTGAACAGAGGCGAAAGAACTCTGAACAAGCCGAGGAAACGGAGAGAAGGCGCGAAGGGTAAGATGTGTAACGAGGCGAAGGTTTGCAAGTATTGCCGATGGCGGGTATTAAAGCATTTGTCAGCTAGCTGAATATTAGCGGGTCCCGGCGAACCTGGTACACTTATTAGCGTGCGCCTCTATGCATGGCTCCGTGCCAACTAGTTACGAACCGGAGGTAAAGTCCGAACGCGTACTCGAACCCAGAAACCGGGCTATGCATACTTAGTGTCCTGCTCGTATCCGAGGTCGTCGCTGCGATCGAGTGAGACAGGTTGAGGACGGAGGGAGAGGGGAATGGAAGTCATTGTGCGAGAGACACTGGCGAGAATGAGAGAGAGAGAGAGAGAGAGAGAGAGAGAGAGAGAGATGGCCAGACAGAGGAGCCAGAAAACGCTCCGATAGGATAAAACGGGGAAAAAAGGAAGATCGTCGAACTGATGACCTGCCACCGACAATGAAGATATCGATTCGATCAAGTTCTGTTATTTTATCTTACGAACACGTACTCACAGTTATTGTTCCATGGACATTCTCGAGGATCCGTGATGGCAAAAATGGCTCGCGGGCGGTTTCGATCGAGCGAAATATGAAAGACTGGTTATTAGTGGAGGGATGATCGTGTGAAAGGGTTTGTTGACAAATGTTTCTATATTGGGACAAGTGGTCCTGAGAAATGGTTGTTATTAGATTCTGGAATAAGTTTGTTCCTGGATCATTTTTTAAAGCAACGTAATCTGAAGCTAATGCTTATTCGATTGTATGGAGATGCTTCTGTTTTAGTATTAATCGAGCCGTTCACAAGCCAAATCGATTAACTACCGTCCCGATTTTTTTAATATTTTACATCCATCCTTTTAATGCTTGACGTGATACAGTTAGGGTAAGTGTCCTTAATAATTAACCTTAATACCGCCGAATGGCAAATGCTGGAAGCATGACGAATGTCAAAAGTACTCGTACGCACTTTAAAAACGAGTGACATTTTTAAAATTGGATCAAACGAATTGAGTATTTTGAGATGTTAAAAGAATGTGATTATTGGTCACAATGCGACCAATAGCAATTTAAAAAAAGATTATTAACATATATTATATATATGCTTTCCATATTTAAATTAAATGAAAAAAGTAACTTTTTCATTATATTACTTTAATTATCGTCAAATGTAAACAAACAGCGAGTAGTAAATGTCAAATATCTCAGCAACGGTAAGTTTTGGGACAAATACATCTTAGTACTTTTAGGCTCAAAATACGCCAATCTATCGAAATCGAGCATAAAAATTGAACATTCAATTTAAAAAAACAAATGTGATCGCTATATATGTTTTCTACGCCTCCACTTGCAAGAATGCCATTTATACCGTATTATGTAGTTTCTTAAACCCCACAACTTCTGCACGTAACATTTTCTCGTATTGTTTGAAATAACCAAGATATTTAAGTGGAAAGAGTTCGCAAGACATACTGTATACATACCGTCCGTCCATCAGGACATGGCAGTGATTTTCGACAGTGGGGGGGCAGGGGGACTGAGAGACCCCACTCTAGATGCCAGCCTGCGAACCCCATTCTTACACTCTCGTTCTGGCGGGAACGTCGACATAGGGTACGGTCACAGTGGATCCGACTTCGTCCCACGACCGACTTCTGCACTGACGCACGAGCGTTTCAAGCGCCTCGGGAGGTATGTGTTGGTGTCCGTACGGCCTATTTGGCCGGAAAACGTGGTCACAGTGGACCTGACGTCAGACAAATCGGTCGAAGTCCGCGATAGCCGAACCTTTTCAAGTGCCTCGAGAAGGGTTTCAATGGACAAACACCATGGGGCCCCGACGTCGTACGACGGCCGGATGAAAATCAAATCATTTTGTTTTTCGTCAGACACATCGGCCGAGTAAATGTTTCTACAGTAGAAATTATATTTTGTGATTTGTAATATCAAATAAAATATGTACATGGAAATATAAATTAATGGAGAAGGGATAAACAAGATAACAATATTTTTAATTATCGTTTATCTTAATTATTATTTCATTGATCATTTCTGGTTCTTGAAAAAACTGAAAGACATAGTTCAAATATTGTTTTAATTTTCTTGGTTTTAAAAATCTTAAGCTTAATAAATATGGATCTGAAGAAATCGTTTCTCTCGCGGTGTTAGGAAAATCACAGAAAGTTGCAAACTTTTTAGGTTATAACGTTCATATTTGTGGGATAGGACCCCCCAGACCACAAATACCGTAGGAAATTAGGAAGAAGGGGGGAGGGTTCCGTGGGTGAGCGCGTTAGTCGATCGGTTACCAACACGAGGGCCCGGGTCCGATTCCCGGCGCGGTGCCTTCCTTTTTCCTGAGATCCTACATATTTACGTCCAGTTCTAAACCATTTTTCTATTTAATTTAAAGAAATGTACTCACCGCCCTGGGTAGTAACTATCTACACTCTATGACGCCCTGTTGAACTGAGAAAAAGGTGAGTGACGTTCGAGGGCCTCGGTCAGCGAGGAGTATAATTATGCGGGTCGGGTATATCGGTGTGAGACCACTACTAATCCAATAACAAAACTTCTTTATTTTTCATTAATTTTTTATGGTACTTTCACCGTCATATTTGTCGCATTCTTGTGATGAAAGTGATATCAAATATGGTAAAATTCCCAGGATATTTACTTGTATAATTAATGACGAACGTTTCGGACGCAAAGAAGGACAGCGTATGGAAAAGAAAAAGACGCGAAATTCCCACATCGGCCGACGCTAGAAGGGTCTCATAGACGGGCCTACCCACACATTCCAAATGTCTGACAGACGCGTCTGACGTCAGCCGAATCAACCGATGTCGGATGCACTGTGACCGTACCCATAGGCGCTCAGCGCCACCATATCTCTCTGTTCCAGTCACACTAATACGCGCGTTTCCGCCTTTGTCGATCGATTCAGCCAATAGCGGTAGGCGTGTAGCGCGCAGAAGGCAGATCACGTGGTACCTACAAGTTTCTCACTGCCATCTCGTGATGGACGGACGGTACATATGTATATACAAAAGGCACTATCTAAGTTTTATTACAGGCACAAGATGAAAAACTCGTGACCTTTACTTTTTTCTTCGCAATTGCACCGATAGCAATTCAAAGAAAAATTTTTTATACTTTACCTAATAAACTAATCCTAACATTTTAAGAAAATCCGTTTGGTCCAATTCCAAGAAAGTTATTCGTTTTTAAAGAGTGTACGAGTACCTTCTACACCCACTGTACGTTCAATATTAAAAGTTCTCCCAGCATTTGCAATTCAGCGGAATTAAACTTAATTATTAAGGAGATTTACTCTAAACGTATCATGTCAACGAGCATTAACGAAGTACGTTGGAAGTAAAATATTGAAAAATGTATATTCAAATCATGGAAGAAATGAATGAGCTCATATTGTTACGGCGGCAGATGAACGTAAAGCCGCCGTAATGTAAAACTGCCCCAAGATGGACAACCCTTAAGGAAATAATAGAAGACAAGGGGTTGTTAAGAAATTGTTAACCAACTCACAGCTGAGGAGTCAATCTCGGACAGCTGTCAGAGACGAACGCGTGGTTGTTGTACATGCATAATTGTACATCTGTAAATCAATATAAATAAATAAAGTAGTAAATGAGTGTAGATAAAGTGTTCATTGAAAATACAAATCAAGATTGATTCGAAACAATACATTATAAACGACATGTTGTACATTGCTATTATAAATTGTGCATTTGTAATAAAGTTTTCTATAATAAAAATGTCGCAACGCGCGACGCAATGGGGTGCAGGAAATAACACGAAATTCGCAATAATATGTATATGAAGTTCGTGATATTAAACACAATCCAATTTTATGAACAAGCTACATTTAACACTGGGAATACCGAACTCTCGATAAAAACTAAACCAACTCTAACTGAACAGATTTTTCATTTATTTGACCCACGCGAAATGTAACAATTCAAATAGCAAATTATTTTCTCACGTAAGGAACATACCGTAAAAGCAGTTTTTATTATTCAGTATTGCCAGACCTTGGCAATGCTGAGAATTGTGTTACAAGATATAAATATAGCCACTTTTAACCTACGATACGAAATCTGCGTTTCCACGAATTTTCCAACGCTTTCAATTTTTCACAACTCTCCAACCAAAAATCGGAAAAAATTCTCCAACATGTATTCCGGTAGTTTCAATGTGGCAGATATTTATCAGAATTTTGCCATGCGATTAAACGGGGAAAAATGGATCAAAAACCGCCAATCCAATATTTTTCTGTAACCATCCTGCCGCGCCGGTAGAAATAACAAATTCGAACTGGGCGCATCATATTTCCTTTCATGAATATAATAAATTATTCATCGTCAATTTAATACGACTATCACTAGCCATGATGTTTCTTGTAAATAGTGAATATTAGATAAAAATGAAAGAGGAAAAAACAGTACTGTTTTTTATGCGCAACACAATGGCGTATGTAATTTTGTTAGATATGAAGGTGACCTTCAATTTTTTAAATAGAATGCTGTATATTTTTTTATATCACATTAAAGCGTGCGTCTAGACAAATTCATCCGTATACTGCACAGTGACTTTCAAGGTCATGCAAGGTCAGAAATGGAAGAAACATTTTGAATATTTCATACCAATGTGTACAAGTATTCTTTATTGGTGAGGCTACAGTAAATGTTCAATATGACTTCCTTGTGCATGAATGCACATTTCAGCTCTATTAATTACATTTTTGGTGGCTTCCTCCAATGTAGTCCGAGATACCAATGCACATGTTATTTTGCTGTACATGTCGTTTACACCTTCGCCCAGACATTTACTGTAGTCTCACCAAAAAAATACTTGTAAACACATTGGTATGAAATATTCAAAATGTTTCTTCCACTTCTGATCTTGCATGACCTTGAAGGTCAGTGCAGTATACGGATGAATTCGTCTAGACACACGCATTCATGTAATATAAAAAAATAGCATTCCATTTATAAAATTGGAGGTTACCGTCATATCTAACAAAATAGTATAAACACAACAAAATTACATACGCCATTGTGTTGTGTATAAAAAACAGTACTACTTTCTCCTCTTTCTTTTTTTTCTAATATTTAATATTTAAAAGCAAGACGCTGGCTAGTGATAGCGCGAACACCCTATATATACAAACAGAGGAAGATTCAGGTAGTAGCCGAAAAGATGTTGTCGCACTGTCCATCTGTTGGCGAGCGTAGGAGGTAGCCGCCACATTACCCCTTGTCAGTGGTCAACGATATCTGGACAAGCTTTCCCCTAATTACGCTGATCTCACAAGACGCGGTCATGGGGTCTCAGATTTTCTCGAAACTTCGAAAATGTAGCATTATAGACGTCGATACTCAACAACTTTTGAGATACGTTAAGATTGATGAAGTTAGTGTCTCTTTCATATTATGTTCATATTATGTTCAATAAAATTTTTATATTTTGTTTCCTATAGGTATTATGAGTGTATTTTTCATGTGCAAAATACAATTAATTAAAATAGATAAACTGAACAGAAAAAAAATAAAAAATGGAAAAAAAGGAAAAAGGGATTTGAACACTCGCCGTCCCGGTAATGAATCTAGTACGTTACCATCACGCCGTTTGGTACTTGATAAAAACTTCAACCAAAACTGTACTTAACGGCTTAACGGGTATAATGAAATTTAAATTGTAAATATCTCAAGAATTATTGAGTATGTATTTGGTTTAATTCAGCCTCACAGCCAAGAAATGTGACTTGGTTTACATTAGCCTACTGTACAAATCTATCTTATTTCACACATTCGGTCCATACCTTCTCTCACACTTCTTCTTTGTCTCCCTCCTTCCTACACTGACCTACTCTGGTAGTCTCCTAATTACTTCTAACCCAATCATTGCACGCTTTCCCATTCCCTAACATTTGCCCATTGGTTTGGTATATTCTTTGATCTATTCATACTCCTTTCTCTCTTTCTCCTCAACTTCTCCAACCACTCTACGACATTTCTATATTTCCTCCCACTCACTACATCCTCAATCCTGATCATTTCTCCCATTATCCTGCATTCTCTGGTTAAACGTTCTAAGCTTCCATGCTTGTCCCCACATAGGTCGCATCCTCTTGCGTCATCTCTCAGCAGAATTATTGAGTATCGACGCCTATAATGCTATATTTTCATAAACAGGAGAACGAAATCTACCAGTATGCAAAGTTTCGACAAAATCTAAGACCCGATGACCGCGTCTTCTCCTTGTCAGTCGGGATCCAAGGAAGTCGCTAGAATGTGTGCTGCCAGTGTGCTCGCCAGTGATGCTGCCGAATCGACGAAGTCGAGTAGCTCCCTAAGCCGCTTTTAGGACTCATATAAATTCGATCTAAAAAATCAATAGGATCAGAAAATTACGGTGAAGTAGACGCGAGAGGACAGGAAGCAAAAACGGCGCTGAGTAATTGGCATGGCGCGCATGTCGTTGTAGTTACAAAGCGCCATTCGCGACTGCCGGACAGCCGCATTCTAAACAAACTCGTATAAACCACGCGCAGTTTCCGAACTGCGTGAAATTGCAGTCGAGTGCATCCCTGCGTTCTCTTTGCCGGACCCCGTAAAGCCGTCGCGTTTTTTCCCCCAGTCGACGTTTACACGGACCAGATAGCCGAGATCGCGCAAATCCCTTTTTTTGCAGCGCGTGCGCGCTCTCGCGCTTTTTCGCACAATCTCGGCCCGTTTTATTGAAATTTTCCACGTGCTTCGGAATTTGGCATCCCTCCGAAAAAAGGGTGGAATGCGGACCGATTGAACCATCGTTCCGTGCGTGGACGCTCGCGAACTTTTGTACGGGAAATCCTGACGCTCGAGGAAATTGCGCGCGGAACACGAATCGCGCGTTTACACGCGCCGCGGACCACGGAAATGAAGACGCCGTCCTTGCGAACCGTGGACTGTGCACAATGAATACGAAGAAAACGATCGAGGTAGAGAGGCCTCTGTTTCTGAGGCCTGTGTTAAGGGGACTTCCTCGTCAAATCATTTAAATTCAAGACGATATTTAGGAATTTTTTAAGTGGCTCCAGTTTGTTGCTAATTTGATGGAGACAATTTTTATTTTGTATAGAAATCTGCGGTCTATTGATGCTGCAGTGTTACATAACTGGCACGAGTACGATTTCCGTGGCCCCTCGTAATAATCCGCCCCCTCCACGACCTAACCACAACTCATTCTATTCACATGATTTTTCCATTACTAGTTCAAATTCTGGATGACGGCTACAATGCAAAGACTATGCGAATAAAATTTCATTTTCTACAAAAAAGGTCTCTTGATATTTTGCCATATTTCGCATAGTTATCGAGATATTTGCAAATTTATAAAAAACAGGAAATCTACTTTACCGGCTAAACCAGGCCAATTTGACACCATGTTATATATACATTTTTTTTTTAAATAACCCCGAGAACACAAATATAACCTCAAAACGAGGGGCCACGGAAATCGTACTCTCCTCACATAACTTATCACGCCGTTTTGAATTTTTAGATACTTCGCATTAGTAGTTGCACAAAGGGCATTTTTCCAGTTTTCACCGATTCATTTTTTAAAATGTTAGGTGCATGCAAAATTTTTAGTCTCTTATCAATTCTCTTTAATTTACACATAAGATACGAGATATGTTACCAGTTGATTATAAACATTATTGTATCGAGTTTGGTTGCACCGACCATCAGCTGTGGCCACCACGGTGCCATTGGAAAGTTCAGTGCCGATCAGTAGTGACCACCACGGCAGTCAACGTGTCAACTCCTAGTGGCCATTATGACAGGTGCAAAGTTACACCTATTATGCTGGTTTAATCAGATTCGCTTGCGATAAACATGTACCATCTGACCGACACCCTATTCTGTTGTAGAAAATTTTTAAATCTCGTTACGCAATTTGATGGAATAAGAATTTGGCCCGTTAAACCATGAAAACGAAGCAATTTTAACTAATAACTTACTGCATTAATTTGAACAAATTGCGTTGATTTATACAATATTGATTTCGGTAATTATTGCGAAAAGGTCATTATACTCCGATTTTCATGAAATTTAAATATGGCATAGATTTCGTCATTTGAACAACTTTTTCCTTTTCGAATATAGGGGGGTCGCTGTTGGTTTTCGAGATATTTGCAAAAAACAATTGCTGATACTGTATTGAATTTAACGTATTGTTGCACGCTTCTACACGTTGTAGAAATGAGAGAAAAACAGGGTTTATCTCTATATAGGGTGAACTTTCAATTTTGGAAGACTACTCCCGAATTTTCGTATACGTGGTCGCCTCTGCAGCCCCTTCCGCGACCTAACCACAACTCATTCTATTCGCATGATTTTTCCATTACTAGATCAAAGTTTGGATGACAGTTACAATGCAAAGATTATGCGAATAGAATGAGTTGTGGTTAGGGCGCGGAGGGGGCGGAGATATCCGGCCGTTAGGCTGACCCGACCACGCATGCAAAAATCAAAGAGTAGTCTTTCAAAATTGGAAGCTCACCTCATATATGCATGACCAGAGTGAGACCCTGTTTTCTCTCTCATCTCCACAGCGTGTCTTACGTTGTCACGGAGCGTGCGAGAATACGGGAAATTCAATACAGTATTAGCAATAGTTTTTTGCAAATATCTCGAAAACTAAAAGCGACCACCCATATATTTGAAAACGAAAAAAGTTGTTCAAAATGCGTTGCTGCATAACATATTTAAATTTCATCAAAATCGGAGTATAAAGAATACAGAAAATTTAATATATTACTAGCAATTGTTTTTTGCATATATCTCGAAAACTAAAACCGGCCCCCCTATATTGGAAAAGGAAAAACTTGTTCAAAATGTGTTGCTATTTTTATATATATCTAAATTTCATAAAAATCGGAGTATAATGACCTTTTCGCAATAATTATCTTTATTTCTATTAGAGAATTTAAATATAAAATGAAAATTTACAATTTTTATTGACCGTATTCGTACAATGTAGGGGCCCCTACCTGTTTCGTACGACAAAAATTACTGTGAAGCACACCAAACTGCTGCCAAACTATGATCAATAATGTCTGAAATTAATAAGTAAATGGATGTTAGTGTTTTCAGTGTGGATTCGACCTATATAAAGTTTATTTTACAAATAAATAAATACAGAAATATCACCGACACGCTCTTGTGGAACAGACCATATTACAGTAGAGAGACACTTTTATACATTTCTTTCTCTCTCTGACATATAATTATCTAAGTTATGCAATTTATTCGAAGTTCTCCTCCTGTTCCACATTGCATACGCGTTCAGCCGAAACACACAAAATCACCGCAAACCAATTAGCTGAATTGGAACACGCACAGCAGCGTACACTATAAATCGTCTCGAAATTCAACTAATTCCTCGTCTTACGTAGTTATTTAAAAAAATCGATACACCTCGAAATCCTTTAGTAGCTTTTGTTCCCCCGTTCAGCCACGGCGAAATAAAAAAACTAGAATTTCCCAGCCATTGTTCGCACCAAGCCGTACTATTTCAATTTCCAGTCTCTTGGTTAATGTACGAGTAACTTCTGTCGTCCATTACGCGCGCGCGAAATGAAATTTTTAATCCCCTCTCCACCCCCTATTTCTCTCCCCGCATGCAGTTTTATATTTCCAGCCTTTGACCAGAGAAAGAAAGAAACGCGGGAGAAAGGAAACGAAACGTCAATAAAAATAGGAAAAATAAAGCAGAAATCGACAAACGAACAAACAGCGGAGGCACACAAAAATATCAATTTCAAATTGACCGTCTAGCTACACGACTATCAACCTTTATGGACGCGAACCCGATCCATTTCGCCGTTCCACAACACTCCAAATCGAAGAATTTAGTGACATTTTGCTGAAAGATCAACTTTCTCTTATTGATATAACCAGTTTCTTATAACTAATGAATTGACTGCGGATTTTATGCATCTATGAAACAAATGGTAGTAGTTTCAGTTTGAATCAGAAGAAAGATTAAAACAATTAGAGACTATCAATATATTACTCACGATCTCTAAAAGTTATTAAAAATAGAAATATCCCTTCTAAGTGACCCCTATTTGTTGCAGTTAATGCAGAACATTTTTATTTTGCATAAAGATCCGCAGTCAAGTAATGAATTTGCGTTGCATCGTTATCGTCTCATAAATCTTGAGTAAAGTTTCTTTAGTAAAAAATCGTATTAAAAAATTAATAAGTACACTGCGAATTTTGTACGTTCATAATAAAAATGCGTAAATGGAATACAAAACAGTGAAAATATTTTAGGCATTTAAAAATATTGTTGTACTATTTCCAATCCATTACAGTTGCTAAAGAGAGATATGACTGTGCGTGTATCACCTGTATCGTTTAATGAATTCAGACAACTTTATAGAATATGATTTAAGAAAATGTGATTAACATTTAACTTTGAACATTTTATAAAAACTACTGTTCTTCTAAATATTAGTTTACTTTTTGCCTTGACGAAGTTGCTTACTATTGACTGCGTGTGTGTTTTTTTTTTAAAAAGACTAGTACTTTTTTGTGGTAAGAATTCACAGCTGAAATTAAGAATTACGTATTGTTTATTATTTATTAGGAAATAATTATTAGTGGACGATAAATCGGCAAAGTTTTCCACAAATGATAAGGAAATGTCGTTTGAGCTCCAAATAGCTACAATCTTTTGAAAATTAAAATATTTTCAGTATGCTTCCCTCTATAAAATCATGTAAAAACGACGTTCCATAATGCAAGTTATTAGCTTCTATTGGCTCACAATAAAATTATGGGTTTGTCAAAAATAATATGCATTAAAACGTCAAAATACTTCGCATAGAATTTAATGTAATACGTTCTTTCAATCGAAGTAGTATAAAAAAGACAATTTACTAATTCAGATCTTAAAACATTCCAACTAAAACTTTTTGAATTTCATATCGCGAGGTTCATTCGACTGTATACTATACGTAACATTATATGTTGGCTGCGTACCTATCAGTGTATGTATAATATATGTATATTACAAGATACTCCTCCGTAACAAATGGGGGGAGTGGAGGAGTGGAGAGAAGTTGCGAATTGTAGAAGAATGTTTAATGAGCGACCGGAAGAGAGGGTCCGCGAATAGGGTAGGGAAGTGGGTGGAGTAGATTTAAGATAGTTTTAAGTTATTTTTTGTATATAGGTTTCTCTCTCTCTCTCTCTCTCTCTCTCTCTCTCTCTCTCTCTCTATCATTAGTATTTAGTTTTAGTTATAGTTAGATTTAAGTAAATATATAAAATAGCGTAAGTTAGGTTAAGTTAGTAATTAAGGTTAGGATAAGGGGGAAGGTTAGGATGATAAAGGAGGCGGGTGTATATGTATTGTAACGCTTAGGGTAATCAATAAAGCTTTACATATAAGATACGCCTCCGTAACAAATAAATCTTGAAGAATTTGAAGAATGTAACCTGTATTCAACAAAATATGTGTTAAGATTAAACGGGCATTATTTTCTATATTTTAAAGATTAGTTCTACTCCATTAAATTGGAGTTATAAAATAGAAGTATTGTGTATTCTATTTGAAATTATTCTGTCATCGAGCATTGTGTTTATTTAAATTATAATAAAACCATTCTTGGCTTCGATGTTACTATGCACATGAAAGTTAAACTGGAATTCCTAAAGGAATCTAAACTGTACAAGGAAACATAAATAGATAAGTAGAGCAAGTCGGTCGCTAATGAAGAGAAAGTCGATGCAACGTAAATACACACACTTAAAACAAGAACAAAATGCCACCGATGGAATAGAAAGATAAGTGCAAAAGCTTCGAGGCCAACCTAATATTTTCGGAAATAATTATAGAACATTTTAATACTGACCGTACCGAGAACACAATGTGACTACCGCATTTTGTTTTGTAAAAGTGACGAGACTGTATTTATTTCGATTTCGCGCAATTTTTATAACAGTATGTGTTGGAATGAAAATATTTATTTCATAATTTGTAATGAAAGCATCTTCCTAAGTTGAATCATTACAAAATAAAAGATGTGAAACCGGTCATTTTACCGGTTGTAATGAGGTTAGCGTTAAACATTGATAAATAAGTAGAAAATATATTACATTGTATATAGTAAGAAAGCAATTATTTGCAATCCGTGCTTGAATGAAGAAATTTATTTAATAATTCCTAATGGAAGCTTTTTTGTAATTTCAATAATTAGAAAGTAAAAAATACAATACCGGTCATTTGACTAATCGCGGTTCTATTAGTGTTAAATATTGATATTAGATTATTGCATATGAAATGCCCGATTTTGAAAAGTAAAAAGAAAGTAACCGATTTTAAACAAGCGCAACTTTTATCTAAATCGATTTATTGATAATCAACGTATCCTGTAAATGAATTTCAAGTTTCTTGATTGTATTACGGTAGAAATTGGTATTTTTGGTGATTCGTGTTCTTCATGTTCTAGATTGTCATCTCAATTTTGTAGTTTCTCTTGCTATCGTATAGTACAATGGTAGTCACATCGAATAGTACGTCGATTAATCACCACATTGCTATCGTCAATATGTTGTATTTCCACGCATACAAAAATACAATCACATTACGTGACGTTGAAGTATAATTTATTTACAAGTAAAATTAGACTTCTGAATTAAAATTCATGATAGGATTTTAAGGATCGGCTTTATAGCTCAATGAGATCTATACTAAACTTGTAGACTGTAATAGTTTTTCTTGATCGAAATGCTTTATAACATTTGCATTACAAAAACGAACATTTCATATGCAACAATCTAATAAAAAAGTAGAAAGTATTGTAGATATTGAAAGAGCAAATCGAATATTTTTTGGTGCAACTTTCGCGTTGCAACTCCATATAGTAGAAAACCTGCAGCAAAATGCCACTAAATTTTTCGATCCGAAACGCTGTGCGTCCGTGCGCGTTTCCTCGTGCGCTTCCGGTCCCCATAGTGGCCAGTAATATCGGCAAACACGAGCCTCGTTTTCATAAAGATTCAACGACGTCGTAACAGACTCCGAACAGGAAGCCAACTCATCCCGCATTCATGTATTTACCACCTAACTGTCCGGTCTCCTATGTCACCTCTTCGCTTAAAAACGACAGCATGGCCAGGGGGTAGTTACCCCTTTAGACGGCCAGCGTTCAGATGGCCAGGGACAAGAGGAAGAGAAAAAGAGAGGGAGCAACAGAAATAGCTGCAGAGAAGGAGTGAAAGAAAAGGAGAGAGAGAGAGAGAGAGAGAGAATGCGCAGGAGAATGCGCGAGGAAATGGGGTTTCGCTCGCGAGAGCGGAGCTAAAATTAGAACGGAAAAAGAAATCGACGCACATTCCTGGAACAAGCTGGTAAGCACTGGAGAACTTCCCCTGCAGTCAGACGTGCCCGTCTTCCAAGTGCCTCTACTGAGCCGGAAGCTGGGTCAAGCTGAAGGCAGACGACGGCCCCAACGTAGTTACACCTCGAATAGTCTTTAGAATTTAAATTTTATGGGGGAGTTGCAGCATCCGACGACGCTCAACCGCCGCCCCCCTCGGAAACGAACAGTTTCGGGGTTGCAACAAGCCACTCGAGCCGATACTCCTTTCGTTTCGCAGTTTCTTTCGCGAACGCTCGCCGGGAACACCATTTAGATTTCATTGTGAACGGCGCGCGCGAAACTTTCACGGAGCTTCTAGGCTGCGTCATTTTACCCGAGTTTCCCAAAATGGAGATTCAGAGCTGCGGGACTTTGGCTCAATTATTGTGGTCCTGAAAATTCAATATTTGTGGTTTTGTGCAAAGATTGTGGGAGACACTGTGATCAGGGTAATTGTTCCAATATTCAGCCATCTTAAGGGTTCTTATAAAATTAATGTACTATTTTCTAAACGCTTTATATGGAGACATAAAACTACACATTGAGAATGAGGGCGATAGGTTGTTCTAATCCCGGCGGTTCATTTTTCATTCAAACTTCAATAAAATGGCAACAAAAGACCATACCACAACTTTCCAGGAATCGTTTTCAAAGGGAAAATCCAATCTTCAAATTCGTAGTGAATTCAGTCTTGAAACAAATTTTTCAATGCCCGTAGAGACATTTGAATTCGTAAAAATGTAGGAAAGAAAATGTATGTGTACTTCCTCCTCCATCGCATGAATTAGAAGTATCGCACACAAAAATTATTTACAAGTTTGCGAAAGTACAGTTTTCATGGCTTAAAATCAGCCAAGCCAGAATGCTATACGACTTCTATCACAAAGTTACAAAAGTACGAAGATTGGAAATTTTTCAGCCACAATTTAGTGATCCTTTAATTTTCTGGACGTTTGTATAAAATGTAAATAGGTATAGGCACCTACTATACATCGCAGAATACACTATACTATATAGCTGTGCCATAAAAGTGGATTTTTTGATATTGTTATACGGGAAGTTTTGCCTTAAACGGAATATTGTCAATGTCATAATTTTTGAAAATGTCATGAACGCACAGAGTTTCGCAGAGTCGAGTAATTATTTAGACTAAAACGAGTTTTAGAATGGAGATAAACTTATTTAATAAATGGAATTATATTTTCTCACTCTCCGGTAGAGTTGCCACAAAGAACAATGTTTACAGGTAGTTACATTATCGTACACAAAGATGTCCAGAGTCTACAGTTTGCTTTGTGCTTTTTGATGTCTGCTATTAAAGTTTTACGGATAGAGGCATGGGGATTATGGTTTCGCAGCCAGTAATATTCGCGGAATGGATTTTGCGAAGTGTATTTCGGTGGCGCAGTTTTTTTCGGGAAATCGAAAAACAAAGTAGAGCATTTCACCAGTTGACGCTATATCTCCGAAATGCAAAATCGGCCATGTTGCTGGCAGCTGTCGCCATTGCCGAGTCATCGTGCAGGCGTTTCCGGGCGCCTCGTGTTTTTGACACGGTGATTTACGTCGATTTACTAATATGATACTGGGCGATTGATTATTTATCAATTCGACGCACGTAACGTAGATCGACACCGCATTATTTATTTCCGTTGCAGTCCGCTCGCGCGGTGACACAAATTGCAAACGATTCTTCAAAAAAGAGGAAGACAAATTTCACTGAAAAATTTATGAGGCGTCACATCGCTCCATGCATTTTAACTTGAAAGTGATTAATCCTCAAGTGAAATCGTCTTTATCGAATATTAATGTATATGCTTAATTGCTTGAATCTTTTCCCTGTTTCAATTTACACCCACTAATTGTTGTTACAAATGCGTTAAATCCGAAGTCCATTAATATGCACAGGGCATGTTTCAACAATTATACTGTTCTGTAACAGCATCATGATCCCTATTTCACCAGGGACAGCTTCATGACACTTACCGAACCAGGAATAATTCCATATTTAATCTGGCCACAATCATCACGAACAAACTTATTTAATTAAACATAATCACTGCTCATAAATATATTTCCATTCTTAAAGTGGTTGCAAAATACGGTTACTTATTGTTAGGTTAGGTTATTGTTAGGTTGTTGCATATGAAATGTCCGATTATTTTTGACACTCTTTAACTTTCCGCTGGTATAACTACCTTTTCCATACCTTTACTCCGATTCAGTCTACCTCATCCATCACCATACTCGTTAAAGTATTTCAACAATAACAGTAACTTTAATCAAACACAACTTATCTTTAAATAAAACATATTGATTATAGTAAGATCCATTGTAATCATCATATTCTGTCACTCTCTTTATTTACGAGTTACTTGCCGTATTAACAAGAACCACGTAGATCATGTCTGACTCCACACAGGCTATACCACTTGCCCGTGTATAGAAGCTCATGTACGACCTGACTGACAATGTATAGTACTACACTACTTGTACGAGTACCTAGGTTCATACACGAGTGGTCTATCTCTATGCAGTGTTATACTACTTGCCGCACTATGAAAAACTACATACGACTAGTTCGACTCTAGACAGTACCCAACAACTTTCCCGAGTATGCAAACTCCTTGAAGAAGTGCATACTACTTGTTTGACTATTTGCAATAATATACTTGTGCGAATATTAATAGTTACATACCACTAGTCTCACTAAATACAATCATATGCTACCTGTCTCACTAAATACAATCATGTGCTACTTTTCTGACTAAATACTACTTGTCTGACTAAATACAATCATATGCTACTTGTCTGACTAAATACAATCATATGCTACTCGTCTGATTGAAACTGACCATATATTAATGTTTGTTCTGGCTTTATACCACTTTTGCAATTAACACTTCAAACTCTCATTTCCATAAATATTATATGGTAAAGAAAATAAGGGAAGTTTTTTGTTGATTGAATAAAAGACTTATTGTGGTCAAAATGAAATAAATACAGGATGTCCCGCGACTCATGGTCAACCAATTAGGAGGTGATTCTACATGGAAAAATGAGTTAAAAGGAAAGAATAGAATTTTTTCATTTGAAGCTTCGTTTTCGAGAAAGTCAAGTTTAAAGATTCGTCGGATTCGCGTACATTAGTATATGCACAGAGTAGAATTGGTTGGTCATGATCAGACACGACAGCCGACTTCTATCTAATGGCACGCGTATTCGCTGAATTTTCAAACTCGATTTGCTCGAAAACGAAGCTTCAAAAGAAAAAATTTAATTCTTTCTTTTCGACTCATTTTTACATAGTAGAATCACCTCCTGAGTCGTCGTGGGACACCCTGTATATTTGCCGTTTCCATTAATGTTCGTTTATATCGCGCTGTGATGCCGTTCAAGACTCGACGTCGTCGAAGATCGTAAATCCTCGACTCAGGTTTTCCTGACAACGCGTACTTAAACGAATTCCTGACGACCTGGTCAGGTTATAGGGATAGTAAATTTGTATATGTAGACACTAGTTTGGTAACACAATAAAACTTCAATATATTTCAACAGTTAAACAAATACACGGTGTTAAGCTGGTACGATGTGCTGATTAGAGGCTGTTTTTGCGAATGAATGACGAGAGCTGTGTATCGTGTGTTTTTAAAGTCTGGGCGTGGGCGTGTGCTATGTCGGAAGTGTACTGATTGGTGGATGATACTTTCGATGATGATGGTAATGGGAAATGAAGTTGTTTTCTAATTGGCTCTACGAAATCTATAGACATGAATGTGACCGCCCTCGAAGACCACCCTCGTTGATCGGTCACAGGTAGGGGTAGCATCTTTGGGTGCGCTACGGTTGGCCTTCGCGTCGCCTTGCGTCCGCGGGTCTCGAGGGCTTGACCGTAACAGATAATAAACCTAAGAAGCCCCTTGACTTTGAACAATGGCAAGAGGAAACGTCGAAAATGAAAATTTTATTGTGGGGAATTCTTAAGGTTGAATACTTTTAAGCCTTTTTGACTGGTTAAAGCGCAGCCATATTGATATATTTGCTAGGTGATACACATAAAATGGTCTAAATACTACCGAACAGATCCGTTAGATGGCAGCACAAACGCGTACGTAATAATAACACATTTACTAAATCAAAATGCGAACCATTATACCATGGTCGGGCCCGGCCTTCTCCATTCCCACGACGACCTAACCCCAAACCATCTTGGACTGTACCTTCTTCTTGAAATCCTGTATGTGATTCTGTATATTTCAATTACTGGACACCGAAAACGACCGATTCCATGATTATTGTTATAAATTTTCATTTCACACCGATGAGTACGACATTTTTTAAATTTCCGCAACAATCCACAATCCTGAGCCCAAGTAATTGCTTCTTCTTTACTACTTGGCCTGTCTCTAAAGTTAACATTTCTAATACTTGATCTAGTTATTTAAAAATCAACAATAAAGTTATTAATAATTAATTTGTGCAAAACACTTGAAATTGCTTATGTTTACAAAGTATGTGAAACCACTCAATTGCCATCTAGCGCATACACTCAGTACTATTTAGCCGATCCCGCAAATATATCATATTACCTAACACATGCGCTGAACACTTACGATCTATCGAGCGCATGCGCCGAACAGACCTACCTACCTCTACCACTCAACGAATATCCAATATGGCGACGCTCTAACCTGTCAAAAACGCTTAAAATTGCTCATCTTTACACGCGCATAACTTATAAACCAGTGAATTCCTAACAACCGTACACACATTTTCGGAATGTCTTCATCGATATCAACAGGATCACATAAAAAAAAGTTAAAAAAAGTTAAGAACACGGAGTTCTCCAAAACGCAGTCGAGCCGCAATATGGCTCCTTGGATTCATTAGCTGTTATATAGGTTTAAGGTAAATGTTTTACTACAAGGAGTTTCTGAAGTATGAACCGGCTATCGTACGTGATGGATGAAAAGGAAGTGAGGCTTAACTAACTAATAACAATTCAGTCGGTTCTTGTCGGGCTGAACAATTAATACACACGTTCTCTTGTACTTTATAAATTTAAGGACCTGCAGTCTACTGGTAAATATTGCCGTATAAAAATGGCAACATTGAATTCACTTAGACTTTCCATAATTTTTACGAATACATCCACAGTGTAATATAATTTAATCGTAATACTGATTTTTATAACGTCTGCTGTTTGAAATTGCATAATTGCCATTCGTCACTTCGGAATCACTTTTACATGACAAAACAGGGTGGAAAGGAGTAAGGCACAAGAAAATAAACCTAGTTCCTGTTCTCCTATGCAACAAATGTTCTTTCTCGTTAAGCGAATTTGCCCGGGAGGATTAAACAAACTGCGACTCGTTCTTTTTTCCAAGGAATGAAAGACGAGGCCGTCCGTTTATAAGCCGACAATTTTGCGGCGACTTTAACCGCCTCACAGTGCGAGGTACGAATGATCCTTTTTGAGGAGGCGTTCCACGTCCGTTGTATGAATATCTTCGCTCCGCCGTTAAGAAGGATTATGCGTTCCAAGTCTGGTGGGATTCTAACAAGAACCAGAGTTGGCACGAAAACGGAACTTTTGAAACCGGCAAATGCGTTTTGCGTTCTGTATCACGGAACTCGTGCTGTTAAGACAATTTCACAACGCCTCGGTATCCGCGAGAGATTGGGTGTGCTGAAACTATCCTCAAATCACTTCTCACCTGATTCTTGCAAGAAATAAGATAAAATGGAAGGACTCCATAATTAAGTTACAACAAATGTACTAATTTCGGAATTTTTTAGATTCAATGATGGAACGTTGAAATCATTTGATCATGTATAGAATTCACACTTCACTAGAAATACAAAGAGACTATCACCGTTCATTGCTGTTCGTTGTTTTATAATTTCAGCAATTTAACTCACTTAATTTAAATGATTAGAAAACTCAAGCATTCGTGCTGTCTACTTCTATTACAATATCCATAAAGAAATTTCTATCGCGATCAATCTTGTACTGAATATTACAAAAATTATTTGCCAACTTGTATACCATACAAAAATTAATAAAGTAGATACGCGATTGAACGTGGAAACAATTCATTTTTTAGATTTATTTTCGTGTTCTGTAGATGGATTTATTTTGGCACGATATACAAGCCATCAAATTATTTTTACAATATTGAGCATGCCCTGCCAGCACAGAAATTGATTGCGAAATGCAGTTTGTTATGTACACTTGAAAGATATACAAAAATTTGCTGACGTTTTGAGATTTTTTTTACAAATTAAAAAATATTAGCGCATCGTAAAAAAAGTAGGTAGTGGTATATCATCTCTTGTTCAAATGAACTATCTTCTTTCTTGTTAAATGTAAACTAAAATGGTTAAATACCATTCGCATTCGAAATACTCCATAGCTGCCACGTTAAATGTAACATTAACGAAAAAAATATTTAAGAACTTCCTCGACAATGGTATGAGATAACCATCACCACATGTAGTACCTTGATTTCAAAACGGGTCCGACGGTTTTGAAAATTTGGACGGTAGAAGGTTGGGTGTGCAATTAGAATTCCTGGTATCCGCGTAACCATTGAGCAACAAAGCTATGTCGCCATTGTTATCGAGTTCGTTAGAACCATTTTCATACGGAGCATGTATTCCACGTAGAAATGCACGGACGTCGTTAAATTTTCAGTCTACAGTGGACTTCTATTTTCTCGAAACAATGCGCGAATGGAATATTGCCATTTCTATATAAAACTAGTGGCTGTTTCCACTTAACAGTCACTCCGACAATAATTAAACTACCAGATAGGTAAAAACGACCCATTTCAAGTATCTTATTTTACTTACCTTTTAGCGGAAAATTTTAGAAATTATCGATTTGTTCGTTAGTGTGTTGCAATAAAATTAGATAGAAAATACAACTCGGTAACGAAACATTAAATGCAGTACGATTAATTGAAATGCTTTTCATTCCTTTTGTAGCAATATTTTCTATTCGTTCAAATGAAAACTGAATTTTTGACTATTAAAAAGTAATTCAGCGTGTCGCAGAACAGATGGCATGGACAAAATAAAAGTGTTGTTAAACTCGAAAACGTCAGTCGAAAAGCTGGAATAAAATTTGTTTATGCAAAACTTTTTTCCAGTAAAAACATATTAAATATTCGTCCGGAACGCGTGCTATTAATAAATTGGATTCAGCTAATGTCAGTCCATTACTGGCCGGTTCTACTACGCACAAATACGAGCACGTGCGTTTCACATAAATGTTTAACGTTGATTTCCTCGAAAATGGAACTATTCAAAAACTTTCTGTGTTAATTCTGTAGTCGTGACTGGACTGGCGTTTCGCACTTATAATGATGATTTATATACTGCTGCCAAAATGTTTATAGTACTCTTCTGTATTCAGACTGTTATTATCGCAGTGCGGTACATTATGCAAATTTACATTATAAACGACTTTACCAAACCTAAAACCAAGCGCGACTTTATTTTCTGCAACATTTATGTCAGCTGATTCAGTAGAAAATAAAAGCATTGTGATGCTGATTCAATTTTATATTTTCAAGCTTCAAAGGATTTTTCATATACAGAGTGTTTGCGAAATTGTGGTACAACCGACACGAGGATGATTCCTCACATCAAATCTGGTCGAAAATAAGGAATATAGTTTTTTTAAACGGGGCTTCATTTTCGAGTAAATCGAGTTTGAACATTCAGCGAATACGTGTACCATTAGATCAGCGATGTCCAAACTCGGCTCCGGGAGCTGAACGCTGTCCCCGTCATCGTTCGCCGTTTCCATAGCGCCGTGACGGCGAAGCGATTGCCAATATGCACGCTTCCCGCGTTAAGAAGATGATCGTCGATTGTTTTTCGACACATGGGTTGGTTACTCGGTTTCTTGGTCGGCGGGGTAAGATCACACTGCGCATGCGCAAACTGACAGTAGGAAGGGGAAGCAAGCGCGTGAGGGTCCCCTACGCTGGACACCGCTGCATTAGATAGAAATCGGCTGTCGCGTCTGATCATGACCAACCAATTCTACTCACAAGGAGAAGATGCGATCATGGGGTCTCAGATTTTCTCGAAACTTTGCATATTGGTAGATTTCGTTCTCCTGTTTATGAAAATGTAGCATTATAGACGTCGATACTCAAGAACTTTTGAGATACGTTCAGATTGATGAAGTTAGTGTTTCTTTCATATTATGTTCCTTTTCAATAAAATTTTTATATTTTATTTCCTATAGATATTATGAGTGTATTTTTCATGTGCAAAATACAATTAATTAAAATAGATAAACTGAACAGAAAAAAAAGAAAAAAATGGGAAAAAAGGAAAAAGGGATTTGAACACTGGCCTTTCCGGTAAGGAATCTGTTACGTTACCATCACGCCGTTTGGCACTTGACAAAAACTCCAGCCAAAACTGTACTTAACGGCTTAATGGGTATAATGAAATTTAAATTGTAAATATCTCAAAAAATATTGAGTATCGACGCCTATAATGCTATATTTTCATAAACAGGAGAACGAAATCTACCAGTATGCAAAGTTTCGACAAAATCTAAGACCCGATGACCGCGTCTTTTCCTCGTCAGTGGAGACAAGACTTGAACTTGACTTTCTCAAAAACAAAGATTCGAATGAAAAAATGTTATTCTTTCTTTTTGACTCATTTTTACATAGAATCACTTCTTAATCGGTTGGCCATGAGTCGCGGGACACTTCATATTATAAACTTCTTGTTAAAACTTAAAAATGTCGAGTTATAGAAAGTTAATTGAAAAGCTGCATTGCCTTGCTACATTTTCTATGGAACATTTAATTTATTCAAGGAGTGGTCTCCTTTTTCTGAAATCATAAGGTGCCTAGAACTTGCGAATAGAGGTGTATTGGGATCTGGGGGCGTGGACAATATATATACCTATCCAATATGGCGACGAAGTGCTCGGTCTTAACATTGTATTGATATCTTCTTTTTTGTTTTTCCTTAAAATGTTTGTAAGTATGGGTGAAACTTTTAAGAGGGCAGGTACAAATCCTGCAGAAACAAAGTTTGTTGAAGGAGAGCGGCTTTTTAAAGTATGTTTTGCCAAATAATTTATTTTACAAATATAAATTTGTTTTTTAATACACCTTCTAAATTTACAATTATAATTTCATAAATTTCTAATCGCTTAGAATTGGCGAGGACATATTAATTACTCCACAAATAATTGTACAAATATCTTTTATTAGAGGCACAAATGCCACAGGCATCACTGAACCAAGAATTTTGAAAGTCTTTATACGCCGGTTATATCTTTCAATACACACACTAGCTTTAGCTATTTTAGCTGTTAAAATACACTGTTCTTTGCTAAATTGTTTCTTTTATTTTAGAAATGAAGGTCTTATACATTTCAAGCAGTTCACTTCACATACTTCATTCGAAAGTGTCGAAACGGAGCAACAAATTTTTGATCGCTCTACTATCACAATCTTTCACTGCACAGTAATCAACATTTTTTTTGCTACGCGGTGGCAATTGCTAGTTTCTATAACGTTATTTTTAATTAGCACCTGTTTTAACACTGTAAGTTTAGACTGTAATTAACACTTGTTAACACTGTAAGCTGCTGTAAGTCAAGCCAAGCCAAGCTTAGAATATTTCTACTTTTCGGCAGCAGACGGCGCCACTCAAAATGTCAGATCCCAATACAGAATTATTTAAATAAGGACAACTAAACTTCTCTTGTTAGTGTTGACTTTATGGGAATAGTCCTGGGAGCAATGTTTGTATTGTATTATTTTAATATATGTAATAAGTGTTGTGTCGTGTCAGTGCTCAAACAGTAATTTGTGAGCCGCTGAGATACACACCTCAAAGAGAGGTAAATTAAATAAAGAGATAATCGGGTTTCGGATAACTAAGTAACTTTTAATAAACTGAATGTGAAAGACGGTATAAAAGAGACGGTATAATAGCGACAGATAATTCACGACTGCTCTTACAACTAACGCGTGAGAAACAAGTAACCTCGTGGGGTTGAAAAATCCCTCCACAAAGTCCAAAATAGTGGGGGCCCCAGCCAATGATATAATATTTGGGAGGCTACAAATGACCTCCCAAAACAAAGGCAACGCCCATAGACGAAATACGTCGTAACGAGTGTGGCTAAACAGACGACACTCGGTTTCCTGCAATTTCGCCGGAAACCATAATTTAGGCTTTGGGCCACAGGCCCCCCTTGGCGCTAAGCCAAGTGGGCCTACGCTATGTCAAATGCCATTGAGAGCTGCACGGCTAGGCTGACTTTCCCATGGTCAGCTGATACTTTCCAGCCGCACCAGAGTCATAAAACAATAAATTCGTCAGAAGACGCTAGAGGGCCCCTTCGACAATGGCACTGTTCAAAATCGACCGTAGCGTAGACCCAAACCGAACCACGAGCCGGCCATACAATAATCACGTCTCAACAATAAGTTTAATAAATCTGTATCTTGAAGACTTATGTAAATACTTTTCTAAGTTTCTCAGAGTTTCTCGGTTTGTCAAAGAAGTTTTTCGTCTCCCTATATCTTCATCAATTTAGTTTTGCAAGACACAGAGTTCACCGAGCGATCCGACACCGTTCTTCCCGTAAATTGTGCGACTGTTGCGAGCCAATGAGTCTGTGGGAGCGAAATAATATGTATGTGGCTCACGTGCGTCCCAAATGTAGGATACCGGCCTCCTATCGGAACGCTCTGTGCGACTGCCGCGAAACAGCTTGGACAATTATTGGCATACCTCCCAGAATTTCCAAACGGCGCGACGGCTAATTAAAATTCAACGGTTTTAACGATCGATCGAAGGCCAATTAAGATTTTTCCGTGCATTTGTTTTAAAAATGAAGACCTATCTGCGAGCAATCATTGTGTCAAGAAATGCTGATGGACATGGCCCCATTAAATTGTTCCATTATTATTTCTCCATTCGATCCATAATTCATGAAAGTTCCTATACAACTTCTAATGAATTAATTAATGCTATTTCCCCACAAATTCGATCATTCAATAAACAATATCGAATAAAGCATTGGTGAAAGTCTTTTGTATAGGATATTTCAATAAAAGTTTCCCGAAGTTGTTTGCAAATAAAACATGTTGAAATTTAGAGAATTAGCAAAATTCGTATTAGAAATTACAGTACGATCTTTTACAATTAAGTATGAGATACGATATCGGATAAATGAGCGCCTAAAATTTGTTGAAACGATATTACTCTTTTCTCAAAATTTTGTGTCACATCCGCATACAATGACTCCTGAATCTGATTAACAGACTGACGATTATTTTTCTTCAGTCCCTCTGTTCTTTCTGGATTGTTCAGATAGACTATTTTTCTGCTGTAACCTCCAAGGAAAAAATCTAAAGGCGTCAAATCGCACAATCTTGGCGGCTAATTGACACTATCGTCTTTCGACAGAGCTCTGCCGTTGAACTTTGACCGTAATAAAGTTATTGTTTAGGCGTATGTATGACGTGTGACTCGATTTTGCTGAAATCACGTACTGCTTACATCGATGTTCTGTAGAAAAGGTCTAGGCGCTCATTTAACCGATATTCTATCTCATAATTAATTGTAAAAGATCGTACTGTAATTTCCAATACAAGTTTTGCTAATTCTCTAAATTTAAACATGTTTTCTTTACAAATAGCTTCAGGAAGCTATTGTTGAATGACCCTGTACATCACATTTATAATTAACCATTTATATGTGGTACCATATTCTGGTGAAGAAAAATCATGAAACATTTTTATCAAATTGATAATTAAATTATATGTTATGTAATGTGTGTAGATGTTGATATTGCGTCAAATGTAAACGTCATAGTCCTTATTTTTCATTGACTTCATTCCACTTAAAAACTTAATGTTTCTATCATTTAAGTAAGATTATGATCCAACTATCGTTTTTACTTTCCTTATGCAGATTGTATTATAGAATTTTAATTATATATTTTTTAATCTTTTAACTGTTAATCTTGAATATTTCATCTCCTCGACTGTATTACTTATAATTATATGCTTCTAGTTTGATACTAGTTACATGTATTCATAAAATATGTGGTTCGGTTATTATGTATATTAATGCATAATTTAAATTCACTTCTGGCGGCTACTTCCTATGCTCGTCAAGAGAGGGACATTACGACAACACCTTTCCCGTTACTACCTGAATCTTCCTCTGTTTGTATATAACCGTCCTAAACTGTCCTTACGACATCCCGCGTCTAAGGCACGGGTCCGCTAGATAGCCTTACTAATGAGTCCTCTAGCGGGCCTAGGACGAAACGCTTCCTTCTCCTTTTTCCTCCTCTCACACACATTACAGCCGCCATACACTGTTCTGCTAATTATTTAATTAAACAAATTTCAGTAATCTTAAATAGAAACTTTTCTCAAATATTTCAAGTCTACAGGAAACTTCGTGAATGGATTATTGAAAATATAAGACACTTTCTGCTGCATACTTATGGTTTTCAAATATTTTGTAAATATTTATTAATAGATCAGTACTAGTCATTATACATAAATAAATTATTTCTACGGCTAAATATATTTCACAAAACTTTCAATCAGGTTCGAGAATGTTCTTCATTCTCAAAAACAAATGTCTAATATCAAAAGTTTTCGGAATAACGCTATCCTAGCTTACTATACTCCAAGACTCCAAGAGAACATCGCTCGTCTGACTACAGGCAGGCCGTTTTCACTAGCCGCGTGACTTTCCTCGGTTCCCCGACGACTTGCGTGACCGTACGCATTTCGGTCGAAGTATATTGTCGCAGCGTGCGTGGCTTCGTGCTTTTTGCATCTGCTTGCATGCAATTCACGGCTCATGGCAACGAGAACCTACTGCGAATACAGCTACGTCGGACTGCGTTCGCCTGGCCTTCTCTCGCCAGCGATTCTACTTAGGACAACATCGTTTGCGTATACTTTCCCGTTTGCCTGTGGAATAATGAAATTAGTACATTACGAAGCCTTGTTAACAGCGTTGCGCAATCATGTAGTAAGACCGTCGGTGACCCTTTACGTTGGGTGTAATCAACGCGTGCACTGTGGTCACGACCTCCAGGAACGCTGAAATGCCACGAGCGTAGCTGTTTTGTTTTAAGCCAGGGGTTGCCAACCCCATTCTTAATAATCAACTCCTTACGTGACAAAAATATGCGTTCATGAACCCAAGCCTGCCTTGCAATCATCACCCCAACCATTTTCTATGGATAGTGCTCGTTGCAAACTTCGGGAGCGACGCGCGGATGACTCGTGTCTACTTAAAGTTGTAAATTTTAAGCCCAGTTGTAGCGGACGCGTTAACTCCGAAATCACCGTTTTACAACCCGCCAAATTAATTCTAGATAGCCGATTCATTGATTACTTCGATGTATGAATTTTGTGAGATTTAGCGTTTCTTCGCAGGCCTGCTAGAGGATTCGTCAATAAGGCTAATCTAGCAGGCCCTGCCTTATACGCGTGGGAATTCGCGACGATCAACTCCACTTGAATTCTATGAATCTCGATCGATTCGATTGTATGAGATCGTTGAATGAACTTGACTTCGAGTTCGAGAGACTCGTTTGTCTCGCTCAAGACAGCTCATTTTTTGGGCATCAATACGGTGATCCTGATTGGATCCTGCCGAACTCTGCGTTCCCCAATCAGCGCATTCTTAATGATTTCATGACATGCCCTAAGCAAGCCTGCCCTGGAGAAAGCGTGGGACCGTGCTCGACATCCTCGGAGGACGAAGCTAGGTAACTTGAGAACCGTACTTCTCGGTCGGGAATATCCTTCGTCAGTGTTCTTACGGTGCGAATCTCGAGCTCGATGCGCGGATGACTCGCGCCCGCTTGAGGTTGTAAATCTCAAGCCCGACCGCGTGGACGCGTCGATCACGAAATCACCGTTCGTATTTCCCGCCAAATGAATATTAGGTAACTAGTTGAATGATTAGTGCTACGTGTTAATTTATGAGATCAGCGTTTCATCCCAGGCCTGCTAGAGGATTCGTCAGTAAGGCTATCTAGCAGGCCCCGCCTTAGACGCGTGCGGATTCGATCACGATGATCCGTATTGTTACTTGCCTTGTCTCGATACGTGCAAGGAAGTAAGTGTTCGATTCGGACTGTTCGATTCCTACTGTTAGATGGCGGCTGTTCGATTGCGACTGACTAGATGCGACTAACTGACCGTCGCGGTTTTCGGGAGGACCCTTCGTCGTATCGTGAAGGCGGTCCTCCATTTCTGGGTGTCAAGACGGTGACACCCATTGCTATGCTAAAGAAGTGCACTGATTGGTTCTGCCGAGTTATGCATTTCCCAATCAGTGCATTCTTGCGGACCTTTAGATCTGCCCTAAGCTAGCCTGTCCTGGGAAAGCGTGAGACCGTACGCGACTGCCTCCGAGGGCGAAGTCAGGTAACCCGAGAACCGTACTTGAACCGTTTTCGGTCGGGAATGTCCTTCGTCGGTAATTGATTTACGACGCGTAATTCTCTAGGAGGCAAGAAAAAACTAGGAAGGTCCGGCAATGGCTTGACTGGTCGCCAAATGTGCACCGGTTCCCTAATCCTCGAGAGCGGCCTCAAGTCAAGAAGACGTCATAAACAAATCCGAAATAAGGGCCTTATGTCTTGTTCTCTTGCGACGGAACAGTCAGTACTAGATCTATGACGCGAACACTTAAGGAGACGAAACAAATACGAAAGTTAGGTGATGGCTCGACTGGTCACCAAATGTGCATCGAGCGCCTAATCCTCGAAAGTGGTCTGAGAGTCACGTAGGCGCCATAAATAGTCTAAAGAAAAGGCCATTTGTACGGATCCCTTGCGACGAAACAGACAGTTTTCTTTTATCATATGTTCTGTGTCACACCAATGCCCATAAAATAAAGCTGCACAAAATCAGAACAACTTATTTAATAATGCATATAAAAATATATGGCAAGGTTTGTGATAATAAACTACATCCTAATGTAATTTGGTTTTTTTCACCATTTATGTATTGTACGCCACAATATTGGCTATCATCAATGTATACAGGGTGTGCCATGGAAATGGAATAGGCTGTACCTCCTAAATGGTTGGAAATAGATGAAACTGTAACAGATCAAAGTTAAATGGCATCGGACGGTGCATAGTATGCAAATAACTTTGTGCATTTTTGTTCATCGATGTATCAGAAAAATGCAACTGCATCTGTTGAGACGTGCATATTATCGCCGGCTCGTATTTCGGTTTGGGTCGACGCCACGGCCGATTTTGTACAAGTGCCATTGTCGAAGGGTTCCTCTAACTCTTGGAAGAATTTATCGTTTTATGACCCGGGTACGTCTGGAAACTATCAGTTGACCATGGGAAAGTCAGCCCAGCCGTACCGCTCTCAATGGCACTTGACGTGGCTTAGGCTCACGCTTAGCGCCAAGGGGGGCCTGTGGCCCAAAGCCTAAAGTATGATTTCCGGTGAAATCACGGGAAAGCGAGTGTTGTGTTTGGCGACACTCGTCGTAAGGTATTTTGTCTATGGGCGTTGCCCTTCTTTTGGGAGATCACTCGTAGCCTCCCAAATAATAATATCATTGGCTGGGCCCTCCACTATGTTACATTTTGTGGAGGGAGTTTTTCACCCCCACGAGCCTTCTTCGCTTCTCGTGCGTTAGTTATAAGACAGTTGCGAAGTAGAATCCATAGTTACAACATCTCTCTATTATACAGTCCACTATATTCAGTTATATTAAAAGTTATACGAAATCCAATTATCTATTACTTATTTACCTCTCTTTGAGGCGTGTATCTCAGCGGCTCACTAATACTGTTTGAGCACTGACACGACACAACAGCATCTTTCTTTAAATGGAAACCTATGTTTCTGACTGCACCGATTCATGCAGTATTTTGTGCTCTACATACCTGTTAAGGACTGATTTCTGTTAGTTTAACTTTGTATTTACGTTTGTATGGATACATTGTATACGTAATTCATTTGAGTGTTGCTATGTTGTATTTCTTCGGCGTTCAAGATAAGCGTGAAGAGACAATGAATACTGTAACCAGTGAAACCCCTCCCACAAATATGCAGGGTAGGGGTAGACTAAATAGAAGGAACCACGAACAAACCGGTGTGTGTGCTAGTAGAAGGCAAACGGAACGGTCACTTTCTGAGGGTGCTCGCCGACTTTCGTCAGTTTGGCCAGGTATGAAAGAGTTCCAAGAAATCTCGGGTGCGACCGTCACTCAGTGATCACCTTGGATCACGAAAGGAGTATGGTCAGCATTTTTGAAACTAAATGTGTAGTGAGCCACCCAAGATAGGGAACTAGTACCTGAACTCGAACAAGTACGACAATACACTGTCAACAACAGAGCCGAACCGTCACTCAGTGACCAACTTGGGTCACGAAAGGAGTACGGTTGACATATGGGAAACCATATGGATAGTAGGCGGCTCAGGATGGTTGATGCTACCTGAGCGCGTGAAACACAAGCGATGTACAACGACTCAGAAAGTGACCTGGCTTTTGTCAGCAACAATACCATTATCTACATACTTAAACCCTGAACGTGTTGGTTAGGAAGTTATTGTCAATGTTAACGAAATTTTTCATTTTTAGAAATACCGTTTAGGAAATACCTCCTAAACGACTAATTTTTCCAAATAAATAGGTTAATACTTTTTTATAAAGAATGTCCAACTGCATCGATTGGTGGATTAAAAAGTGTATATTTCCGTTTAAAGAAACGAAGTTGACCTTCATACGACTTTCACGCGATCACCCACGAATAAACTAATAAAACCAAATTATGACGCACTCAGCACCATTTAATTCATATCTGAAACATTTTTCGGTAGGAATAACAATAGCGGAGAAATCAAGATGTCAAAATCGGGTGAGACACCCTGTATAAATAGATAAATACGAATTTAAAATACGCATGAATTTAAAATGCTTAAATATTTCTGTAGGTTTAATAGACTTTGGGAGTAATACCGACAGAGAAATATTAATATTCTTATAGTCGAGACATTATTTCGAGAAATTCAGTTACGAATTTTGTCTAGCTAATTAGCATTGATCGAAACACTGTGCGGCGGTTAAATTCGCTTTGGTTTTCGCGACGCGCCGGAGGATTCCTGTCCACGCGGACAGCCTTTCTCCACCGATTTCCTGGCTGCAGTCCGGACATTCTGCGGCCACGTCGTTAACCACCGAGGACTACTCGCCGCGGCGGCGTACCCTAACTCGTCGGGACAAACTACGTATCTCTCTGGCCATTACGTTCCTGAAATTCGGCTAGCGACCTCCTTGATTCCGCTCGCCTTTCAAATCCTCCACACAAACGATATTCGGGCGGGCGTGCGGGGTTGGAGGAAGGTTTGCCGTCCCTCGGTCCCGGTGACGAAGAGGAGGAGGGACAGAACGTTTTCAAATTCGCGTGCTACGTCGCAGTCGTTGTAAAATCGGAATTCCTGTACGCCCCCCGGTTTCTCTTCCTCTTCCTGTCTCCGACGCGCTGCGAGAACTCGCTCGGTACGCGTGAGCCAGCGAAAGCTCGCCAGCCCGAGCCAAGACGCCCGCGTAAAACGTGAATGCAGGGATTTATAGTCGCGTGTCGGCTCCGTTGAATTCTCGACTGATTGAACCGGATTGCCGCGTGCACACCGGGACCTCCATTTATACCGTCGACGTGCTCCGTGAGCCCAAAGAACGAAGACGAGTGTTTTATGATTACAGTAAGCCACGGTTAAATGTCACTGAAATTCAGTCAGTTCAATGTCCACGATTCGAATGTCCTGCATCCCCATTTTTCCCCTGACACTTACAGAGCTCAACAAAGTATTCTCTCAATAGGTAAGGGAAGAGAATTTTGTTAAGGATAGAAACGCAAGAATGACTTTACGACACGGATGGACATATGGGAAGTTAATTAGCATTTTTCGACAAGAGTTTTACTTTCTTTAGGAGGCCGGCCTGCAGCTGACACGAGGCACTCACTTACTTTATTCATTTATGAAGATTTCGCTTTTGTCCTATTTTTAGATTCATTTTCCCAGGTTTCAAACAACATGTCGTACAGTTCGATGGGCCTCGCGGAACCTCCTGGGTAATTCCTGTAGGCACGACCCGCAAGCCTAATCGTCGGGAACTCTGCCCTTCCACTAAACCAGGCATGGGCGACGCTGGCTCAAAAAACACATGTTGCTGCTTCTCCTCCTCGCCTGCTCGGCGAGGCAATCCCCACCACGTCCACTCCGACTCCCCCTTCAGCATCGTGGGACCCTTACTGAAAGGAGTGTCGGAGTGGACGTGGTGGGGACTGCCTTGCCGAGCAGCCGAAGGAGAAAAGCAACAACATGTTTTTTTTGAGCCAGCGTCGCCCATGCCTGCGCTAAACGAACCTCGTCTCTTGGCCAACTCTATCGCCCTATTCTAAGGACGCAGCGCGCTTCGGGCCGCACTGGTAGGGGTGTTACAGGGTTACCCAAAAACCAAGTCACCTGGTACTCTCACCCTGCCAAATTGTCGAAATGTCAGGAAAGGTAGAAGTAGCCAAGGTGACAAACGAGCAATCGTCGTCCGGAGAATTTAGAAGTTAAGAAACACTCGAAAAGTAACATTTGTACTCACTCCGCGATCGTTAGAGTCCATTTATATTAATAATATATGTGGTGCCTACCGCTTGCGGTATGTACTGCGTGTGGCGCTTTGGGGCGACTCTCATAGACATAGGTTTCCACATCACCCATGAGGTACTATGGTTAATGCGTTTTTTTTGTCAGTGCTATCCCCTATAGGCCTATTCCACTGCCTCGCACGATAATTTCGAAATAATAAATTTGAAAAATAGTTTTTATTATACTGTTAAAATTTTACTGACAATTAGGAAAGCTTACTTATTGCGCTATTCAAAGGTTGACTATTGCGCATTTTCACTAGTACTGCTTGGCAAATACGAAGTTTCGAAGGGGAGATTGGACGTCGATATCCGCATCAAAGATGATAGCGAGGAATCGCTCAGCAGTGTACGTTGCTCTGTTTTAATGCTAATATTTTCCAAATATATTTTTTCGAAATTATCGTGCGACGCAGTGGAATAGGCCGATAGGGGATAGCACTGACAAAGAAAACGTATTGTCCATAGTACCTCATTGGTGATGTGGAAACCTATGGGTATGAGAGTCACACGCAGTACATACCGCAAGCAGTAGGCACGGGTCTGAGGAGCTCGGAGCACTACGGCCGCCACGGGGAGCGAGACGCGCGGCCGGGAGAAGTAGGCGTCTCCCTCGAATTTGCCTCCAAGTGAGCTACTTCTAGACATGCCTGGCCTGACTACTTACATCACTAAGAGTAAACAAGAATAAATACAATGTGTGATAGTTTATGTTCTATGGTGGTTGCCAGAGGCATCCAAGGCAGGTGACAACAAACAAAATGTGGACAGTACCTCGCAGACTGTAAACCAAACTACGTATAACTCAGATTTAATAAATGATATTATTATTATAAAGCCCTACAAATGCTACAATCCGAAAAAAGAACGCTACCCCACTTTCGAGGGTTTCATTGCTAGCTTTCGAGTGTGGTTTTAATCGTGGATTACTGTACTTTTTATTACAGGAGCATCACCTGTATAGTGCATGAACATTTAACACATTCCGTGCCACGTGGATTGCATGAACTCTCCGTTTAGGCCACTCAAATGGTAGAGAACTTGTTAAACTTTGTTACGGCGACAATTTATTCAACATGAATTCTTACTTTATTCTGTACTATGTCTTAACATATTTTTGCACATATACAAATTGTATTGATCTAGTTTTCTACATACTCTCGTTCCTTATCACTGAAAATTTTACAGCGTTCTACAGAGTCTGAAATGCCCTCGGGAAATCATTTTGAGGCATTGCTTTCAGTTACTGTGTTACAGGTTTCTGAATTTCGGAAATTCATTGATACCATCTTCCCTTCATATGAAGTTTGACTTTTGGAAAGAGATATGTAAACGTCTACAGATGTTAAGTCCAGAGAGTAGAGTGGGTGCACTTGTTCTTCGGACAAAAATTGACTATAGATGCAATTAAACACGATTAAAGGAACAGTAAATGGAATTGTGTCACATCTGTTCACGTGTTACTAACTCAAAAACTCGATTACTATATCCAGAAAAAATCATTCCGGAAACTTTTCCGGGCATACCATGTATACTGTGATGCATAAGTCATATTAGCAAAACAATTCGTTCTAATACATCTAATAGATACGTAATGACTACGTAATAATAATTAACGCTAACCGTATCGAGCAAAAATTGTGATTGGTATACATTGTTTTATAAACACTGTACGACTGAATTTATTTAGAATCCTTGCAATTTTCATAACAAAATGTGCTCGAATGACGAAATTTACCTAATGATTTCTAATGTAAGCATTTTTGTAATTTCAATAATTATAAAGAAAAAAATGTGAAAACGGTCATTTGAACGGTCGTGGTACAGTTATTGTTAAGTAATCAAGAATTTGTCTTGCTCGGAATGTGTTACTACGAATTATGTCCATTCACTGGACAAGGTCACTCTATTTTACTTATTCACTGCTCCCTCACCTTTTTTCTTCGGTCCAATCTGCGTCTATAGATCTCCCATAATTTATTGTACTTTCCTCTAGCGTTTCATACTGTCTAAAATATAAAATATATAATTATTCGTATATTTTTTTGTTGCAGGTAAGATCCAGTGTTATTAATATCTTATACAAACCCAAGACAAGTAGTCCTGTTTGGTGAGTCTTATCTGTAGACCCAGGATTTGTACGCAATCTTCCATGTTTGTAATGAAACACCGCAAAATCGGAGATGAACAAAATTTCATATCATTTACCTTTCTTCATACTTTCCTTGTAGTCTATAAATGCATGCAAATCTGTCGTCTACTTGTTTAGATATTCACTCAAATATCTACAAAAACTATTTGAACACTTCATTCCCGATTCTTTAAATTGTGATCATTTCGTAAAAATAAGTACTGGTAAATACATATAGAACCCAGTTCCGATCGCGTTGCCCTTGAAATATGTTGTCAAGAATAACATTCTGCAACAACTTTTTCCTATTCACATACCCGTCGCTCGGTCTTAGTTTCCGAGATATTTGCAAAAAAAACTCTTTTAACTCTCCAATAATTTTCCGGGTAACCATTTTAGAAGTTCTATACTTACTGACTTAGAAGTGTCTTAATTTCGTAGCTCTAATCTTTCTCTGTTTCGAACAGATTCATTTAATCACGCTTCCCCGTCAATTTCAAAGCACCGACCATGTACTGGCTTATCTACGACGTTCCTCGTTCTCCTGTGCATTCTGCTCGTATATCACTCAATATTTCGTCCCGAAACAACTTTCCCTGGTCGAACATTACGCTATCAAAGTTACGAGCAGTTTATTTCCCATAAAGAAACGAGGGGAGAAAGGAGGCTACGTCGTCGAGAAGATAGAAATAAAAGTGATCCTCTCCATTTGTGGATCTCAGATTGCACGGAATGAACGATACTAAAACGGCATTTAATTTATCCGGGTGATATACTGACCGAAACGCTGAAACTTACCGCCGAGGTTCACTTTAATATTGTTCATCGAAAACCAATCAAGCGTAACTCATCTAGCCGAAACGATTTCAAAGATATAAATACGTGTAATAATCTTTTAAAAACAATATTTCACAAATCATTATTATTATTATTCATACATACCTTTAGGCCTACTAAGGTTTATATTTCATTCAATTTCCTTAAAGTTAGATACTTTATGCTGTGATCGAGACCATTTTGAAAGAAAGATCTGAAAAGTTGGAAATGTTCTAGGGTTTGCAAGAAGATTACTTTTTACGACAGGATAGTTAAATTTATATTGTTAGAAAAAGTATTATAAATAAAAATCAAATTTTAAGTCCAATCCCTAAAGGAATATGTAAGCCGTCTATTTTGAAAGTGACCTAAGTCCATTTATACTTAAATTGAGATATTTAAGAGTTTGCGTTTCAATAAAATTAAAAATTAGGATACCAATGTGTCATACTGCTTAAGTGTATCTAAAAGAGTTAAATGTAGAATTCCTGTTAAAATAATAACAATTATTAAGTGAATAATATGCGTTTTCTTACCAAAAATAGAGTTAAGCCACTTTCAAAGTTAAGAATCAAATTCGTTATAAAATTTGAAAGAGCCCAAGTCCATTCGACATAATTTAAAATCCTTCAAATTTAAAAAACAATACTCAATTTATTTTATATTTCTTTACAACAATTCAAAAATACAATTTATGCAATTCCGGAAATTTTCTAACTACATAAATTACATAAGAATTTACTGTTCATCTACATTTTGTGTATGCGGGAGGGATGTCATGGTGCACCGGTGGTATATATCGTAGTAAGTCCATCATGTCCTTGTACTTCACTGTTGCAATTCGTCTTATATTTTTATAAAGTAGTGTCAATACAATACAAAATATATCGTAGTAAGTCCATCATGTTCTTGTATTTCACTGTTGTAATTCGTCTTATATTTTTATAAAGTGGTGTCAATACAATATTTTCGAACTTTTTTTGTTCAAATCATTAGTTACGAATTCGTGTTCGCCATCTGAATTAAATGGTCTTGTTGTTTTATTCTTCCCCATGAGTGTAATAATTTATATAATTTAATATTTTAAGTTTTGTATTCAATTGTAAGTGTGTATTGCGTGAATTTATTTTTCACTGCATTACTTAAACGTACTGATTATTCAACTAAAGCAACTGTCAAAAAACTGAGGTTAACTTGTTAAATACTAATTCATTAAAATTACCTTCATACTGCCTTCGGACATTTGAAAATCCGCACTTTCGGACATTCTCAATAATTGATTGGACTTAGGCCACTTTCAAAGTAATGGTTTTAATTATTGAACTAACTGCGAAAACTTATGTGTCCAAAATTGCTGTGTATACTCTGAATATACTTTACAGCAAATGTTGTTTATGACAGATAACTTCAAGTTGTACACGTTAATACGTTCAACAGAAAATAATTGACAAATGGACTTAGGCCACTTTCAAAATAAACGACTCATGTAAAGAAATGAATGAGTTTCGTCTAAAGTTATTTACATTACTATTTTTTTTATTGTGCGCGTCAGTTTAAAAAATATAGTTTAGAGTAACATGCGTATTATACAATAAATAATAAGAAGATTTGAACTAAAAGAAAAATACTTGTACTTCAAGACTATCTGTTTACATCCCCGAAAGATCTAGTTCGATGGGTCCAATAGTTATTTTGAACAAAAATCCTTAACAATCACTTGTTTTCGCTGCCGTTACACGAGAGAACCCCTTAACACGTTCACTGCCACGTCACTCATACGTGACTGACACCATTTTTTTACTAGATTTCAACGTTATTTCGTAGGGTGGCAGGCGGAGTAAATCAAAATTTAGTTTGAACCTACGAATTATACGAAAGTTAAAAAAACAGTGACTGTAATAAATCTTGACTAATCAGTTATGGGTTCCATTAAAAAATTGATCCGATTCCTTGGAATTTTGTTACGCGCTGGCGTGGCACTTAACGTGTTGAATACGATTCGGTAACATTGAACAAACATCGATTGATATAGGAGCTCGTGATATGGCTGTAAATATCCTCTGCAAGTGAATACAGATTGATCCGGTGTGTTTCCCGGTTCCCAGAATATCCGGCGAACGGAGAAAGACTTTGCGTAATTGAGGATTAAAATGATTTCTGATAAGCGGTCGAGGTTTTATTGGATCATTAATTCGGAGTCGCAGTTGATATCCTCCGGTTTTCATCCCCCACACGCACTGGCTCGCAGCTCGAACACGGAAAATACCGAGGGCAGGTGGACCGCGCATAGAACGACCGCCGTCGGACCATTTGTTATGAGCTTAATTGATAATTTACTGGTGCATAAGCACGTACTACTGTAAATTATTCTAGTACCGGCACCCTGGTAATAAATACCGACCGACGTATTGTCGTCCGTAATTAAATTACGACTTATCGATCCGTCCACCAACGAACTACATGTTTCCTGAGCACGATAGACCTCCAAGCTTGTCTTTCAACTTTCTTCGAGTTCTTCCATGCGAGTGAACACGAAATTACGTTTTCATTGCCACTATGTCGATTTCATGACCGGTCACAAATATTTTATTTTCAAATTGGGGAGCTAAGACGCTTGTCAGTGTAAGTCCCTGAACATGAAAACTGTGAAATTTCGAACTTATAATAGGAATGCATTTTTGACAAGCGGATTTTATGCATTTATGACAAAAATGACTACGTGTGGTTTAAAACAGTAAAACCATAAGTAGAATTTAATAATACGGTGAATATTTACTTTAGGGAAGGCATCCCCGATGACCTTGACCTTGGCATATGTTGTCAAGGACACTATTCTGAACAACTTTGCTTTATACATTATCCGTCGCTCCGCCTTAGTGCCCGAGATATTTTCGAAAAAAAGAGCGATTGGAGTAGGTTTGATTTGCAGCCAGTTTGAACCATCTGAAATCGAAACTCGTCTATTGTTTTGGGGGGGGGGGGCGGCAGCCCCTCCTCTCCTAAAAAACTAACTCAGACCTACTCCAATCACTCTTTCTTATGGGATGGAAAGTATGGTGCATGGTTATCGTACAATTAACAATTTGAGATATTAATTTATTCGATATTATTATGCTCATCCTATGGGTAGAAATGGGCCATAATTTCGAAAAATGTGTGAATACGATCTGTATAATTAAATTGTCGTTTAAAAATAAATTCGGCCAAATAGTGGGTTAGGTCTGGATTAGGTCTGGGTTAGGTGTAGAAATGTACTTATAACTTAAGATTAACTGGTTTTTCGCGAATATCTCGGAAACTAAGGCCGAGCGACGGATAACGTATAAAACAAAGTTGTTCAGAATAGTGTCCTGGACAACATATGTCAAGGTCAAGGTCATCGGGGATGCATCCCCTAAAGTAAATATTTACCAAAAATACTATTACATTATTTCAAACTTATTAGACATATTATGAATGAAAATAAATTTCTGGTTCTAGAAAATTTTTATTTTGCATAAAGATACGCTGTCTATTTATTACAATAATATATTTCAATATAATACACAACACAATAACGTGATGACTATGTTGAATGACAACCTCACGGATGTAACTGTACGAAAGGACAGTTGGGTAACGATGAAGAAAATAGGTAATGAGAGAGAGAGAGAGAGAGAGAGAGTTTTACCAATATTATAAAGTATTGCCGATATATAACAATTATTTTCTCCAACAAATACTCAGATAATTAAGTCTTTTATCTCTCGGACAGCGGATCGTTTTAATAATTATAAAATTGATGTTGTTTAAGATCATCCACAGCTCTATTTATCAATTTTTTAAAACATGTTTTAAAAAATTATAAAGGTATTTCAAGTACATCCATTAAGCTATCTGATATTCATAATGTAACATCTTGTTCATTCGATTTAATCGATAGAAATGCAAGAATTTATTTATTTATTTAAATATATATTCAAGTGTTACTTGTATTAGCAATTTTAACCTCTGTGCATATAAACTGGTATTGCCAGTTACAATCAGCATGTTAAATTATTTCTTAAATTTTAACAAACCTAAAAGGAAGAAAAAATGGTTTGTAAAACGTCCTAGATCGCATTTGATAAAGAAGAAAATATACAAATATTTATTTCCTCTATTATGTATTTTAATAGGCTGCAAAAATCCGAGATATATATGAATTTGTTTTTAAAATTTATTTTTATACATTAATTGTTGCCGTTATCTTTATCTGACTCGAAATTTCGGTGCATAAGATTAATTAAAGCAGGATTATCCATATGGCAGCGGCATCGAATTTCATTTCACGGTGCTTTCGCCCGGTTGATACTGTTTATGCCAAAAATGCTAGTTTCGCGGAACATTCCACGAACACACGGGGATGCTCGCTTTTTAATAGATCGTCTGCGCTAGATATAACCGCTGCGGGGTAGTGGTCGGTGAAATACATTTCAAATTTCGTTTGATGTTAAACAAGTTGATGCTCGGACGCTGACCAAATTTTGGGCAAAATGTAATTCCAGGGTCGATGCAGTTAGCCGGAATCTGCCGCGAGTTATAATGCATTATTGAAATTCGCCGCTAAACGCCGGGCGAAACGAATATGGGGGAAAAAACAAAACAGGAGAACCACCTCGTTGGAAACCGCCTGGGTAAGCGGCACACCGTGGTACGTAATTAAAAAAGTGTGTTCGCCTGATAACCGGGACAGAAAAGTTTTACGATCGCGGTGAAACATGCAAATCGAATCTGATAAATTCGGTTGGCCGCGGCGATAGATAAGATTTAATTAATGGCACGTGAGCATTTCGATGTGTGATGTTAGGAAAATTATCCCCGGGACAAATGTTTCATCTAATCAAAACTCGTGCATCTGGGATATATCACTCTACGTGATGCTCTCTGTTTCGCAATTTTTAGATTAATTGTTGAATCATATTTTTTTACCGGCGTTCAGTATACGGATAAATCATTTATGATATTTTGTTGCAGTTAAACCGCCGATGTTCTAATTGAAGAATTATGGAAGAATATTACTGCTATCGTGATTCTAAAACATTAGCTACGATAAACGGCCTCATTTATTTATATCATTTTTTATCTGTATGTCATGAACCATTTTAATCATTTTTTAATAGTTATTTTCTGGTTATATTTCTACAGTTTGATTTGCGGGTTACATTGGTAAAATGACATTAACATCAAGAACAGTGACATTAGTGGCAAATATCTTAAATGAACTGATCGTTTTAAAACGAATGGAATGTTCAACAACAATGTTTATCTTCTTTAAACAAAGTTCCTAAATATAAAATAGACAGTACGAGATTAGTCACGGACGCTACAAAATAAAGAACAACAATTTTAAGTCTTTTAAAAATTATTATGGCCTGTTAAAAGTGGACGTAGTAAAGATAAAATAAAATTTAAATTTCTTTTCGAAGACTAATCACTAGACTGTGGATTTTCTGCATTTTTGACAAAAATGGGTAGGCGTCATTTAAAACAGTAAAGACATTAGAAGAATGTAAAAGTAGCTACTGTATTGCTTTCAGCCTATTAAGTATGTGATAATCATGTAGAAAATTGTTACAATATTTGCCTAAAGATCCGCAGTCTAATGAAAACGTCGCGTCGTCCGTCTTGAGAGTGTTGAAACATATTCAGTAGCACAGCAATTATACGAAGCTTAGGCAGCTGACAATAATTTCTGGCAACAGTTTCCGTGCAAATCGTAATATTTTACAAGATCGGTCGTGGAAACTTGTTTCCAAGGTGTTGCCAGAACCCTGCAGCCAATAACCGCGCGGAGCAATAGAGTCTATGTAACTTCCAGAAACAACGGCGCGACACATTGTTCAACTTTCTGTGTTTCCTTTGCGTCTTACACGTTCACCCCTGGAAGAAAAGTTCCAGGCAAAGTTGTGGCTCGCTCACACTTTTCCAGCCGCAAATCCGTTCCCCTCGGGGAGCGGCAAAGTTTCGCGGTGGTGGACCAGTAACTTGCCCCCGATCCCTCAGCCCCCACGTCAGGGGTGACAACTGCCAAACCAACGCACAACCCTCGCCACGTTCTGGAGAAATTATTTACTGACGTCACAACAATCTTGTGTCGATAACCTCAATTAAGACTGACAACCCCGAAACTAACGACAAGGGACGTGTCGCGAGGCGAGTAAGGGTTGCAATCACCCTGAGGACATTCATTATTTACTGCTTTCAGTATAGGCTGCACAACAAAAAGACTTTCAGCGCAACGTCAGTTACATGTGACCGACAACAACATTTTCCCCAATCTTGAAAATCAATTTTGACTACAATCAGCAGTCTAGTAATAATGGATTCAAGTACACATTGAAGTATAGAGTTGCCACGCATTAATATCCAGACACCCTGTAAAACAGAACAACTTTTATAAAATTGCATCAAACTATTTAACACTTTTCAAAAATTACATTTTTTAAATCTCATCCATTGTAAGACGTACTAACTTGGTTTTGAACTATCATCTGTGATCGTATAAAATGTATATACTGTAGCAATAAATTTTATCATATTATATAATATTCGGAAATATTAACCGTCCATATGATGTATCGAAGATAACCTCGAGCAACCGACTGAATTAATGAAATATCGGTGTGGGTCAGAAATGACTCCGGCATAGGCGTAGCACGCACAGGAGTCTGAGGGTTAATAGTATTTTTATTATTAAAAATAGAAAAGCGAAATTTGTATACAGTTAGCTACAAGACTACGCGCATCGTGCACATATTGTGAAACCGTGTGTAAATCATACAACTGTTCCACGTCTATCGGAAAAGTGTGTAGGAGAAAAATAAATCCGACTGGCATAAGGGGGAGGTTGAGAATTAAAAGGAGAAATATTTATTTAACAATGGAAAGTCCGTAAAATAAATCACCAGAAAATTGTTCGTATACGTTGAGAAGCTTGTTCGCGGAAAATTCTCTCAGCCTCGCAAGGAATCCCACCGTTTAACATCTGGGTGTCATTTCTGGAAATGTTATCGCGCCGCGGCTCGCGCTGAACCCCTCGGCGCGCGAAATTCCAGGAAAAGTTTCGCGATCCCCAGTAACCTTCGACGACGTGATTAGTCGCCGTCGCGGGGAGTAATTTACGGAGTACAACGGGCGAATTCCGATGAGCAAAGTTTACGAGCTGAAAAATGCTCTACAGTGTAGAGTCTACGCGATAGAAATACCAAATTGATATATACAGGCTGGAAATTATAAAGCGTTACAGACGAATATCGCCAAAAATATTGATCGTACGCAAAAATGATTGAGGTGAAAGTTGTTCAGTAGAATCCAAGGTGAAGTGAAGGTCCACTTTCTTTTTTTAAATGGAATAATACGTTTTCATATCCACCATCAAATAGTGCGTTTTAAGACGAGTTCAATTACCTATAACTCAAGGTCATTCAAGGTCAATCTTGCAGGGAAATGCAGAAAAGGTGTGACCGTTTTATTTGTACTTCAGTTTAATATGTGTTCAGAACAATTACCTCTTATTTCAATGCACTTAAAATTCTTTGTTTAAATGATTTTCTTACTTTGCTCAACATTTCAACATTTATCTTAGCACAAGCTTCGCATATTCTGACTTTCTTGTTTTCACGCGTCGTAGGCTTAATGGACATTACGCAGTTTTTAAGCACAGAATCTCAACGGAGAAAACGCTGTTCTAGTCTTTTATGCTCCATATGCGAAATCAGTTTCAGTTTAAAGAATACAGAAGTAATAAAACGATAATATCAACTTATTCTGTAAGTTGCTCAAAATGCTGGCCGTCCGCAGGAAGACACGTGCAAGTATTATCTGGCAAGCTCGGTCACCCGACTTATCGCCACTAGATCACTTTTTGTGGGAAGCTTTAAAATCTACTGTTTATAACGAAAGTCCCACGACGCCAGAAGATATGAAAGAACGAATACGGAATGCATGTTGCATCATGAATCGCGGAAATGTCATAAGAAATGCCATTCAGTCATTCACTTCTCGTGTACAGACGTGTCTTGCTGCGGACGGCCAGTATTTTGAGCAACTAATAAAATAAGGTGATACTACCCTTTTCGTTTTATTACTTTTGTATTGTTCAAATTGAAACTAATTTTTTCGCCTTCAAGGTCACCTCAAGGTCATAGTGTGTAGGTCGTTGGATTATGAAAAATACATATTAATTTGCAAAAAAATACGGTGACCTTAAAAAAACCGTTAAAATGACCTTCAACGGATTTTTTATTACCATTTGATGCACGCCTTAAAACCATGTACATCATATTTAGTTATTTTTTCTTACTTTTAATAGTAGCGGAAATAATTTAGGCATTCCCGCTAAAAATAACACCCTTTATATAGTGACTTCCAATAATATTCAGAAATTCTTCAACAGAGAATAACTATCTCAAAATTTAGCCAAACGACTCTAGTTTCTTTCACAAGTTGGAGGAATTAATTTACTAAATCACATGCAGAAGAAATTTTCAAGAAATTGCAATTGATTGGAATTAAATGTACATAGAATGACTCATATAAATATTCGGACTTGCTTAAATAGACAATGAGTTTTTTAATATTGCAATTGGATTTTTACGAGGTACTAGAATAATTAGTTTTTGATATAAATTGCAATTGGTCGGAATTGCAGAGGAAATACTAAAACTTGTATTTTACAACTTTTTTATGTGGGCCTATATAGAAAATTTAAAACACATGTTTTGTACGTATGTATAAAATATACATATTTAGAAAATTTCATTACAATTGACCAACGTTGCAATGAGCTACATACGTGTTAGGCTGCTAATACTTGCACTTTTTCGCGATTTTCGGCTTCCCACTGTAATCAATTTTATATCTTTCAATGGCTGTCGATTTCTTCCGCATCAACTGATTTTAATGAAATTTTCAGAATATGCATAACTGACACAATTCTATAAATCGTATTTTGGTTTGTCGCGAAGTTCTTGCCGCAGGAGATTCGATGAATCGCGACGACTTTCACGCGCCGAATCAACTTTACGCGAAGAGTTAGCATGATTGGACTGTGTAAAGGTTTCAAGAAAACTGCGTGGATCGGTGGATGACGACATATAATCTCGAAGTCTACTATTGAGATCGGACAGAGTGAAATCATACTGTGGATAAAGGTGTCTGGCTTATGTACGAAATTTTTCTGTGGCAGGATTCGCAATTAGCCAATTGGCTTTAAGTTTGGACAATGCCCTTTTCTATCTACTAGTCACCGCCCACTAAAAGGATGTAGGGGTAGAAGATGGCCAGGTACGGACGGCCGAAAGCGGGTGGAAATTGTCGGTATATTCCCATAGGCCTTAGGTGTCTTGTCAGCGGACACGACCGCGTACAGCTGGCGACCTGGAGTGCTATATAATTTCGGTTTATGACTAAAAAAACTAGGGTCCTAGAAGTGCATGTGCTTGTCAAGTGTGCGCAAGTCATAAAACAACTTCCAGGGTCCTAGCCTGAAATAAATGTACTTCGGCTTAAGTGCTTAACTAAATCTGCTTGTAACAAATTAACTGTTTACTAATGTTTTAAATTTTCAATGCTGTTTGAAATGTTCAGAGAACATATTTGAAGGTAATCAAAATCGGTGATGAAGGCCAACTTCTATAAAATTGCCAATATTTTTTATATTGTAACAACTGAAGGAGACCTTTAACACTAGATTTACCAGACCAGTCAAAATGACTGGTTTTGCAATTTCAATTCAAAATTCCTACTGCATGTAACATTTTCTTTCCGAAATGATATCATGACTTTTGTAGCCATAACTAAAGAATCAGTTTTATGAACTTTATATTATTTTATATGTATTCGTAACAAATATATTTTTTGTTATTTACACTTATACCAGTACCAGTCAAAATGACTGGTGCATGTTTCTATGTGATGAAATGACATTAGGGCAGCTACAACAATTGATAAGTACTGCAACGTTTTTTCGGGACAGAATATATGATTCCGGAAAAATCATGATTCTGATGTAGTACGCTAACGGCCCTTGGAATTGTATATTTACTCAGGGTTTTGGGCCGCACACATAAGGTCCTCCTTGGGTCCCGGACACTTAACTATCTGTAAGTGCGAACTCGATACTCGGGGTTTCGGAGTGTCTTGGCCGTGCTCGGTCGACTCGCTTTTGGGCGAGTTGATTGAGTTGTGGCCCGTAAATTTCTAGCACTGGCCCTATCAATATTATTCAACATTTTTTGTCATTTTTTTAAAGTAAATAAAGACTGGAAACACCACTATGCACTTTTTCTAAAGACTGGTCATTCTGACTGGTCTTGGTAGAAATAGATATACTTAAATAGCCGGTAAATCTAGTGTTAAGTGGCCATTTCTATGTGAAAAACTCGGTACATACGCGATGCAGTAGAGCGAAGACAAGTAAATACTTTAGCTAGGCCTGCAGAAAACTGTACGTTGTTCTGGTATAGTCGCCGGAGTTGGACACACGGCCCGCAGCATCCACTGCCGCGGGTTAATTCTGTTGTCGAACTTTTTACAGCGCAGTTACGTCCCGCGGCGTAACCATCGGATAAAGTTCTCTGCGTGTCATGAATAGCTGAGACGAGGCTGTGCGTGCCTGCCCTGTCGTTTCGCTCGCCGAGAGAACTCATCCAAACGACAAAGCTTTTACTGTTACCGCTCTCTTTCACCGGAAAGTCTATGCGTCGCAAGGTGTCTACCAGGTGTGCAGAAATTATCATTACACGCGATTCAGAATCAGGGAACCAAAGAAGATTGACATCGTGCCACGTTCTTATCTTTTTCTTCGATAGTTCTATTTGTCAAAAGTCGAGTGCTTTTAAACAGCCCTGGGCATTATCGAAATAAATTATTTGAAAAATAATCATTACAATAATATATTATATGATTTATGTCATTTGAAATAATTATACAATAGTTTATTTGAACAACCAAATTATTGTGGTTATAATAAAGTTTATTATATTAACAGTGTGGAAAATAGTAATGAGATACAAGGGATAACGGTATGAAAGATTGTTGTAATGATAAAACAACAGAACAGAGGAATTGGAACAAATCGATATAACATGAACATTGGTGAAGAACATAGAATAAACCATCAAAGGTTGGTATCGTCAAGGAGCATCAACCACCTGAAGTTCCTAATCTTTAATAAAAATTGGACTGACAAGGTGCTAAATGTGTTCCGAGATACAGAACGAAATGTTTAAAAACGGTACGCGAGAGATCAAGTCAATAATGACTAATGTTAATCTATCATTCGTTCTGGATAATGTACAACAGTGTGGCTTACTATTCCTCTTTACGAGAATCTTGCAAAATTCTTCCAACTAAGAGTTTTCTTCAATCTTTTTAGATTGAGAAGAACATATATTTGCTGTGACGCCTGCCGAATTCGTCTCAGTATCCCCTAAAACATGGGTGTAAAAAATTGTAGATCTACCTATAAAAAACTGAAGGTGACCTTGATAACTGTAGAAAAAAAGGGTTGACAAAAAATTTGGTACATTCATCTTAAAGCTCTCCTTGAACCATGCTATTTTAGCATCTCCGATCGAACCGCTAGCAGCAGAATAATCTAAGCTGATCACGCTATAGCGGCTCGGCCGTACCAAGTTTTCGGAAACCCCGTCAGACGTAAGAAATTTTTAGTTTCTTTCACCTAGGCCTGAGCGAGCCTTTTTGATGACGAGTCCTGCGACACATCTGGCAGCCAGGCGTACCCAGGCCGAAACCGTCCTGCGTCCTACGTACATACCTGATAGCCGGTCTCGCACGACCAGGAAATTTTCCATCAAGGATTCTTTCGCATTTCAACGCGTTCGGCTTTAACGATCTCCCGTCCTTTTTCTTCCGGATACTCTGTCCTTTGCAAGGACGAAATAAATAGCCCTCCGAAAGCGTCGAGAGGAGCTTGTCGTCTTGCGAACACCGACGCGTTAACTTCTCCGTCGAACGGCTACTTGTAACGCGATCTTGTTTTAATAAATCGGTATTATTATTATTGTTTCTAAAGAAGTGAAGTTTCAAGATGTTGCAGTTCGTTTTTCCTCCCTCGTTCATTCCTTCAACGCTTCTTAGTCCACCCTGTATATCCTCCTAAACCGCCCTTACGATATCCCTGTGCAGTGATGAGATATTGGATGGGTTTTTCGCGCATGCGCGACAATTTTTAGCACCAGTCAAGTAGAAGTTTCGCTAAAATAGGGTACTTTGGTCATCCCGAATAATTTCGCAAAATTTTTTACGATTTGATTTTGAAAAATGAATATATAACATGCGTATATTAAGTAAATATGATCTATAATACTATTTACAAGTAGAGCTGGCACGTCATAAACAGACATATCCTATACATAGAATTATAAAGTTCAGTCTACTTAATACTCGACAAATTTTTAATCTTAATTTTTCCGGAAACGAAGTGTCAAATAAAGAAATGTTATTCTTTTCTTTTCGACTTATTTGTGTATGTAGGTTCACATCCGTTATTTAATGATCCTTAAATCATGACTCGTACCACCGTGCAGAAAACAGGATATATGTACATATATTTTATTATTCTCGGATTGAAACTATTACATTCGCTGCAACTGGAATCCCTTGAGATTTTGCGCAGAGATGACCGAACTATGTAGTACTTTATTATAGTAAATTTTATGTTCAGTTTGATATAAGAACAGGTTTTATGACTGCTTTTATGCTCGACGAAAAGAGATATCGTAACGCGGGACATTCGCACATGGTTCCTGCGATATCGAATCTGGGACAACTCTTTTAATGAAAATTCAAAATACGAAAAACATATGTTAGAACAAACTTTCAGATGCATCCTAAATGAACTAAGAAATTATACGTTTATCATATTAATTTACTTTTTCTAATAGTCTATTATTGACTGCTTTTAAATAGTATTATAATCTGATGAAAATGATGAGGGAAAACCTTGTACACTCTATCAACGTTTATCAGTGTCAGTTAACTTCATACTTACTTCAGAAGGAAACTTTTGAATAAACTTCGAAATTGTTAACTTCTTGCTTCAGTGAATTATTTATTAATAACTGAATAATGAACACCTTGCTTTCACGAGGTGGGTTACCTTCGATTACAAACGAGACTGAACGTTATTAACACTCGGAGTACGGACCTTTCGAAAATGGCGGAGGCGGACCAAAATGATTATGTATACACAATGTAGATATGTGTAGATTTTATTAACTTTCCGCTTAGAATTTTTTTAATTAGGACATGTCCCTACCACACTAATATACGCAGATCCTACAGCGTTTGTAATTACAGCGACGAAAATTAAAACTGAATTCGCTGGGTTTTGCAACAGCGTCCAATCATAATGACCTCTGTATTCATTTATCAAGAATTAATAATATTAGTTTGTTACTTCATAAACAAGCTTCCATCTTATTCTATAATCTAAATAGTCAACATTAACTCTTAACTAATATAAATATGGAAACTGTCATAGACCGTCTCTCAGATCGCTAGCAAAAAGTAAATTAATCGTACTAATAATCGAACGCGTATAAACCATCAATAATTTCACGAATTTAACATTGGACTCAAATTGAAAGATGTGCAGGAAGAGAAATAGGAATGAATGAAAATTTAAATTAGTCTGAAAGATCAGGGGTCGAATCAAACTGTAAAGTTAGTAAACTTCGTACATTAATACCTTACTTCTGGCAATAAAGTACTGTTGGCTTAAGTATGTAATGTAATCGGCGTATGCAGTGTGATCGGTGTATGCAGCGCGATACAATGAATGTTGTGATGAATGTTTGGTATGAAATACGCGTTATAGTTATCGTCGTTGGTTAATAGTTTGTTTATTCCTGCGTTACATCTTGTACGCATTTATTGTACCGTGTTTACGTCTATTATAAGTTGTTGTACTTCCTCAAATATATATTACATTTATATACTGTCAATTACCATTTTATTTAAAGGACAGTTATTTTATATTCGATTAACAAAAGTTTTGCAGGAACATATATTATTAAATAGATATTTTAAAGTAAAATATACAAGTTTATATTATTTTCTCACTCAGCATTATTCAAGGAATCGGGAATAGGATGCATACAGATGAGTGAGCAAGTTGTGATTTTTATTAAATTAAAACTTGAAGAAACAGATACATTATTTACCTCCACGTTCAATGTCCAGCGTTTAGTTTTACGAGTAATAATCTATCCAAAGTACTTTTATTATTACTCGTTACTAAGAATAAATTTTAAAGCACTTAATGCTCGTTCCACGCTAACTTGTGTAACAGGAACACTGTGAAGTTCTAATGCTAGTTCTCTAAGAAATGGTTTTTTAAATCTTTAATCAATCCAATATTCTAGTACAGGGAGTTCCAACGTATTCCCCTCCGAGAACTGCAAGGTCCCCACCATCGAACCTCTTGCCACTACTACGTACAGCCGTAGAATTAGCGAGTGCTGCGCGCGCCGCGCGTAATCTCGCGGTGGGAGCTTCCCACTACTATACATTATAACGATGAAGTCTAAGAGTGGGGGAAGATCCTAAGCGGGGAAGGTTCCTCAAATAGCTCCGGAGATACTGAGCTACTGAAATATTCACATTTAAGTCTACTCTTTTTGGGTTATACGTTTCAATTTGATTGAAAGCTGCTTGTCATTCAGAATTGCCTTTATTTCCTTCATCAAATGAATCACTAGACCAACAATTTCATCTAGATATTTGCTAAAATTAGTTATGACGCTGTAATCTTATTATCGTAAGTAAGAACTATTACTTTTTCAAATCAGAATGAGTGTTATTGTTGAACTAAAACTTTTCTCCATTCCCGAATAAAATAATAGTTCTCTCCTTATACGAATACTCGTGGAATAGAAATTCTACTAAATACACATCATTTGTTAACTGTTTTTTCAGAACAGAAAAGTTAACAGTAAAAATGTTACTATTATGTCATAACTGATTGAAAATTTGAACAGTTTCATTTGACCCCTGTCAAAGACTTATTACAGAAATTGAGGGTATTGATATTCAGTGACACTAATATCATGACAATCTTCTTCAAGCGGCGTTCAACGTTAATAAAATGAAAAAGCAGAAGGGAAAAACAGTACTGTGTGTTAGGTTAGCTAGTATTGTAGTTGGCTCACAGGAGCACGGGGTACGTGAAATTTTCGAGCCGAGTCGTGTCAGCGGGAATTTCAAAAGTTTCGCGGTCGAAGTTCGAGCAGGGTCGGCCGTTTCCGGCGCGATGGCGGACCGGCCGAACAATGAGCCCCCCGTGACATTTCAGGCTGGCGCTCTTTACATCCGCTTTTACGAGGCGGTCGTCCCAGAGGGCACTTGTTCTCGTTCCCCGGAAAATCGCGCCGTTAGTTCGTTTCACAGCGCGCTGTAAACCGGGGCGGCCCCTCCGTTGAAATACGCCCTCCCGCGCCACCCATTTACGTTACCCAGGCGTTACGGTCTACCCTTACGATTTACGGAGAAAGGCGTGTTTACAATTCGCGGGAACCGTTTCGCAAACCCTCGCGTTACGCGGCTTGGCTCGTCGTTCCCACGAAAACGGAAGACAATCGCTGTGGCAACGCACTGACACCTTAACGCGCGACAGCCATGCTAGCAGAGGAACATACGGTCAATCACCGATTTCATTCAAATTTATGTACAATGTTCAGTCAAAATATTGGGTTGTTACATATGAAATATCCGATTTTTAATAGTAACGTTTGCGCCATCGTAACCAACGTTTCTCGACTGTATTATTGCAGAAATAGAATCCTTTGGTCGTTCATGTTCTTCATTTATAACATTTTTATTTCTATTTTTTAGTTTCTCTTTAATATAGACGATTAGTGTTCTGCTTAGTCACCACATTTCGACCAAACATCACGTAATGATATCATCAATGTGTTGTTTTTCCAATCATATGGAAAGTACGCACGGTTACCGCGTTGATAGATATTGACTATTATTGACTACAAGAAACTTGTAGATTGTTATACAGGGTGGTCCACTCAACTTGCACACCTCCTATAACTTCTAAAGTATGCATTGCACGAAGAAATGTTGTATACAGAAGTTGCATGATCTGAAAGGCAACATTATGTAGTGTATGTGTTCCTTTTGTAGGTGGAAGAGTTTCGGAGATGTAAAGGTCGACTTTGTTTTTTTAAATAGAATACTAAATTTTTATACCAAAATAAGGAAGAATGCCGAATTCTGAGTAAAGAAGTATTGACCTTCATTCGACCTAAACCTAATAACTAACGAGTAATTTCACTTTCTTTCCTGAAGATTTCCTTCACGTTATATCCAGTTAGAAATTCAATCATCGCAGATTTCTGCAGGACAGCGAGATCTTTATATGACAATATTTATCGTTACTCGTTAATTATTAGGTTTAGGGCAAATGAAGGTCAATACTTTTTTACTCAGAATTCGACATTCGTCTATATTTTGGAATAAAAAATATAGTATTCCATTGAAAAAAACGAAGTTGATCCTGAAAACTCCGAAACGCTTCCACCTATAAAAAAATAAATACACTGCATAATGTACACCTTCAGATCATGCAACTTCTGTATACAAAACTTTTTCGTGCAACGCATACTTTAGAAGTTATATAGGTATGCAAGTTGCGTGGACCACCCTGTATATTTTTTGATCGAAACTGTAGGAATGCAACGATATCGTGCGTTTTAGTAAAAGAGCGTGGACTTAAGGGGACGTTTTTCATAGGGACAGAGGGGCTCGGGCGAGGGCGTAGAGTTGGGACCGTCGTCAGTCCCGTAATAGCAGCTAGCCTGAGCGCATTTTACAAAGTAGTTTCTTTACATACAGTTATACAGTCAAACTATATTTGCAGTATTATCATATTATAAATTAAACATTAAATACAGAATACGTGGAAACACTATTGTGGATTTATTCATTTCCAACAAAAACGTTTCATAACATTTGCATTCTGAAATCAGACATTTCATGTGCATCAACCTAATATTAACTGGACTCGTTCTCCAATTTTTCATACGTTTGAAATTTTTCAAAAATAACAAGGAGTTATTTTTCTGTGTAGCTTCCGCTACAGTCTGCATGCTTTCACCACCGGATTATTAATTTTTTAATTCCAATTTCGTCGAGAGTAGAGAGTTAGACCCATTGCACACGAAGTGTTCTAATTGTTCATTACGATTGAAACGATGTCCTCCTAATGTCTGTTTGTAACATAGTAACATTTTAGTGACATAGTGCTTCCCATTCACTTTGCGATTTAATTACATGTTCATTGTCTATAAAATACGAACCTGTAACGTTGAGTTCATTCTATGCTACAGATAGGTTATCACTAGACTGCGGATCTTGATGAATTTATGCATGTGCAAGTTTCTACAACACAAGAAGACGTGTATATGAATAAAACTTGATAATGCTTCTATTTTACTTTTACCAGAATGGATTTTTTAGTCAATGAATGTAACTTTTCCTTTATTTCAATTTTCATAAAATTACATCCGAAGATGGAAGTTTGTATAATGACCCTCAGTCGACTAATCACCTTGAATTCCTTGCCACTTCTATATAAGTGAAATTATTATTACACACTTGCAGTGAAAAGTAAAAGTGTATCAACACCATTTGAAATAGTATAACTTTTTTAAAACTGAGAAGTGTTCTTGAGAAGTTAAAAGGATTAGTTTATTAGATATTGCGTACAAAATCTTTGAATATACTTGATTTTATGTAAGGTTATTAATATACAGTTATTATACGTTATATCATTAAGAAGTCTGTAGATCTACAGATTTTTGAAAAGTGAATCTACGGAATTCTACGGAATTTTCAGCTCCCCCCTAGGGACTTTCAAAAATTTAGGCTGGCAACACTCCTTCACTGTAATCAACGTAGAGGTTCACGAAACTATTCAACTTTCAGACATTTTTCACACGCTTAGAAAAAATGTAATACAGTGAGATGGAAAGAATGTATAATACTATAGAGAATGTACGATGACTTTCCATCCCTTGTAACTTAATTTTATACATTACGTCACGTGTATTTCGCATTATATACAAACTTCTAGCGTAAACATAACGTTCACATAGGTAAAATGTTACTAACTTTCTGAACAAAACAGTAATTTACTTGTTAATGTACTTCCATTGTGAAGTAGCGCATACTACCATGGCGCAATATAAATGAGTCACACTCTTTGAATTAGTAATGCGCGCAACAAGCTCGCGTCCTTCCTCATGAAATAATCATAAGATTATTCGTACATAGTCGCCTGTCCTGCGCATCGCGCATATGCAGTTACGTATAACACACTCACCTTTATTACCTACAAATTAAGAATTATTTACTTGTCAAGAAACTGTACCGAAATAATAATAACGATCGTTTATTGCTATCACGTAAACACGACCTCTTTGGTGTGAGTTTCACATTGACAAATTGAAATACCAATGTTTAACATTTTATAATAAGAAAACCAAATAAGTATTACATTTTGCGATTAAAATTCCATACAAGTATGCTTGCCTTTCTAAAATCTCTGGTACAAAGTTTCTTAAAATCACCAGTATTACACTTATTCAACAAAATTATATATTAAAGATTGTCAGTAATATACGGCTTTTATGTATTTCTAATTAAAATGAGTAGTTGATATTTAAAATAGTAGAATTAATTAGTAAGAACTTAATAATATTGTGTATGATATAAATAATATTGAAATTAATAATAAAAAAGAATTTAATAGAATATGTACTGATATTTGGTTCCCTCCGGGTTTCAAATCCATTTTACCACTTCATCCATTTTCTCGTAATCTTCATTTTCTTTACAGCGCGGTCGGCGCGACTACCTGTAAACAATCCGCTCTATTGATCGAAAGGGGAAAGAAGGGGACTCATGTTTTAATTTTTTATATTAGTTATAAGACCCTTTTTCGAACTAGTAAAAAAATCGGTGTACTATTCGGAACTTTTTGTATAAGTCTAGCTAAAGTAAGCATATCAATATTTTTGAAACAAAAATAGTATTTCATAGAACATAGTATACCTGTATGTACAACTTTCCTTTGTGTTAACAATAATTGCAGATTGCAGTACATACCTGATGTTTCAATATCCATGTAGAAAACTTGGCGAATTTAAATTGAAGAAAATAGAATGGACGCAATTATGGTACGTCGTCAACAATTCTGGCGCAATTAACTGATATTGGCCGTCCCAATGATAACTTTACTTTGCACATGCGCATCAACTACTGTGTTGCGTTAACAAAAAATATTCTCACGCTACATTGTGGGCTGATTTTTAGAGTACGTTGATGGTATGGCGGCAGTTGAATTAATGAAAAGATGGAAAAAGGAGAAGGAAGCGTTTCGTCCTAGGCCCGCTAGAGGACTCATCAGTCAGGCTATCTAGCGGATCCGTGCCTTAGGCGCGGCATGTCGCAAGGACAGTTTAGGACGGTATACAGGGTGTCCCACAAAAATGTAAACACCTAAATATCTGTCGTATTTACAGTCCTATCAGAAAACTTCTCAGGAAATCGACAATGCCTACAGATCATTTAATGGAAGATTGCAATATTGCATAAATGAGGATGGTCAACATTTCGAACATTTATTATGATATGTAAAGGTCAACCCGCCGTAAACAACGCGTAATCTTTGCTGAAACAAGTAAATTTTAAACTTCCACATTTTATCCGCACCAACATGATTATTTTTGCTCAAGGTCATTTCAAGGACAAAAAGGTGGTATCTACTAAATTCAGTTTTTTATTGTCTATCATTCTATCGTAAAAAATATACTATACCATTTAAAAAAACATCGGTGACTTTGAAGTTTCATTAAAAAACACGACATAAAAAATTTTTTTCTTTACCGTTATATTTGCCCCCTGCAATAGTGTCACTTTGTCCTCTGAAGTTTTCTGATAGGACTGTAAATACGACAGATATTTTGGTGTTCCCATTTATGTGGGACACCCTGTATATACGAACAGAGAAAGATTCAGGTAGTAGCGGGAAAGTTTACAGAAAATGTTTATATCTGCTTTTGTCGTCGTAATTTAATTATTTGACCTTATGTGCGACGGTTCTGTTTAGTCTCAAGCATCCCTCTTTAAGACCTCACGCAGGCCAAGACTTTGTCATAAATCTCTCTTAAAACGCGTTGACGCTAATACACGCGTAATGTACTGATTAGAACTAGCAGTTCAAATACGCTTATTATGGACTAGTGGAAGTGTATAGACAGGCCTATCACACCCAACCGGTTAATTTACAAGCAGCAGAGGAAACCGCGAAGCCTAATCATCGCATATTTATGTTATAACAGAAACACGTCGTGGTATCTCGAGCTTAATTCCTGCATAACACACGTTCGCTTTGCAGCTCGTCTCGACCGTCTCGAATCATCATCTATTACGTTAATTATCCACGTTCGACGGATTCCGTAGCATCGTGGAAATCTGTTCGCGGCGCGTAGCAGGTTATTAAGTCGTTCCCGTGTTGCTTTTCGACACACAGGAATTTAATACCGGGAAGAGAGACTCGTTTCCGTTTCAGACTTCCTCGTCTGTCGGTCGAAGAACTAAACCCGGCTCGGAGTTCTAGATGAAAGAGAGCAGCGACCGAAGAAGGGGAGGATTGGACACGGAGGGAGAGCAAGGGAGAACAAGAGAAAGAGATAGAAAGAGAGAGAAAAAGATTGAGACGAGAGTAGTTCGCGGGGCCAAACTCCCGCGTGGGAAATTTAGAATTTCTCAATAGGAATCGGGTCGAAGAGTGGAAAAGGCGGGAAAACAGGGACGAATGAGAAAGAGAAAAGGAAGGCAAAAAGAAATAACGAAAGTTTTGAACTGCAGCTGACGTGCTAGATATTAAAAAGGATCCTCAGGGCGCCGATTTTCGAGGTATCGATAATTCAATCGTTACGGCGCAACGGAGGATCGGCAACCGCGATCTCCAGTATTTCCCCACGATTCTTCGCTATCACACGCGTGATTTTGGCTTTACGGCAGTTTTACGCGAAACGGAAAATTAATTTTCACACAGCCCACCGCGCCATCTCGAAACCGAGCAACCACTGCATCCTCCGGCGCAACCTCCCTTTCCCCTTCCGCCCTCGACGTTTATTTTTTCCCGAGGCTGTTCTCGCGCGTTCCGTGCTCCTTCGCCTACACCTTTTCACCGTATAACACGGCCAACATACTTTTACAACCGCGCTTTTCGCGTTCAATGTTATCTTTACTGCCTTTCTCCTGCGTACGTCCCGGCCAACGTCGCAGCCAGCGATAAATTATCGTGCGAGAACGCGGCATTATTGTTACACCCTATTCTCGCGCTATCCATCCGCGGAAGTAATTACCCGTGCATATACAAGGATTCGCTTTCATGCGTGTTGCTCGTGAAATTATTTCGCCTCCCTACGCGCCTCCGAGCCAACCTCTCGATTTCGTACGATGCTAATTTTTTAAGGAGAACAAGCAAAACGAAAACCGGTCCAGGCCGATACTGCGTCGCTTTAGATACTGTTTCGAGCAACCGCGTGTCGATGACAGGTTCCTACTATGCGCAATTTATTTTTCATCGGTCGCTCTGGGAAATTCGATAAAATACGAATGCTACTCTACTCTATATCGTTTATGAATTACGCCCTGCTGTGCATACGATTCTCTTTTCTCCGATCTTTAATGTTCCTTTTGGCAAGTTTATCTATTGTAAACAATTTTGTATGGGAGGAAGGTTTCTGTGTTTATTGTAAGTTCACCATTAGGTTGTACTCATTCATTTAGATCGAGAGTACTGTATGTATATGGTACTGTGCATTACGATTTATTTTACTGTTCCAATGATTACGACATCTTCGTCATTCATAATTTCCTAGAACAGAGGTCGGCAAGAAGTGCTCGTTTCGGACCGTTTTCGAGGGTTACGCCTCCTTTTAGAGCGCGTCTCGCTCTCCGTGGCGGTCCAAGTTCTCGAGCCAACTCATACCCGTACCGTATGAACTGCACGTGGCGCATTATGGCGACACCCGTATCAATAGGTTTCCACATTACCGCGGAGGTTTTATTGTCAATGCGGTTTTTTTTGTCAGTGGTATCCCCTGTAGGCCTATTCCACTATGTCGCATGATAATTTCGGAAAATTATCGTTTTCGTTAAAACAGAAAAGCGCACCCAGTTGAACGATTGTTCTCTATCGTCTGAGATGCGGGTAGCAACGTCCAACCTTTCATTCGATATTTATGATTTACTAAACATATCTACTAAACAAGTTTTTCCACTTCTAAATAAAATTTTGGCCATGAAATTAAGAATTATTTTTCAATTTTATCTCCCGAGTTTATTTTTTAAATTTATTTTCCGAAATTATCATGCAACATAGTGGAATAGGCCTACAGGGGATACCGTTGTCAAAAAAAAAACGTATTGACAACAGTACCTCCACGCTAATGTAGAAACCCATTGATACGGGTGTCATCTTAATGCCCCACGCGCAGTTCATACGGTACGAGTCTGAGCTGGCTCGAGAACTGGGACCGCCACGGGGAGCGAGTCGCGCTGCCGGGAAATGGAACACCTCTGTCTTAGAAGAAGGAAGTTCATATTTATTGTATGACTATATAGGATGTTTAAATAATGTGGGCATAACATATGAGATGGATCCAATGTGATAAAATATGACGAAATTTTTACGATTACTTTCATGAAATTTTAACAGTTTGAATACAGAGAATTTGAAGAAATCAGAAATTTAGAATTGGAATACTATTTTTGAGTCACTGTATACGTATTAAACATGTATAGACAAAAGTTTCTTGGATTAATAGTTCTGATAATATACTTGCATGGCTGCAAAAAAATAAATAAATAGAATTGAGTATTAGTATAATATCTTTTTGAGTGATATAAGAAGTTGACAAATACATTTTTTTGAAACAGTAATTACATAAAGAAATAATTATTTCAATTATACATGTGGGCGCATGCGCATGAGCGTTCGGGTTGTCGCAGCTACGCACAGTGGTCTCAAATCCTGAAAACATGATCAAAACCTTAAAAATGAATTTTCTCGTAGAGTCATTGTGACCATTGTTTATGGTACCTTATTGATGGTCCTATAGTGCGGTGTACGCGAAAACGGTCACATGTGCATACCTGACTGAAAATTTCGGCGTAAATATCAGTCAAGCAGTTGTCGTCAAGGTGAGTAGAAGTGTGAAGTATTCAGTGTAAAGCACATAACTTTGTTTAGAAAGTATTATATACATTTCTGTAAAATGCTGTTTGTGGAAGTAAGTAGAATATTTTTTAATACTAATGTGTTAAATATTGTTAATCATCATACGTATATATTAGTAACAAAGTAAGGTACAAAGTTCTATGCGCAAATTTTGAAAATGTAGAGAAATGTTTGATTGCTCCCTAAGGTCCCACCAAAATTCTTGTTGCAACTTTTAGTTTATACAATTATCTCGCAGCAATAGAGGGAGAATAACTTTTTTAAAATTGGACAAATGTAAATAATACATTTTGTAGGTCTGGCTGACTTTTGTGTATGGTGAAAATTTCATCAAAAACATGTTATTTAAATTATTACAATTACCCGTCTGCCATATTGGATCAGCTATTTTGTTTCTAGAAATTTTAAATTCAAATTCGTTATCAGCGACCTCGAACGCATTATATTACCAATTTTCGTGGAAATCAAATAATTTTTTCAAGTACCCGACCACCATATTGGATCCGCCATTTTGTTTTTTAAAATTTTGAATTCGGATTCGTAATCAACGACCACGATATCTTCAAATACAAGTTTTCAATCAAATCCGGGAACGTCTTGGGGTTTTACCACGTTTCTGGGATTTGGGACCATTGTACGACAGTACCAACGCGACGTGACGCGACGCTGCGAGCGTTCCGTCGCGAATGATCCCGAAGGTTCCGGAAGTGGATCGAACCGGAAGGAACGGAGCATCGCGATCGCTCTCGAAAGTTCGAGAAGCGTGCCAGTAGCGAATTAAAGAACGTATACGTAAAGAACGTTAATTATAATGCTGTATTTCGACTGTACCCATCTCAATCCTACATATATTTAATATGAATCCCGACTCATGCAAATACTATTGCGAAGTAAGTATATTGTTGAAATATAAGATAAGTGTATTTCAAATAATATTTCCATCAATTTCTATTTCAAATAATATTATTAAAGTAAGCACTTTTTAACTTATCATGTCTGTAAAGTTTTACCAATAATATTGAAAATATTCCATAAAAGTAATTTATACATGTCACTGATTTACTCTATTTGCTTTAAATAGAACACATTTTTCTATACAATTCCCTACTTCCTGTATTCGAATGTAAATAGTAAATAGTGTTGTGTTATAAACCATTAGTATTAACCAATAGTATTAACAAATTGTATTTGATTCAAACAGTAATTGGTTATGGAAATATTTCATTTGGAATGGGAGTATTGAACTATTTTATCTGAAACTATTTCAAGTTTTCCTTAGCCCAGCATAATTACCATGTTTACCAACGACGGTACACTAAATAAATTAACGTGAACACTATAGTAAAAGGCAATCTATAAGAGAAAAATGTCCAACATTATTCCCAAATATAATTCGCATGATGGTACCGGAGGAAATTAATGGCGCGCAGTGTTGTCGATGTTTCATGTCGCGGGATGAACTGCTCTGTGCAACAAGCCTCGCCAGCCAATAAGGTGTCGTTATCGTCATCGCGGTCATTATCGTCATTAAGCGTCAACGACGTTCCCTGTCATTAGACCGACGATACGACCGATTTACGACGGCCGATTGGACAACAAGGATTACGCGCCGAGGAGACTTAGAGCCGGGCCGCCGAAATTAAAAGGCAGCCGTGCATTATACATCGTGGGCAGACCGGTGACATGAATATGTATGACGAAAACGGAAGTGTGTAGCTCGGCCCCTTCTCGGTCGAGAATTGTGTATTTACGAATTTACAACCAAGGAACGCGGGGCTTGTCGAGGAACGTGTTGATTGTGCCTGCGAGGACGTGTACCGGCGCATTTCTAAGGAAATCCTCGAGAGCCGACCTCTATAGAACCATTCGACTAATAATAAACCTTTAATTACTCCCATTTTATTTTCCTCACAATTCCTCGCGCGATGTATCACGTGACCCCAACGTGAACGAATTTTTTTATTACTGAATATTTAAAGAAATATTTCTCTGAGAAAGTTCCTTTTAGAAAACGGTGTTTATATGTGTAAATGATATATTTAACGTTTTGAAATGGTGAAATAAATATTTCTGTATGAAAGTATGAATGTTTCTTTTAAAAATTTTCGTTCGTATTTGCAAATAATAAATTTTAATCTGTGAAATTTTAAGAAGGCGAACTATTTAAAGGTTAAGAGTGTATTCAACCTCAGAACCCTAAAATAGGTAATTTTTAAGTTGACTTAAACCATTTTATAGCGCTGGCTTACGTCTCAAATGTGGTTCCAAGGAAAACCCTTTTAAAATTTCTGACAAACATTTTCATATAGTGATTATAATAATTAAATCTACTTTTCTTTTGTTTCAATTCTTTCATTGCTTCAGACGACATTTCAGATGTGCTGTTGCGTACGGTATTTGACAATGATAAAATACAAATTCTTCGGTAGGTTACGATTTTTCAAGGACATGATTTTAGAATCAAATTTCCATTGTTATTTAAAGTGTTACCATTTAAACATCTCAAATAATAATTCATCATATACACATAATAGACTGCGTACACACATATCGTAATAGACTGCTAATTTTATGCATTCATGACATAATTGGGTTGAAGAAATTTAAAATAATTGGCAGTTCAAAAGAATTTAGAAATGTTAATAAATTATTCCCAATCTACTAATATCATTGAAGAGAGAAAGACCTATTTGATTTCGATCTCGTGCAATTTGTGCAAAAAGACCCTCGGTATAGCGATGAAGATTTTGGACAGTGCTTACGAAATACAGATATCATTCTTTCCCTTTAAATCGAAATTTAATTACACTTTTTATTATTAATAATTCAGCCTTAAAGAATAAATAACCATATACCGTACACAATTTTCTTTTGTTTTTACGAAATCACAGTCGTAAAATAAATCGTAGTGCAAGAGGTTAATTGAAATCGTAGAAGCACTGAATTCTTATAATTTTTATATGAAGTAGTAATGTTTACAAATTACAAATGCATATTTAGCTGTACTACACATTCACCATGTAGTCATGATAAAACAATGATTTTTTTGCACTGTGTCTCTAATAATTTAAATACCCACTTATTATCGCTATTTATTGAAATTTTATACAGAAATAGCGTTCGATCTTCTTCTGCAACTTTTTATAACTCAGTTATAACTACATAACTACGTACCTTTTATAACTACAGCCATCTTTAAATCTGTTTGATATACAATGATGACTGAAGATAAAAATAATTTAACAACAGTTTTTAAAAAGCTCAATTGTTCATTGCAGAAATTACTGACAGCTTTAATCCTAACGATATCGTGGAATTAACGATGTAATAATTTCAAGTATTCGACGGTCAATAATTACGCTTGTATTCCAAACGTTTCCGAAGGGATATTCCGTTGCGGCGCAGAAACGAGGCATAATTTTTCATAATCGGAAAACAAATAATCGTCGCGTGCGTCATTTTACATTCTACCTTAATAGCGGTCGAACGTGGCCGTCGCTCGAAAACACGCGAGCGGGCCGTGCTCGCCCCGATGCAAATCGGTTAATATTTCAACAAAATCACCGCCGGAAAATGTAGCCCGTCGGATGATCGCCAACCAGCGCCGATTTCCATATTCCCTGGGGTTAATTTTATAACCATAACGCGGCCAAACGATCGCAGAAGTATTTACTATTTGCTATATAATTTAATACTATACAGTGCATTAACGCGGCGGCTCCCGGCACGAACTATAACGCGTGTCATTATCGCGTCGTTTCAATGCGCTGAACTATTCCATTTACGCTGGCATTTCCGTTCGCTCGTTTCAGCACATTATTAAATATCCTCTCGTTTCCCTCCACTACCCTCCATCGATATTCCAGTATTTCTTTCCTCCTTTCGTTCTCTCGCTTTTTCCGTCCTTTTTGTTCTTTTCCCAACCTCGGCCGCCGTTCGAATCGCAAAAATTATTTCCCTGACCAGATTATGTAAATCGAAGGCCGCGGATGCGACGGTCGGAAAGCAAAATTCTGCCCCCATTCGAAATTATAAGAAAAGGAGGCCATTAGGTTTTTTTTTATTCCGATGGAACGAACTCCTTTTATCGACGCGAAAGAGTGAGAGAGATTCGACGTTCTTTTACAATTGTCCGGGCCACCCCTTGGAAAAATAGAATTCATCGAATTGGGAGCCGAGAAATGGAAAACTTTCCTCCGAGATAATAATTTTACAATAATCCGGTCGGAATGGTAATTATTCTCGCTTCGGACGAGAAAAACAAACCGGCAAAAAGTTTCAGCCGGACCAAGTTATTGCGATATTTCACTATGGACGCCGCGAAGGGACGGGCACAGCTCAAAAGCCGCGTTGTCGCCTGTGCAAAACGTTCCACGTTTTATTGGAATTATAATAATCGAGTCCATCGAATTTGTGACTTTGCTTGCTACCCGGGCGGAATATTACGCGCAGCATTTGTCGGTTTTAATCAACGCGGAAAATTGGTCGATCACAAGTGGCGCGTTATCAAAGCGAGTTAACTTTCTTTTGATGCGCGGCCGATTGCGTTAAGAGAAAAATATTTTTTACGTAAATGGGGACTTTCGACGATCGAATGGAACGTTGATACGAAATTTACAGCAGCTCAATGAACGAATGCACCGGTATTGAAATTTGCGTTTCCAGAATTTCATCCTATTTGTTACGAGCGTGTTTTGTTGCTTTTGACGCGATTTTTGAATACTTTAACGTGTACTCAACTGTATTATTAATTATCAGTTGCTGTGAAATGTTCGCTGTTAGTTTAATTAAAGAGGGACAGTCATCAGGACCTCTGTTTAACTGGAACTCATTATTCCTGATTAAGAGAGAAACTTTCAACAGTATATTACTACGATATTATTCTATTACCGTACTGTTAGGTGTATCACTGAGTATATTACTGTACTATTATATCGCTATATCTTTTATTGTGTTAATATAATATATTAGGTTGGGGAAAAAGAAATCCATTATTTTTACGTTTATTTCAAGACTTTATTTAACATGGTTTGGATTGTCCAATTTGTGTCAAATATGCACCGTTTTGTTTTGTAACTTCATAATGCCTCTCTCATAGAAGCCCTGGTCCCTATCGGCGAAAAACTCGACTAAGCGGTTTTCAGAATCTTCTCTTGATGCTAATTTCTTATCACTAAGGAAGATTAGCAATGATAAAAAGAAGATGGTAATCGCTTGGTGCCAGGTCCGGACTATAAGGTGGATGCATCAAAACTTCCCAACCAAGCTCCCGGAGTTGCTGGCGAGTCACTATAGACGTGTGTGGCCTGACGTTGTCCTGATGGAACACAATACCTCCCCTGTTGGGGCTTCTGGCCGCTTCTGGTCAATCGCTACTTTATGCAGATGGTTTAAAACTGTTTTGTGGTCGATCATTAGCTCCTGGGCGATGCTACAACTGCTAACATGCCGGTCTACTTCGATCATCCCCATGATTTTATCGACATTTTCGACGACGGGCCTACCTGTGCGAGGTGCATCTTTAACATCGAAAATGCCGGAACGAAACCGACGAAACCAAAATTGCGCGTAATTGTCTGTGACAATAAGCATTTTCGCCTTTATCAAAGCAAAATTGTAAAATATACCGAATATTCTCTTTGATAACTTCCATCTTCTACACCCTATAACTCACAACCGAATCGACCAATCAAAAAACTGTGTAAAAGAATTTGTTTTAGTACGGAATATCACTTTTCCAACGAGCACAAGTCTGAATTTGTTTGAACAATACTTTACGAGATATATATCACTACAGCACTCTAGCGAAAAAATAATGGATTTCTTTTTTCCGAACCCATTATTATAAAAATATTAGGTTGAACAAAATGTCGACGAACACTAGTCTACGAAATCATAAGATACCACCAAAAATGATCGAAATAGTGCCTTCATATTGTACTCAATGTTAAACAATATTGTATGTGAGATGACCAACACATTCATTAAACAAATATTACAAAGAATTTTCAATTTAAACAAAAATATTAGTTTCGCTTGGGCAAAATTATTAGTGTATTTTCTCGCATATCTTTCAAAGCATTATTAAATTTGTATATTTTAATATTCATTACAATATCGTAAAAGAAATACCACATTGAAGAACAAGATCATTCTTTGTCAACCCTGTATATTGCTACATGATTACCTACAAAACTGCTGATTTGTATGGAAAATAAAAATTGTTCACGTTAATTGCACGACACTGTAATAATTCAGAAGATAATTTCTTTCTTTAATAATTTTAAACCCTTGCATACCAAATTTTGAACTTTGAACTAGAAATGTCGAGTCACGCTCACCATAGGAGTGCAAAGGGTTAACAAGTTAAAAATGGTACATCAGCATTTATAAATTCTTTGAATCTTTCCACTGTTTTAAATACCAGCGGTCCATTTTTCTTATAAATGTATAAAATCCGCAGTCTAATTATTACAGCATCATATTGCATTATTAAACGGTAATTCATCCATTCGTCTGATTATCTAACCAATGAAGCAAGTGTATGCAATGTTTGTCGTACCCATATTTCATAATCATAAAACATACATAAAATGTACATGTAAATGTCGTGCAAAAGTATGCGGACAACTTTTAAAAGCGAATAACTTTTTCAAAATTAGTTCAAACGGCTTGAGTTTTTTTGAGATGTTAGAAGGATTAGTTTACTCGGTAGCGTGTAAATAATTATTTATACAAATTGCTAATGGTCGAAATTGTGAAGAAAAAAGTAAGTCATGGTTTTTAATTTTTTTATCAGTGCCTGTAATGAAAATTTAAAATGTACCTTCTGTAGATCTTCATAGTTTACAAACATGCGCAAAGTTTCATCGAAGTCGGTTAATGTTGCTATGAGCTACGAACATTGCAAGATGGGAGCTTAAGGGTGAAAGTCGCAGATTTTCGGTCTTTCCAGGGAATTTTATTCTTATGTAATCCTCTTTAAATGTTTGTAGCTCATAACTACGTTAACCGATTTCGATGAAACTTTGTACATGTACATAACTTACTTAGTCCTATAAAGCGCGTCTTTTAAATTTTTGTTACAGGCACAAGATTAAAAAGTTAAAAATCGTGACCTTTACTATTTTCGTCGCAATTCTGACCAATAGCAATTTTTCGAAAAAATTATTTACACGTTACCTAGTAAACTAATGCGTCTAACATCTCAAAAAAACTCAAGCCGTTTGAACTAATTTTGAAAAAGTTATTCGTTTTTAAAGTGTGTCCGGATACTTTTGCACACCACTGTATATCAAAATAATTATTAAATTAACTGTTTTATTTAAAAATTCAGCGAAAGGTAATCCTTTCAATGTCATTACGGAATGAAGGAATTCTTCTTTGAAGACTTTGAATCTTACACTAGATGTAGACAACGGAGACGCAAGAATAAAGGGACAGAACGAAGAGAAACAAGAGACGTTGAAATGCGAACGTAGTATTTTCATCTTCTTCGCAGTTCAAATTAGTAAAGGGACTACAATATTCTTTTCACTTTTATAAACCATCCGCGGAACGGTGTGTCGGTGAAATAGAAATTGCATATATCGGGCGCAGTTTGAAATTACTTGGGGAGAAACTTTTCCGCGACTGAAGTTACAATTATTTTCAAGCAGACCGAGCAACATGTAGCGGTAGAACAAAGCGAGAAGAAGGAGCGGAGTTTCTCGTTGAGTTTAGCTGTACGTTAAATCCGAAGAAATTTAAGCGCAGCTCTCCCTTGCTTATTGCGTTCATGAATAATCGAGGGAAATTTAAATATTGCACAGACCTTCAACTGCAAATTGTTTATCGCAACAATACGTACACTCTCTAGCATATATAGAACGGTATCGCCGTAAAAATATCTCGCATTAAACTTTAGCTATTTTAAATATGCAATGACCAACCGCGGAATAATCACCAAATAATTTTACGTAATTGAAAAAATTTGTTTCTTGCAAATTATGATACTTGCATTTATCGAATCGCGTAATTAATTGTAGTGGAAACCAAATACTCTTCAAACTTATCACTTAATAATTGTGAAGTTTAATTTTTGCAGTGAGTGAGTGCCGAGAATTACAATTATTTTTATATAGGAACAATGTGTAGTTATTCTAATTTATATATATATATATATATATATCAGATTGTTCCGAAAATTTGTTTCGTTTTCAATTAATGCGTTCAATGCAAATTCAAACTTGTCTTATAAAAAGTCAAATAGTCAATAATAGATACATAAATCATAAATAAAAAGTGAAAAGATAAATAAGAAGATTGGGGAAAAAATTAAACATTAATGAACACACAATCATGTTTTTTGTTCGTGTTATTTACCAATATTAAACGTGCACATTGCGATAGAAACTTTTGGAGCAAATTACATTCACTCCCATTAATATTCGGACAAATCTAAAAAGACGATAAATTTTTTAGTATTGGACCATATGACTTGGATTTTTTTGAGAAGTTAGAACAATTAGTTTACTACATGACGCGAGAATTAAATGTTGGAAAAATTGTAATAGGTCGGAGTTGCAAGCAAAATACTAAAAGTTGTTTTCTGCAACTATTTTATGTGGGTCTATATTAAAAGTTTAACAAATACGTTTCGTAGATCTGTCATCTGTATACACTCTGAAAATTTCACCAAAATCGGTAAACGTTGCAATGAGCTACGGCCCTTTAAAGATGGTGAAAATTGCAGCTTTTCGCAATTTTCGGCCTTAAACTGTAACAAATCGAAGGATTCTTACATCTTTCAATACCTGTCGCTGTTTTCCACATCATCCGATTTTGATGGAACTTTCAGAATATATATAATGGACACTAAACGTATTCGTTAAACTTTTAATATAGGCCCACATAACAAAATTGTAAAATACAACTTTTAGTATTTTCTCTGCAATACGGAGCAATTGCAATTATTTCAAAATTTCTTCTTCGCGTCATGTAGTAAACTAATTGTTCTAACTTCTCAAGAAAGTCCAAATCCTATCACCCAATATTAAACAAGTTAATTGTATATGATTCTCTTACAACTAGTGAAGTTTGAGGCATATTTTAATATTTTAAGTACACCAGGAATATTTACGTAAATATTTACACCATCAATTTTACCATTAATTGTTGAGACACTATAGCAAAATAGAAATGCATGTGCCAAAAGCACTTCAAATTGACACATGGAAAGCATGAGGCTTTACGTAAATTTTTTTTCTAAAGGATTACTATTAACAGGAGGAGCAATGGGAACGAAGTTCTAATAAAAGAAAATAAGACAGGAGTAAACTAAAATTAATTTCGTCATTCGTAGCTAATGAAGTGTGGAACATACTGTTCACTCAGAACGGGTGAAAAATGCGTCGAATTGACATAAGGGAAAGATGAGGCTGAAATAAAAGTTTCGGTTAAACTGTACTTTGGGGGACCAATTTTTTAAAACTTTTTTTTAAGCAGTCCTATACATTTCGACGAGAAAACACCGAAAATGAAAGTCTTATTGCTAGGAGTTCACTGGTTCGGAAGTTATACGCGTGTAAAGTTGTGCACTTAACTAACCCCAAACCAACTTGGACTATACCGCTCAGTACTGTTTAGTCGATGCGCTGAAGACCCACCATCTATCCAGTGCATGCGCTCAACAGTCCTACCTCTACCACCCAACGAATATTCAATATGGCGACGCTCTGGCCTGTCGAAAATGCTTAAAATTGCTCATGTTTACACGTGTATAACTTTTTAACTAGTGAACTCCGGTAACCAAAACTTGAATTTCGTGTACTAAAACTTACACGTCTATCATTTTCTCGTCAAAATGTGTAGCATAACATACAAAAAAGTTGAAAATTTTTGGTCCTCTAAAGTACAGTTCAGCCAAAGTTTCTTTTCAAGAAACAATATTAGTACACTATTATTAGTTTCAATGTCTTAAAAAACTAATTCAGAAGCAATGAAAAATTATAAAAAAAACTCGTTCGATGCGAGGGAAGCTGTCGATGTAGAAGCTGATACGAGAGAGGGACGAGATTGAAATAAAAGTTTGTTTCCAAGAATTAGTATTTGCACAAGGCGCAGCGAGACCGAGCGGGCTCACGGTCGCAATCAGGAAGCGCGTTTGATGCATGCCTCAGTTCCTCAGTGACAATGCACCGCGACGGGTTGCACGCGAATCGATGGGTGCACTAATGGCCCATGTCTGGCCTCGCTGTCAGCTATTTTTCTTGCCTCTTCCTGATCCGAGGGTGACCACGTTGTACGGCCGGTTACACTGCGTCGACAACACTGCTCTAGCGGCTTTAATATCGTATTTATTCAAATTTCCCATTAGACTGGACCGTGTATACGTGCACGAGTTTTTCCGTGTGTGCAGCCGCTCGAGCGTGTCGCACCCGCGCGATGACTGGCTAAATGGAGTCCCCATGTAAATCGAATTCGTGCCAGTTCTCTTCCACTTTTTTCCCTCCCCACAAACCGGTTCCGGTTATCAATATTTATAACGTCGTCGAATTACACAGGTATAATGGGTCCCGATAGTCGGTACTTGGTCATCGTCACTCGTGATTAATCTTTGCATTAATATTCGCGTATCGTTCCGCGCTCATGCGCTGCGGATCCTTGGGAACCTGATTTTGCAGTTAGTAATCGTGTTAGCGTGGTTGGAATTGGACGCTCTATTCCAGAGCTTGGGTCTGAATTATTGGGAATGATTATACGATTAGTTATACCCGACAGGAGGATTGTTACACTGATCTGTTTCGAAATATTCGACGTTTTAATTTCTGGGAACAAGTCTATTATGATACGATGACTAACCAGAAATGCTTTGGGTGGAAATTTAGTTTCATTTTTTAAATGTTAGCAAAGTTTTTTGATATTTACAGTTATAAAATTTGTTGACAGCGTCTAGGAAACTATTTCTTATACGCATTCGAATTGCTAGAGTTATGGTTAATGATTAGAGTGCGGGTTTATGCATTTATGACAAAAATGGGTGGGAACAATTTGAAACAGTAGAAAGAATAAATGGATTTGAGAATATCAACATATTTTTTACGAATTAATGAAACTACAGAAGAGGGGAGTGAACTACTGTTTGGTTTCTGTATCCTGTAATTGATGCAGAAATTTTTATTTTGCATAAATATCCACTGCCTGCTACGTTAGTACACATAATATAAGTTTGTATTACTTTGTTTTGATGAGCAGTCTTATTTTTGTAATCCCTTCTCTACTTTGAATGCCGTTTGGACACTCATTCAATATATTTGGTAATCTTTCTTCTTTTCTTGTAACGTTATAAGGGGGGCAGTGTTCTCCCATTAGTTTAGTCTTTTGGTTCCATTTTTCTTGAATTTTTCTATCTAAATTTGTTCAAGATTATATGCAATATCCAATAATTTTATTATATAAAGAAGTGTATTCTTCATTAAGTAAAGGTGACCTTTTTATTAAAAAGACTATAAGTGATTTTTTGTTCTAAATCGTTAGAACTAAAGTATGTATGTACGAGTAACCGAACTTATTTATGTTAAAATCTAATATTTGCGAAGTAAACTATTTTACCTATCCGTTTCATATCAGTTCATTACAATTTTAGATTTCTTGCTCCGTCAGCTGTATTTTAAATGCTCTATTGGATTATAATCTGGCTTTGTTATAAGTCACAAGGTATGGAGCGTTAAAATAAATAAAGTGAATATTTCTGTCGTGTACCTTCGCTCGAGTTTAAGCATTTGCCATCTCTGGCTTGTTAATCAAGTTATCTTGGATGTTCTGCTGTTCTACGATCGTTCCTCCATCTTTCTCCTCGTTCTCCATCTCTTTCCATTCTTTTTGTTGCTGTAGTTTACATTTCTGCAGTCCCCCGGTTTTTTCAATCTTCTTTTAATTCGAGTTTCTAGAAATATTTGTCTTCCTTTATTTATTGTTCTCGAATTTCAAAAGATTGTATGATATTTTTCTTCTTTTTGTGTTTTTAAGGGTGAATACGTTTTATAGTCCCTTATTACACGACCAACGTATTCAGAGTCCTTGCACAGAAGTATTATAATATCACAAAGTATCATTTTGAAGCTTAGAGAGAAAATTATTGTGTGTATGAATGTTACAAAGATGGGACAACTAGTGTGCAAATTTTCAAACTAATATACATTCACAAGTGTTATTGTACAGAATCATTTAATAGCAGCGTAAATAGGAAGTAAAACGTAAAGTACTGTGTAGCATTGAGGTGGGATAAAGAAATTGCTAGCTATAGATCAGAGAAGACATGATTGCGACATTTCATAAATTTCTTAATGGTAATTTGGAAATTGCTGTGACTCCACTTACACAACAGAATTGTTACGACCATCAGTTCCGCTATAAAGCTATCATCTCGTCCTCAAGACGTTATAAACTGGCGTTGTTGGTCAATTGTGCAACAAGTGCAATTGAATCTTATCTTCAGGGCGTTACTTATTATAGAGGTAATAAACTGATGGCCTCTTCTACATTTTTGTTCCGCTAAGAGTTCGAGCAATACTCTCGGTAACGTCCTTGCTCACTTCTCCTTCCAATTGCTTATGGCTTATACATATTTCCCTCCAACAAGAAGCAACGTCTAAAAAGATCTTATAAAAGAAACAAAATAAAAACTTCTATTTGAAGAGCTTTATATTAATATGATTTATTAAATCTGAGTATATGTTGCACGGTTTACAGTCTGCGAGGTACTGTCCCGATTTTGTTTGTTCTAACATACCTTGGATGCCCCTGGCAACCACCATAAAACATAAACTGTTACATATTGAACTTGAATTACGTATAAATTAATTTATATTAAATCAATTATTAAAACTCAAATTCTAATACAACTATTAGAATCTATTTCTCCTACAAACTATTTTCCCTAAAACTATTTCCCCTCCATAACTATTAGATTCTATTTCCCCTCAGTTCCTCGATCATTGACGTAATCACTACTATCTAGGAACAGATATAATTTCGTCGACAAGGAACATTAGACAGCTGTAAACTATTTGGTATACTAGATATGATCTGATTCCTTTCTCGTAATAGTTGGAGATAATTGTGATTTACATGGTCAATTTGCTCGTCGACGTATTATGCAAAATGATTTTATAAAAGCTTCAATTTCATTATTTTTGAATATTTCTATCTGTTATTCGTTTTCAGATATGTAGAAATAATATCTATAAATATTACAAGTATAATCCATTCATTGTACTAAGGTCGTAAATACAGGAAAGGAATAAAGCTATACAAAAATGATCCATCAACTATAATGTATTATCTAGTCTAATGTTAATAAAATAGCTTTAACGAAATCTACTATTTTTGGCCACGCACTAATTTTTCACGTTCATACTCGTATCAGCTAATACGACCAATAAGATCTCTCTATTACGTTCACTCCTCGCTCACGAAGCAGCTTTAAATCCAAAATCTAGACATCTCTATCAACCAAGACCATTTCCATTGTGTGTAATCTTTTTTGCATTGTGCACATGAAATTGAACCGGTTTTCTCATTCAACATTTGAAGTTTTAGTAATTTGTAGAATACAGATGAATTTAACAATATGAAAACTATTTTGAATAATGGTATGGCAATTTTTACTGATGCCTTAACCGTTTGAGTCTCAGGGGGTATTGAAAAACCACTGTCGAAGAATCCCAAACAGCGCAACCGCGCTTTCTCTAAATGACTACGAAAAGACCCAAGCAGCGTGACAGCGCTGGTTTTATTTTATTTTGTAATGTATTATTGCATTATTATAGTATTATTCTACCTATTGTAAAATGTACTATTTACATTAAAAGGAGCTGTGTGATGTACTTGCGTCAGTAAATCTGTGAGCGCAGCTTCGACAATCGGTAACACACCGTCAGTTGTCCACAATGCTCGAAATGTACTGGGTTTTCTCGACATAAAATCTCAACAGCGCGATCGCGCTGTTTGGATCTCAATCTGTTAAAATCACCATTCGAGTGCAAATGATTAACCCCTTGCCGTATTTTAACGAGTCAGACTCGTGATGAAGATATTAAATAAAGTCTAACAAAGATGAAAGTTATACCTTTATTTTCAGACGAAATAAAATTTTACTTTTGTGTAATCAATATGTAAGCATTGAAGTAAATGTAGTCTTGCAAGAATATCAATTTTCTTTCCTCTTATGTGACATTTTTCGTGGTGAAGACGTTCTAATCATTATAGACGGAAAGAAAATGGTATGGCAAGGGGTTAATAAACACGATCCACCCCGATTCGTCAACAGAAAAACCACACTATCCACATAGGAATCGCGTAGTTCACGGGCGAATCGCGATGGGAGATACTCGAACAATTTATCAAGATCGGATCAGCGAGTAAAAGCCTGCATATTGTAGCAAGACCTGTTCAATAATGGGTGAAAGTTAATTCACGATGGCGCGTGAATGATATTCCATTAACAGGCTGCATACTAATTAGGAAATTAAGCCGGCCTAGTGTATCAGCGTATCGATTTTCATTTGGCTAGAGGGTCTCTGGTAAAGATCGGTGGGGGCAGATAGCCGGCGTCGTAACGCGGATTTTAACTTTGAATTATGCGTTCGTTCTGGCACGGCGTATTCTGCCTAACGCGGTGTCAAAATCGGCGTTCGGTCGCTCGCTCGCCGGGCGTTTTGGCTTGCTAATTAAATCCGGCCGAGCCTTACGTGGCAGACGACGGGACAGGCCGCAAACAGATACAGGGAGAGGGGGGAGGAGAGAGAGAGAGAGAGAGAGAGAGAGAGAGGGAGAGGGAGATGGGGAGAGAACGTGTGCATATATACGTGTGCACGGTCGGCAAATAGAATTTCGTGTGGATGCGACGAGGACCTGGATGCTGCAGGATGTTCAATCGGACAGGACGCGCTCAATGTCCCGAAAGGCTATCTCGCTCGATATACCGTCCGTTTCCACGCGTGCACATGCTGCCACGCGGCGCGTATCTATGGGAGAGGCATGACGTTCGTAATGCGGTGACAATGAGCGGCCATATTAAACCGGTAATGGCGCCATTCGAGTACACGATAACCGATGTCGTTGTTATCTCCAGGAGGAGGCCATTCCGTTGATCACTCGACGCTGCTGCCCGTCGAAACGCCAGTTCCGATTCACTTTTATCTACTCCCTCATCCTCCACACCCGGATCACCGATACTATGATCGGTTTTCTTCCTAGAAATGAATCGAAATCGAATTGAAGTCGATATTTCGCGTGTGTAATGCATAAAGTTAACATCAACGGAAAGTTACATTTATGTCCACGACACATATGATTCCGTCACTTCCAATTGCTTCAATATTCCGTAATTTATGCGAGGATAGAAATGGGTAGCAAAAAGTTAAAAACTTGTGCTTTTTCGCTTAACGAGTTTAAAATTGGAAATACATCGGAGAAGAAAGTTTTATCTCACTCTCTTTACAGTTCTGATGTGTTACCTTGCATGATCACTAGACTGCAGAGCTTTTTGCAAAATAAAAATTGTCCAAGACAATTATAAGGAACAGAAGTTAAAATTATTAAAAGGGGAAATGTATTTTTAACGAAGTTCAAAATAATACACCAAACGTCATTCAATTTTTCTAATGTCTCTAAATTTTTTGCATTTAATCCATTTTCACCATAAGTACTTGTGTATAATCCAAAACTTTCATCGTTTATTACACAAGTAAATATCATTGGAATTATATCATATTTGGTATCACTTTCATTAGAAAAATGCCACGAATTTATTGGTAAAATTTCATTAAAAATAAGTAAAAAATAAAGAAGTTTTATTATTGCACTAGTATTGTCTCGCCGATACGCTATTTTTTGTTGCGCCTTCGGCCGCGCGGTCCGTGTTTGCATGCTGTCCTTTTCTACGTTCGGTGCGGTCGATGTGGCCACAAAAGAATAGTGTCCCTTCACGATCTAAGTTCCGGCAGAGAACCGAAAATGGACTTAGATCGCGGAGTTACTATATTTACCTTCTTGGACATTTCATTGCATATTTGAGAGTGTGTATCGAGTAGATGATGTTGAAGAAAACGAAATCGTTTGTTTAACAAGGGTCTTCCTACAACAGCCTACTCAATTCTACTCTCTACATGTACTGTGAACCATTAGACTGTTTTTGAAAGCAGGAACTACTGTCTAAAATATCAAATTTACAATTATTTGCTTCTTTTGTTACAGGTAAGACGCAGTCTTTATTAACATATAGTAAAAATCCTAGATCAGCAGTCCTGTTTGGTGAGTCTTATCTGTAGACTAAAACTTTGTATGCAATTTGATTAATTTTTCAATTTACTGAAATGATTGAAAACGAGAGCTATGTGCTTCCTGTGTTTTGTAAAAGATGAAGAAAATTTTTATTTTTCATACAAATTCGTAATCTAATTATGATATGTGTCCAAAGAAATACATGAATAGTTCCGCATGAATGCATCCTTACCAACTTAATAGTAACATATTAGAAAATTTGAAACCCGCAATTATGAGTGTTAAGAAAATTCTGATTGAATGTCTATGTTTCGTTTAGGATGATATCGATTCCTATGGAACTTTTACGGATAAAACGTTACCTATAAGACCTTCTTTAACACTAACCGTACCGAGCACAAAATATCACTGATATATGTCGTCTTATAAAAATTATAAAACTGAATTTGTTTAGATTTAAATTTATTTAATCATTTTGAATGGAAGTATCTTTGTAATTTCAATCGTCGTAAAATAAAAAATGTGAAACCGGTCATCTGACCGGTTGTGGTACAGTTAGTGTTGAAAAGTGTTCTTATGGAACAAATATACTATAGAATCTGTATAACGAAAATTCCACGTGAACAAGTTATTTCAGAACGTTTATTAAAAAGGATTTGCGAGTCAGTGATAACGTGAGCTATTTGTTACAATTGTGGTAAATGAAAATCTAAGCCACTCACATTTCATGTTCACCTACTTAACACTAAACCTACCAAACATTAAAAGTATCGGTAAATATTGCTATTTTGAAATAGGAACACTACATTTTTTGAGATTGTCCGTAATTTTCAATATAAAAGATGCTTACAACAGGAAATTTATTTCATCATTTTTCATAAATGAATTTTTATAATTTCAATAATTGCAAAATATAAGACCGGTTATTTGATCGTAGTAGGTTTAGTGTTAAATAATACTTTCCTCTATATGTCTCATACATCGGTTAGTTCGATTAACACAGATAAATATTTTGTGTCTCTTTCGCATACTGTTTTACATTTAGTATCATTATAACTATTAGCAAGACATAAAACGAATAAAAATATGAATTCTTTATGAAAATTGAATGGAAACTGTATTCAATCATGCAATAGTCTCGATTTTATTATGTTTATTATATTCGTACATTATATTTGTGAAAATGTATGTACACAATTCCCCAGTGATACCATTGGTCCCGTTTACATTCTACGTTTTACTTATTTAAATTACGGCGAATGGAACTTTGGGCGTGCGTATGCGTTGCTACTAATATTAAAACTCCAAAGTTCATTTATAAATATTGGCACGTTCCTTTTGTTTAATGACAATTCGCTGTTACATGCAGAGGATGCATTTTGCGCCACCTTTGTTGTTCTGCGTTGCTCAAAATATATGAAGCGTATATTGGTTGGTTCTTCATTAATGAAACATTTTCGCCACGGATTACATTTCACAAATTAACTTTCGAAACGCGGACCGTTGTTTTTGTAACCATATTTCTGTATTTAAAACAGTTCTGTGACAAACAACATCTAGAAAATAATGTTCAATAACGTTGTCGCATGATGACGTCCTGTTACGGAATCTATGGAGTTTTTAATTAACAGTTTTATAATGTTTGGATTCAGTACAATTTCTGTGAATCAAGCTTTGATAGTAACAGTACACTTGAAATACCTACGTACAACTCAGACAAAATTAATAATAATGTTAATACTAAAACTACCAGGTAATAAATGCAATTGACGTATACTACTCTATAATAATAACATGATTGAATTCATTCGGATTTCCGACGAATTTCATCATAGTGTATATTCTAAGATACAAATTTATTCCCAAGATTCTTAAAAAATGTTTCAAAAATTTCAATAATTATAAATGCTAAAATCAGAAACAATTTAACGAGTTCTGTATACCCACATGATAATTCTAATGACAATAACACTAATAGCATATTTATTGTACATTGTAAATCTACAAAATCCATAAAATAAACTGAATAAGAATAAACTGAAAGTAGCACAAAAAATATAGAAATTGCTGTGAAATAGAAAAACGTGATATACAATATGCATAGATAATACGTAAAATGTAAAACGTGACCTTAAATAAAATACATAGAATCACAAAAGATATGCAAATATAAAATACTAAAATGAATGTAAACTAAAATATGTAAAAAATGCATGAGATGCGAAACATAGGCTAATTTAAAATGTGCTGGATCACAAATAATTCACAAAATTCAAAAGTGAATGTAAAATAGAAGATAGAAAAACGTGATTGATTTAAAATTAAGAAATGAACGTGAAATACGAATGCAAAAATTACAGATTAAAAATGTATGTAAAAAAATCCAAATTACGGATTTCGAGGATCGAGATTTCGCGGATAATGGTCGCAGTAATGAAGCCCGGTAACATAAATGGCCTAATGAAAATTAGATGCGGGCTTAAGAACGAATTAGGAGTGTATAAAATTAATGAGGAGGGAAACGAGGATTTCTGGAACGGTCGGCGCGGCGGCGATCGTCAGTCTCTTTAATTCCGAAGCATTCTATTCGACAGCGATAGCGAGGATTCGGGTCGAATAGGATTCATTACCGTTTCTTTTTTCCCTTGTCGGAGGACATTCCACGAAACGATTTCACATCACGAACCCGGCCCCCCGTCCAGCCCCGTGCTCCTTGCTGAGCAAGGACCTAACCGGGATACCTCGTAGCGCTCTCGGAAAAGCGAACGCAGCGCGGCAGGATGTGATCCAGGATGCACTTCCGGCGGCACTGATTCCTCCACCGAGCCCCCTGCACCCGCCATTGCGCCCGCCCCTCTCAGCAATCCAACGTTGCACCAGAAACGGAACGCGCGACCAAATATCAGAGTCAGGTCTTCCTACCCTACCCGTCCCTCTACCCGTGTGCTCATCTTCCCGTTCCAGGATTTACCCGTTTCGAATTCACCAGAGGAGAATATGAACCGAATACGTACATCCGTGCGCGCGAAATCGACCGGAAATCGAATGCTCGAAAGAATTCTACCAATAATGGATTTGGATTAACATAGAACAGGCAATTGCGGTTGTTAATGATGATTCGAGCAACCCGCCGCCATTAGATAAGCTTGCGAACGCAGGCAATAGTGTTTCGCAAATAGGATTCCCGTTCTACCGGAAAGGTCTTTCCAGTAATCTGATAAAGCTTCCAGAAGTGAAATGACAACTATTCTAGGAATTTTGAGCGTTCGGACATTTTTGGAAAATTCGGAGGTAGAGAATTCACGGAATTTCGCTAAAACCAGTGGTTGAACGCGAACCTTTGTGATACTAATCTTTGATCAGGTTTAGATTTTCATTCTTGTTGTGATATATTCGTATAGACCAAATTTTATTAGAATTTTTAAAATGCAATGAGGTTAAAATAATACCTCAATATGGTATATCCTAACTTTCTAGTTTCGGTTTTATTAATATAATTACTTTGAACTTTGATTTTTGTTTCAAGTATTGACGATTATAATTTACAAATGCACATTGGGCAGCACTGTAGGCAACATCATTCATGCCATGATTAGGAAATTAATTTTTGTGCTACGACTAAGATTCAATTGCTCATTGTAAACAATTTAAAAAAAAATGGAAAAAGTTTAATTGACTTGGATGCTATTACATTCTACTTTCCATTTGCTGAGGGTAATCGTAAAGAATATGGAATTTTACTTCGCAATTGCTGGCTTTATCTACAAGAATGTGTATTTACAACGAAATATACAGGGTGGGGCACTATAAAAATGGTCACCACGAATAACTCGCTTGCTTTGGAAGATAGAAGAAAATGCATCAGACCAAACTTACTTGATATCGAGGCGTTCGTAATCTGATGTCATTAATTTTTTTATAGGTGGAGACGTCAAAGAGATATGAAGGTCAACTCTGTTTTTTTTTAAATGGAACGGTATGGTTTCTTTATTTACATTCTGATAGTGTGTTTCAAGACGAATACAATGACTTATTATGAAGGTCATTCAAGGTCACGCAAGGTCAACTGCAATATAAAATAAAGTGTCTCATAGCACTCTTCGAACACTACGACGATTTATATGAAACACGTTATTTACGTATTCACTGCTACTTCAAGTGTTCAAAATGACGACCTTGAACACGGAGACATAATCTAAAACGTTGTAATACTGACGATACTGCCAGACAAATTTCAGTTGTATCTATTACAGAGTAAGCACTTTTTATACGTTCTTGCATATCAACTGTGGTTGTTGGTTTTTCGCGGTACACTTGTTCCTTATTATTTCCTGATCGACCAATCCAATGACCTTCAAATGTCCTGTTCAGTAATTCTGTAACATTTCGTGCTGAATGGACTGTCGCATGTCCAGTGAAATGTCCTCTAACAATTCTGACAAAACGTCTTTTAAGATTCTCTCGTATTTATGACTATTTAGTGAGCCATCAATGAAATATGGACCAATTTCAAGTTCAAGGTTGTCATTTTGAACACTTGAAGTAGCAGTGAATACGTAAATAACATGTTACATGTAAATCGTCGTAGTATTCGAAGAGTGCTTTGAGACACTTTATTTTCTATTGCAGTCGACCTTGCGTGACCTTGAATGACCTTTATAATAGGTCATTGTATTCGTCTTGAAACACACTATCAGAATGTAAATAAAGAAACCATACCGTTCTATTTAAAAAAACAGAGTTGACCTTCATATCTCCTTGACGTTTCCACCTATAAAAAAATTGATGACATCAGATTACGAGCGTCTCGATATCAGGTAAGTTTGGTCTGATATATTTTCTTCTATCTTCAAAAGCAAGCGTGTTATTCAGTGTTGTAACGTATTGTAACAATGTAAAATAATGTGTTTGAACAATGTGGAGATTTAATATTCTTCTTTACCAATTATGAATGATCGTTATAGTACTACTTTCGATTTTATTCCCGTTTTCATTCATTTACTCTTAACAATGTGAATTTGCTTAAAGCTCTGCAACTGACAGGTAGTATCACGCATTTTTTAGTCGTATTGATCGCTTCGGTAGCATACCATTAATATCTCGTATTTATACTCGTTAAACACTCGGTAGAGTTACTGAATCTTTACTATAAATATTCTTGAATACATATTTGTTGAATTAACACTCGATGTACAGTGGCTCACGAAAGTATTCGAACGCCGTTTAAATCACAATAATTTGTTTAAAATTGCACCACTCAATTTGACATTTTCTTTCGCAATTAGAAGCATTGATTTACTAAATGACGCGCAAAAAAGATTTCGAAAAAATTGCAGTAGGTAGGCATAAGAAAATAAGAATGGCACTTTTTAAAACCTTTTTATTCCAGCCCGTAATGAAAATTTAAAATATGCGTCTTTTAGACCTGTGTTGGTAATACACATGTTGAAATATTTCATCGAAATCGATTAATTTATACACGAGCTACGAGCGGTTCAAACTGATCAAAATCGCAGTTTTTCACAACTTTTAGTCAGATTTTGCTTAAAATCCACAGATTCTTACATCTATCGATGCGTGTCGTTTTTTTCTGCGTTAACCGATTTTGATGAAATATTCGGCATGTGCATAACTAACATAGATTTACAAAACGCATATTTTAAATTTTCATTGCGAACTGAAATAGAAAGGTTTTAAAAAGTGTCATTTTTATTTTTTCACGTAATACCTACCAACTGTAAAATTTTCAAAATCTTTTTTTGCATGCCACGTAATAAATCAATGCTTCTAGTTGCTAAAGAAATAGTCAAATTATTTGGTCAAATTTTTAAAAAATTATTCCAATTTTTTTATTTTTTTTTTATTAAAGTGCGTTCGAATACTTTCGTGAGCCACCGTTACCGAAGAGAAAGCATTTATTTATCAAACGTATCGAATCACTATTAAAAGCATTTTAGTCCGCAGTGCACAGGGAAATCTGTGAACTTCTGTTGTTGATAAGTTTACTAACAAGTTATTACGTTATACAGGTACAGAGAGAATTTCACAGATTTCACGGGAAAGTTAATCGTTGAATTCACTAGTCCGAATCGATTGCAGTAAAAATAAGGAACATAAATGGAACCATTGGGAAGCTATTGAAATAATCGCACGGGAAACGAAGGAAACAGAATTTCAAATGTAAAATTAATTATTGAAATGTTGTTCGAATATTCTGGTACGTATTCCATCAATTGGAAAGTTTAATTTCATGAAAAGAATACTTCAATGTTACTACGCTATAAACAGAAAGAATGATCGTAGCGAGAAATATAGTATCGCTCATACCCCCCCCCCCCCGGTAGTCGTGAGGAATATTACAGGATTGTTTGACTGCATGGATCTGTGTGTGTGTGCTTGTTTCGAGTGGGCGAGGATATGCATCCGAGAAAAGGCAGTTGAGAGGCACCTATGAAAGCGAAAACACGCGGAAATTGACCCGCGAATTGCAGTGGTGAGATTTTTTGGAATTTCAGAACTTGCAAGGGCTTTCTTTATGATCCCAATAAACTTCTTACTATTTGTCTTTTACAGTGTACACCATACCATATCAACTTGACCTATATTGTTGTAACATAGCTTTTGTATTATAGGTCCTAGAAATCGTTGAAATACCACGGGCTGCAGATTGTAATAATCCGACTGGAAATTTTATGCATTTATGTCAAAAATAAGTAGTCGAGGCAATGAGTAAATCAAATGCAAAACAGTAAATATACTTAAGGGATTTAAAAATTCTATTGCATTATTTTCAACTCATTGAAATTATTAAAAAAGGAAATAAATATCTTCATAATTCCTATACCTAGCGTTTAATGTATAAAAAAAACCGCAGTCTAATACTAACGTACACGTTATGTCGTCCCATTTTCATTTTGACGCAATAATTAGCTACAGAAATGAAACCTTATTCAATTTCCAACCCTTCAAATCTGCATGCAAAAATGTAAATTTGCATAAACATTCACAGTGTATTTAGCCTCTGATCTTGATGAAACATTTGCATGTTTGCGGAAGAACCAAAACGGAAGAACTCGTATTTTTTTAACGACAGAGATTCCAGTTTGAAGGATAAAACTACCCGTGAAAGTTGGTACTACTATCTTGGAAACAATTGGAGATAAAAATGAAGTTTGAATGCCGAAGTTTATCTTTTTTCGCGTATAATAACATGGCAAACATTATTTTCTAGGACGATATAAGAGATTGGTAATTTAAAATTTTAGTCCTTCGATATTAAAAAAGTTCTGTATTTTTATATCTTCTAAACGGTTAGAAAGTTTTAATATATGGGTATAAAATTTTATATTTATTGCCTTAAGAACAGAAGGACCGTTTGTTACAGTATGTTGTGTAGGTAAAATACTAAACTATGAAGGTATTAGGTATATTTAAAATCCCTTCAAAAGTCCCATTAAAATTATTAAAAGAAAAACCACATTTTTATTTAGTTTCTGATCCTTTCAATTGACTTTCACAATTTTTTTTATATGTATGAAAATCCACTTTATCTAATCGTTGAATTCTCCATTATTTTGATTAAAATAAAATATCATTAGAATTATTAAATATCTATGCATTAGCATATATGTATATATACTTCCCTCAAATAATCTAACACTATGTAATTTCAAATACGTATCCTTCAACAAAACAAATTTGACAAAAATAACAAAAATGTACGTATGACATAAAAAATATCATTAAAACATTTGTATAATTTAGTATACGCTGTTTAAATAGTTATCCAAGCGAATTGAACGTAGATTTGGTTCAGTTGATTGGACGTCATCGACACTTTTTATTTCGTAGCGTGTCAATGGCGTCCAATCAACTCGATTGAAAGCAGCGCCACCTAGAAGGACGCAAACACATGAGGAAGTATAGAGGATCACGGAGGTGAAGAGGAGTACGAGGGGTACAGTACACTGGTCGAACGATAGCGGCGCTGGCATCCAAATCTGCGTTCAATTCGGACTAAAAAGCTGTGTAGCTGGCTTATGGAATTACCGTATCCATAGTATACATATATATAAGTGGAGGCATAGCCCTCGAAAATCGGCCGTCGCGAGTAACTAAATTCGAGGCCTGTTCTAATGATGCTATCAGGGTGGAAACATTTTATATATTTCACGGAACAATATTTTTGGTATATTCTTCATTTAAGACTAAATCTTTGTCTCTTTCGGTTGGAGGAATCAAATAATGATTTTAAATACACAAAGAGATGATTGAATTATTTGAGTGGTTTAACGCAAAAGTGGTATATGTCAATATTCGTTAGTTTGATTTCAGATCATATGTCGAGGGTATAATCGTCATTAAATAAAATGTATGATCATTTGAAATTATTGTGTTTCATAAAATCTTTACTTACTTTGTCATTGTGAAATTATTAAATATTTCGGCTTGCAGCATTTTTGCATAAAACGGCTGCTTTATTCTCATGTATACGATCGATTTTCTCCGAATCTGTTATCGTCGAATCCACCGGTCAGCTACGTGTAATTCCCGTGTAACCAGGACAAATTCTCTAATCAACCGAAGAATCTGGCAAATCTCGACTGGCGACGTTCGTTTCCGTCCGGCCAGCCGGGTCTGATGTACAATTTTGCTGATTAGTTAATTAGACTGAACGAAAGCTGACCAGCGTCGTTTCGGGGGCCGAAACTTTGCGGCCGGAAATAGTTCGACGAAAGTTCGTGGCTCGTTAGCGATGGTCTCCTGTCCCGCGATTTTACGTGACCATGCGTAGTCTGGCTACGACTACACTGAGTCGACGATCGCGACGAAACAACGATTAAAACTTCCGATGTTCGATAATGTCGAATGACGGGGATCACGTGACCCAGAATAATGGGACGTTCAGCGAAATGTCCCAGAGAGATGACCGAGCATTTGCGCCCCTATGCACTGCACTTTAGTATCGCACCGGTGATCGCTGAAGCATGCAGAAACTGATTAAATCAATTTGATGCGAGTAACTCTTGCTCAAAGGTTTTTAGGGAGAGTTCCCCAAGAGTCGGACGCTTAAGGATTTTCTTAAATAAACGAAAAAATACTTTATTTTCTTTTATTATCCGTCATTTGCAAATTAACAATATTAGAAACCAAAATAAAGTGAAAAATAATCAACATATATTCAATACTTAAGTTAAATTAACAGTATACTTTGGTTACATGATTTTAAGAAGTCATGAAGATAATATATATACACCATAATATGGTATACCATAATATACCATAATACCGGACACAGTGAAAATTACTAATAATAATTTGCAACGATGGCAAATACGTATAATGGTCAAAATATTTTGGGATATAGTTACAAGTCTTGGGTACCGATTTTTGGCAGCCTATTATGGAATTCAATCTTTTTCACTATTTTGTAAACAAACTACGCAAACTACCACTGGTTCGTGTATCTCGGTATCAGTGTCCTAGTAATCTGCAGTTTATTTTTAAAATATTTCCTTCAATCTTTTTTCTTACTATTCATGATGCCTGGGCATATTTTTTAATCACCAAAACCGAAATAATGTGATTTATAATAAAATATCTTTCGCAACAAAATATCGTTATTGAAGAAGATGCTCCAACAACGCTTCTCCATACATTGAATACATTTCAGACAACACTTCTTCAATGCAGATACTTTTTGCAAATATCTCGATAACCAATAATTTTTTTTGTCATTCTACTCCAATATTTTTTTACGTAAATTAACGAGAGGAACCTATCTCTGCAAAAAGTATGCATTTCCATTTTAAAATACAATGCAATTGTTAATTGCACGTGCGTCATTACACTTAAAACACAAAGATCCTACCGATGTAGTTACTCTTTCAAGCATTCATCCATTTCCTTTGATGTTTTTCTCTAACTGTGCTTGTAACGAAGTTATAGCGTGAAACACCCCGTATACAATGGACGAAATTCGTATAAGGACACTATGATATACAAAAAATTTTCATGTATTTCATGCACCTTTATTTATTGCATATGTGGAACCTCATGCATGCTACTATGTTTTTATTATAGAACGGTTTGTATTCTCAAGCATTGAGTCTTCTGCTGATATAGATGGGATTAACATGTGCTAGTCAAAATCAATGCTAAAATGCTAACACCAGAAGAAAGAGCGCATATCGCACTTCAGATTTGTGTAATCAATAAATATCGGTAAACATTAATACATCTACTACAAGTGTACATAATTACTTAAAATTAAGTGAAAATTATGGTACAAACCATCTACTCAGGTAGTAATACAAAATTCACAAGACGCGATCATTTGCAAATTTGTAAAGAAATCGCATCTGGAAAAAAAGTGAAAGTGAAGTTACTAGAATTTTAGATTTGCCGGTGACCGCACGACGTGTAGAACAAATATTACAAGACATAGGATTAAAATGGACGAAAAAGGGCATTAAAACTTCCACTTACGCATAAACGAGATCTATTAGAATTCGCACGTAATCATATGACCTAGCGTACAGTAGTGTTCTGATATAGCCCGCGCAACGAGAGTTGGCACAGAGAAACTTGTGGGTATCACGTGATGCTCCCACTACGCGCTACACGTCTTCCTCGATTGGCCGAATCGCTTGACGAACACAGCAAACGAGCGTATTGAGTGTGACTGTAACAGAGAGATGTGGTGACTATGAAGTAAGATGGTGGTGACGCTGAGCGTCTATGTCGACCATTCCCGCCAAAACGTCAGAGTAAGAGTGGGATCCACTGATCAGTAGTGGAATTCGCAGCCTTGCGACAAGAGTGGGGACTCGCCCCCCCCCCACCCACTGACGAGATTTTGTGCCAACTCTCGTTGCGCGGACAATACCAATTTCGTCCACTCTACTTCTTTATCGTCAACCACTATCAAACTCTGACGCATGTTACTAAGAAGACTGTGACTTTTTTATTTCTAAAAAAAACATCTTTGAAAATTGGTGAACATGTTTTTCATTTTTGAAATAAGACAATCGATTTTTTCTCCCTTAAGGGTATTCACGGTCGATTGAAATTCCTGTTCATCAGCTGCACACATTTGCGTCAGTCAGGAAAACCCTTACTCTGCATTGTTACCATTTACGACGACTATTACACCCCGCCTTAGCCTCCCAGGAGGTTGGTTCTCGAAGGGGTTGAATTTGAGGTACTGCATGCACACACGACCTGTGTCCGTGGCACGTTTTATTTGCATAAATTTGCCGGTTCTTTTCTGAGCGTGTCTCTCGGGCCTCCATTTACCTGATGAAAGTTACTTCTCCCCCGGTTCCGAGTTACCGTCTCCCACCGGATCATCGTAATTTTTCCGTTCAATTTTAAACGACGGAACGTTCGCGATATTGTTTGAATACAATGGCGCCGTTCAGACACCCTATTATCGAGACCGACGTCCGATTGTACGGCATTCATTTTATTGGTCGTCGAATAGCACCGGCCTTAATCGTTCTCCAATGATTCATCATACTCCCTATTCGTCGCGTCAGTTTTCTACGCGGCCGCGAATTCATTGGCGAAAAAAAATGCCGATACGCCACTGAAACGTGAGAATCGACGAGAGCAACCCGTCGAGTAATTAAAAAAGTCCTGGAGAAATTTTATTGCATCCCTCCGGAGTCGTTTTAGCTCGCCCTCGCACTCTTTTATCTCTCTCTTCTTCTTCCTTTTCTTGTTTCTACCGGCCTGATTCTTTTTTATTGACGCACAAAGCAACCCTTGAAGTGATTTCACGAAAGTACGCTTCCCCGTTCAGCGTCGAACATGAAAGAAATAATTCTTTCTCTTTGTCATGGTTGTCTAACGTACTTTTTCTAGTAAGAGAAACGTTTCTCGGTAAGAGTCGTTTTATTTCGCGGAGTTTCTCGCTCGCCGGCTTACCTCGTAACGTTACATCCTCTACCCCGTTACAACCGACGGCAATTAAGTGGATCCCCAGCTAGTTTAGACGCCCGTCCGCTTTTCGTAATATACGTAAATCCTGTTACATCCTTATGAACGCTTGTTACCGGTATGTTTCGCCGCATCTGCTCCCTATCATCGCTGTCCCTGAACGTGCTTTATGGCTACAGACTCAGCCAAAAGCTGCCGCTGACTATACCTTCCAATTTCTCTACAATGGAAACTCTTAGTCGAATAGTTCACATTATACAGGGTGAGTCGGGAGGAACGGACCAAACTCCAGGAGTGGATTGTACACAGGAAAATTATGTAAAAAGCTCATATGTACTTATCCTATTTTCATTTGTTTTCATTTTATAGCGTGATTACAATTAAACAAAATTTCATACATTAACATTTCGGTTATCATAGTCTTATTTTAATAAATGTTCGAAAATACTGCCATTGGCCTCTAAACATTTTCGGCTTCGTCTACGAAGGGCGGCTGTTGCTCGCCTGATTGCTTGATGTCTTCTTTTAATAACGCCTGCAGCATTTTGAACACGTCGAATTAGTGCATCCCGACTGCCCACTTTTACTTTGTGTACTTTGAAAACAAATGACAATCGGATAAGAACATATGAGTTTTTTTACATTATTTTCCCCAGTATATGAGTCCGAGATGGACACATTTTATTTGAAATAAGACAACAAATAATCATTTGAGAAAATAAATTATTTTAATGAGTTTATTATTTGTATTTTCTAAAAAACGTACCAAATTTATTTTCATTTGGCGTTAAGTCAAATAAAATTTTGTAAAATAATATTTGATTTCAATTACATCCTTCAATTAAAGTAATAAATAATTTCACCTAAAAAAGAGGTCGTAGAAGTAAGTAAATTAATTATTCAATTTAGATATGCTCATTTGTGTAGTTTAATGACTATAGTTCAGCTGCATTCGCTTTCAAAATTGTTTTTTAGTACACGAAATAAATAGAAGTTTGGATAACACGAATTATTTGATCAAGTAAAGATAAAAGATGAAATGAAATTCAAATACTGAAATAATTTTTAGATTTTTATATGATTATTTCAAGTGACATGCAGCCGAATAGGATAATATACATATTGTCTTAACGATTATATTTCAAACAATTTATTTCGATACTGCCCAAGCCTGATATGAGCCATTTAATGGAAAAATTGTGAGCGTATGGATGTGTGAGAGTATGGACGGTGTGAGTACGCGTGTGGACCGTGTGTAACATTCTGTTGCGACCGTTCCGCAGGGTGCGTCCCGACGGTTTGTCCATCATTTTTAATTAATCCGATAATAACTCGTAACTTCTGACAAAACTCTTATTTATTACTAATTATACAATCGATTTCGTGACACATCTTTATGGTTTTGGTGTCACGCTTCAATCTGTCTTCTGTATTTTACTGTCAACAACTCCGTTGGCCGGTAACTGCAATATCGATCGTGGAGTCTTCATTACGACTTCACTTCGTAACACTGCATTATCGATCGGGAGGACTTCACGTCGTAACAATTCGAATATCGGCATCCCGCCACAACATCGAGCGCCGATGCCCGTTTGTTTAAAAAAAGAATGTGGTTTGCCAATGTTTTGAAATCAATCAGTTGTCGTTGCAACGTGTAACGAATAAAAGCTCGATCACCGATCTCCGCTCTTTTGCTCATATTCCCGCCTACCATTCTCACAATATGGCGCAAGTTAAAACTGTTAGTCATTGGATAATGATGAATTTAGTAAAAGTTTTATAGAACACAATAACAAGGATATTATGTTTGTCTCATGCAAACCACGTTCAAATTATATTACAATTAGTTTACTTAATGACGATTGAACCCTTGAAACGTGATGTTAAACAAAACGGGCAAATATTGACTACACCACTTTCGTACTAAACGGCGTATATGCAACATGATCGATAATTCGTGTTACAACCGAAGAGGGGGTGATTCCATATATAAAAGTAAGTCGAAAATGTACAATAAAATTTTTCATATGATGCTTTGTTTCCGTGAAAATTGAATTTGAAAATTAGTACGGCAAACACTTCTGCTATTGAAGAGGAATCGTCTGATCTGTCTGTTCATAAACCTACCGGTTCTACTTACAAATGGTAAGTAGGCCTTTGAACTGTACCGGTGGCCGCGACTATACGTGTCCCTTTCTTTTCCTTATAAGTCAATTTTATCAGAATTGTATCATATTTGGTATAATTTTCATTAGAATAATACCACGAATATGTTGGTGAAAGTGCTGTAAAAAAATTAGTAGTGATCTTCTGATCTCACACCGACATATCCGACCCGTATTATGTTACACTCTTCGGCGACCGAGGCCACTTGAGCCCTCGGAGGATATACCCCGCGGTAGTGGGGATATTTCAGGGACAATTACGGGCTAGATATTTGGGACAATTATCGAGAATTCACTGTACTCAAGTGAGGGTACTCGAGTTAAGTCCGAGTACTCAAGTACCAATATTTAATTTAACTCAAAGTATTGTACTTACACAATTTGGATGAGAACACCTACAGTCACTCCCATTAATATTCGTACACTTTAAAAGACGATTACGTTTTTAATATTGGATCATGTGACTTGGATATTTTTTTAGAAGTTAGAACAATTAGTTTACTACACGTTGAAAAAAATAAATTTAAAAAAATTGTAATTGGTCGGAGTTACAAAGAAAATACTAAAAGTTGTTATTTATTACTGTTTTATGTGGGTCCATATTGAAAATTCAACAAATACGTTTTGTAGATCTGTGTCAACTGTATAAACTCTGAATATTTCACCAAAATCGGCAAACGTTGCAATGAGCTACAACTGTTTGGAGATGGTAAAAATTACAGCTTTTCAAAATTTTCCTCCTTAAAATGTAATAAATCGAAGGATTCTTACGTCATTCGATGCCTGTCATTGTTTTCCACGTAATCCAAATTGGATGAAAAATTGAAAATGTATAAAATTGATACAGATCTACAAAATGGATGTTTTAAATTTTCAATATAAGCCACCTAAAAAAATTGTAAAACACAACTTTTAGTATTTTCTCTGCAATACCGACCAATTGCAATGGTTTTAAAATTTCTTTTTCACGCCATGTAGTAAACTAATTATTCTAACTTCTCAAAAAAGTCCAAGTCGTATGGTCCAATATTAAACAAGTTATCGTCTTTTTAAGAGTGTCCGAATATTAATGGGAGTGACTGTAGGTACTCAATTTAGAGAACTTGAAGGATTTACAAAGTCGATTTTTTGGATAACAAAGCATCACATGAAAAATTTCATTCTACAATTCTGATTTATTTGTTTTATATAGAACCACCCCTTTCTCGGTTGTACCACCAGGTACCGATCGCCCCGTATAATATACAGTCAGTCTGAAAAGTCTGTGTACAGACTTTAAAAGTAGCTTTTTTAAATGTGTTAACGCGGCTTGAACTTTGTTGAGATGTCAGAAGGGTTTTTTTTCTAACAGATGTATGTAAAAATTGTCGAAGAAATCTTATTCGATCGAAATTACGAAATTTTGCGTAAACGTCCGCAGTTAATTTATCACAGTAATTGCTTCTGGAACTCATTTAGATCGTATAAATCCTAATGAATTCCTGTTTAATCAGCTATACTATAATGAGACAAATTAACTTTTAAAAATAGACGAAGAATTGCGTCATTTGATCGACGTAGCAGCCAACCTGTTGAAAGATTAGTTAATAGAGACAGAGCTGAGCACTTACTTCCTCAACACATGTCTTTATTGCTAAAGGAATATCAATTTCGTTTAACATGTTTTTTTAAATGTACAAGAATCTGCAGTTTAAATATATTCATTTTTATTATTGCAGAGTCCTTCATATTGCTGTATCAAAATGCGCTTATGTAATGGATAAATAAAGAAGGAAGTACTAAAATATTGAGTAACACAAGCACAGAAATATTAAAATTTGTACAGGACATTACATGATCTTAATACGAGAGTTTATATTATTTGAATCTATTCAACGCCATGCACAACGTGTATAGTGTTTCTATTTTCTTTCGTGTAACAGGGTAGAACACTATATAACACATCCAAAGAAATTCTACTGTTTAATGTACAAATATTCAAACAAATTCTTCAATTAAGAAAATGTGCTATGATCTTAAATTTCCTTTAGCAAAAACATCATACAAGAGTTGAATTACACATTCGACTGCAACATAAACCAAATTTTCATGCGCACAGCGATTCACAATACTTTCATTACCGCGCGCATATTAGAAAATCAATATTTCCAACGCCGCAACAAGTCGCACCAATTTGTTTCGCAACCGAAAATTCGCAATCACTAAACCTACCGCGGGTCGAACATGCGGGATGTCAGTCGAATTCTACAGCGACTGCAACAATCGTTCCCACATTGAATAAACAAAACTCCGATTTTCACTTTTCCCGCAGACCCTGTCGCAAAGCACGCAACACGAGTCGTCACAGCGCATGCGATATTGCGTTCCAGACAAATAAGTAAAAACTATTAAAAATTAACGAAAAAAAAAGAAAAAAAAATTTTCCAGAGGCGCGGATGAAATTGCTCCGAAAAAATGCAACGCTTGGGTCGAATACGCGTAGAGATAGGGATAGATAGAGATAGATAGAAAGAGACCGAGAGAGAGATAGAGGGAGGTAGAGAGAGATAGAGAGAGATAGAGAGATAGATAAGGAGAGGTAGAGAGAGATAGAGATAGAGATAGAGAGAGAAAGATTGAGTGCGCTAGGGAGAGATAGAGAGAAATAGAGGGAGATATAGAGCGATAGAAGGAGGTATAGCGTGAGAGATAGAGAGCGATAGAGGCAGATATACAGAGAGAGATAGAGAGCGATAGAGGGAGATATAGGGAGAGAGATAGAGACCGATAGAGGGAGATATAGAGAGCGATAGAAGGAGATATATAGAGAGAGAAATAGAGAGCGATAGAAGGAAATATAGTGATAGAGAGCGATAGAGGGAGATATATATATATAGAGGGAGAGAGATAAAGAGCGATAGAGGGAGATATAGAGAAGGGGATAGATGGGTAGCAGACAATCCGTTTTTCGTTTCCGTGGTCGCGACGACGCGACGCCTTGCTGTCCATAAAATCACACGCGGCTGTAGCACACAAATCCGCCGCGGCCGCGGTTTTCAAGCGGGTCACGGTTTAATGAGCGTTGTAAACGGCGGCACGGCTCCAAGGGTTTCCCAGAGAGCATCGATGCAAAGGTTCAGCGCGAAGAGGATCCGACTAACCGCGGAAACGTTTCCAGGCTGCTATTGCTCGTCACCCGGACGACCACACCATCCAGAGTCTCCACAACCAGCCAGCCCCCCCCCCCCCCCTTCCCGTAAACACGTTCGACACTGTGCTGTACGATATCTTGTCGATCTACGGGCGGACCAAATTTCTGTAAGAATGCAAATATAATGAAGAATTTTGAACAAACTGCACTATTACTAGACTGCAGATTCTATGCATTTGTGGCAGAAATAGGTGGGTGTAATTTCAAACCATAAAAAACTTACAGGAGTATCAACACATTTCTTACAACTTAATACAACAATTAAAAAGAAAAAAAATGCCTATTTCGTTACTATATCTTGCAATTACTACATACGACTTTTATTTTGCATAAAAACCAGCAGTCTAACTGTTACCATCTCCAAGTTTAATATATATCATTTTAAGATACAAAACTGATATTTAAGGTTCTATCTTCAGTTTCTATTAGGATATCTAATTTTATTTTTAAATCAAATTTATTTCAACGACAGTTAATATGGTTGCCGTGCATTCTTTTCATAGGAGTGAAGAGAAGACACATTGACGATAAGATTGTGTTATGTTTGATCAAAATGTGTTGAATAAGCCAAACACTATTCGTCGATGATAGAAAGAATTACAAAATGATATGACAATCGCATAAATGAATTACGTGAACGATTAACGGATTCAATTTCTGACCGTAATACGTGTCTACAAACTTCTAATTCATTCATTGAATATGTTGCGTACTTTGATTAATAATTTTATTTAGAAAAAGGTTAAGTTGGTTAAACGTTACTGTTAAGAATCGAACATTTCATATGCAACAATCTAATAGAATGATCTTAAGTGGTAGTATCATTGTACGCGTCGTAAAACACTCTATCGGAGGATAAGTAATAAAATGCATCAGTACACTTAGAAAAACTAAAATGACCTTCCGATAACCTCTACGCGTCCTCTGTCGAAAATCTACTTGAAAGGTACACCCGAGCAATATTATTAGTAGTTTGTTTAGAAAATAGTAAAGAAGTTTGGATGCAATGTTCATGCTGCTAAAAATGGGCACTCGAGACTTATGACGATATCCCATAATGTTTTGACCATTATATTTGCGATCGTTGTAACCTATTAGTAGTAATCTTCACTGTATCCGGTACTAGGACACACTTCATGATTTCTTAACATCATATATCCAAAGTATAATGTTAATCTAAGTTAATTAGTACAGAAATGTTGATTACAGTAAATCCTCTATAAACGCATAAAAGCTGTAGCAGATAAACGCAGAAAATATATCCCCTCCACTTTAGTAATCCGTTCTCGTCTCGGGTATATCGGTGTGAACCACTACTAATGCGACGCGGAGAGTCGCAGTCGTTGTCAAAATCCAAAGGCCCGTGCGTCATGACAATGTAACACCAATATTTAATTTTTTTTATTATTACTTATTTTTTTATGAAACTTTCATCGATATATTCGTGGCATTTTTCTGATTAAAAAAGACCAAACACGATATGATTTCAACTGTATAAATACTGTTGTAGTATTTAGTGGTTTAAATGACGATGAACATTTCGGGCGCAAGGAAGGATAGCGTATGGGAAAGGAAGAGACGCGGAGAGTCGCAGTCGCCGGCCCAGTTCAAAGGCCCGCGCGTGGTCTTGCTTTACACGCGCTGTCATTCTCTACGTTCGGCTCGGCCTTAGAAGCTCAAAAAATAGTTACAAGTCACAGATAAACGCATAACTATCCCCCCGAGGCTTATGCGTTTATAGGCGATTTACTGTATTCACTTTATTTCGGTTTCGAATATTGTTAATGCATAAATAACACAGAATAAAACAAATAAAGGGTAATTATTACGTTTAGAGGAGCCAGATCCAATGACCTTCACCTTGACATATGTTGTCAAGGACAACATTCTGAACAACTTTTGTAATTACATCTACACGGTGCTCGGTCTTAGATTTCGAGATATTTTCAAAAATGTTTAGTCAAATTTAGATTACGAGTACACTTCATTTGGTAATTAATAGCCCTTTCCGCCCCTCCCACGACCTAACCACAACTCACTCTATTCGCAAAATCTTTGCTTTGTAGCTGTCATCCAGAATTTGAACTCGTAACACGTACTTAAGATTAGATGACATCTACAATGCAAAGATTATGCGAATAGTGTGAGTTGTGGTTAGGTCGTGGGAGGGGGCCGAGATGGCCGGCCGTTAGTCCCGGCCGGCCCGACCACGCATACGAGAATCCAGGAGTAGTCTCTCAAAATTGGTAGTTGATCTTATATACACATGTATGGCCAGAGTGAGATCCTGTTTTCTTTCTGATCTCCACAACGTGTTTACAAAAACAGTAAACAGACGCCGAGCCGTGCCGGAGCAAGCATACGTTGCCACGGAGCGTACACGAATACGGAAAATTCAATTTAGTAGTACCAATAGTAATGACAAAAGTTGTTCAGAATGTTGTCTTTGACAACATATATCAAGGTGAAGGTCATCGGAGCTGCCTCCCCTAAACGTAATAATTACCAAATAAAGTATCATATTTTTTCATTTATTTAAGAAAAACTAAGTATCCAGTAATAAATAAATAAGTGGAAACGTATTAAACCAATCACACGAGAAAAATAATTTTGGCCAGCTAGGTTGAGCAAATACCCCACTATGCGCAACGGTGTCCACCTTCTATCGCATCGGCCCGTAGTTTCGCGCTGCGGTCCGGATAATCTCGTTGGAAGACCTGGACCGGAGAATGTAGATAGCAACGCAACGACCCGATGACATCCGATCGCCAAACGAAATGACGTTACCGGCAGACTTCGTTACTACGCGATACCCGCCGTCACCGACGATTTAACGATACCGTAGCGGGACTTTCCATCCCGGCTCGGTTCGTTTGCTTTTCGAATGTCGGGGTCCATGGGATAGAGAAGAGGCTGAATGAAGAGGAGAGGGTGAATGGGAAGGATGCCCGTGTCCTGGCAACGATTCACTCCGCCAACGAAATCATTTCGGTTGCTCGTTATTTTCGTGCGAATTGGTCCCGCGAGTTGCGCCGATCCGGATTGTGTTTGCCGGGCCGAGCGAGACGTAAACCGTTCTTTATCGGCTCATTGGATCATCGATCGATGCATGATTTTCTCTTCTAACTGGTAAACAGGAATTCTTTTTCCAGAGTTCCATTCTGGTTTTTGCACGTTGTCGTTTCTAAACTCTAAAGCACTAAAAGTGGCTGGTACCTACAGTGGCTCACGAAAATTATTCGAACGCCTTCCAAATCAGAATAATTTGTTTAAAATTACACCAAACATCTTGACTTCTTTTGAGCAATAAGAAGCATTGATTTAATAAATAACGAGCAGAAAAGATTTTGATAAAATTGCAATTGGTAAGAATCACATGAAAAATAGCACTTTTTAAAACCTTTTTATTTCAGGTCGTAATGAAAATATGCATCTTGAAGATATATGTTACATAGTTATACGTGGTAAAAATACGTTATAAAGATAAATACATTATATAAGTGGTAAAAGTCGCAGTTTTTCTCGACTTTTTCTCTGTTTCTGCTTAAAACCCACAGATTCTGACATCTTTCGATGCGTGTCGGTTTTTCCTGCGTCAATCGATTTCGATGAAACTCTGTGCATGCGCATAAGTAATATAGATCCACAAAACCCACATTCTAAATCTTCATTACGAACTGAATTAAGAAAAGTTTTACAAAGCCCCATTTTTATTATTTCACATTATTTCTACTAATTAGAATTTTTTCAAAATCTTTTTTGCACATCATTTAGTAAATCAATGCTTCAAAATGCTAAAATAAAGTCAAGTTGTTTGGTGCAATTTTAAAAAGTTATTCTGATTTAAAAGGCGTTCGAATTCTTTCGTGAGCCACTGTATGTGCTGCTTTATGAGTAGACTGAGGATTTTATACATTTATAGCAAAAATATGTAGCTGTAATTTAAAACACTAAAAACATTAGAAAAATAAAAAAATTGCTATTATACTGTGTTCAGCCTATTAAACGTATTAAGAAGGAAACTGCAGTTTTAGTTAATGCCAGTTGGATGCAATTCAGATGGCAAATTTTTGTTTTGCCTAAAAATATTTTAAGAATAATGTCTGCATTTTATGCATTCATGATAAAACTGAGCGGATCAAACATAAAACCGTGAAAATATTTAAAAGATTTAAAAATATTGTTGCATTATTTCCAACACATAAAAATTATTAAGAATAGAAACGAATGTCTATGCAGCCCCCGTATTTTGCAATTAATTCTGACAATTTTTATGTTGCACAAGAATCCGCAATCTGATTAGGTGTGCTAGAATGAAAAAACGTGTACAAGCATTTCCCATGGAAACATCATTTTATAATTTAAATAATCATAACATAGAAGATATCTTTCAAAGGTAAATGACCTTGAATGACCTTGGAAGGCAAACGATTGGGATGAATTCATCACAGAATCACAATTATAAGCTATTATGAAAAAGTTACTTGAGAGTATGGAAAAGTCATTTGGTCCAGTGTATACGTTACTTGCACATCTATAAGATTGAAATAACAATGTGTATATTGAAACATTAGTTATGCAGAATATATCCAGCATTTGCGATAATAGCTGTAATAGATTTTGAATTATCTATCTTATACTTTTGACCCCGGTCTAACCAAGGTTCAAAATGACGAGAAAAAATTATTGCGTATTTGAATGCATCTATCCACCACAGCCACGTAATCATGAAAACTATCTACCTAAAGAGTTTTAAACAAATCATATTCGCAGATCCAGCACTGCTTTCTCCAACCGAATCGCAAAAAAGGTAACCTCGAGTGACTTTTGCTGTAAACGCGACCGCCCCACAAACCGCTCAGTTCGGAACCTTTCCGTCCGCAAAGGGATAAACGACCGTGCCCCATAGATAGTACGTTGAAGCTTGATTCTACACTCTCGCGTGAGCGTGCGCGCGCGGCCGTTCCGTCGACAGTATTATTTGCGGAATTTATCCCGGGTCTGGTTGATCGACGCGACTGATCGATACACCGCCGCTGAAAAGAACGGAATCGGCAAATTGGACGAGTCATGCGGGGGTTGGAAGGTAAAGGGGGGGCTGGGGTGCAAGGAGTACTCTGAGCGACCGTGGGAGCGTTTTATCAACGAATTCCTGGCGAAAGCTGGGGGCACACGTCGGGGCACACCGCCGATCGCGACCGATACGCCCCGTGTATTTTTCTATTTCCCGAAATCAGTAGACGGCTTCAGCGGGGCAATGGGTGGAGTGGGGCATCAAGGGGTGTGGGGGGTCGATAGATTGGCACACGGGCACGCTTTCGCGAATACCGAAAGTGTAGTCGGCAGGTAGGGTAATGTCCGCGAGACCGATGGTTTGGTTTTGGCGACCGGAAAGGGGCGGAAAGAGAACTGCGGCAAGGAGAGGAAACCCCCGATGGCACGGGGGTGAAAGGGGGAGCTGCGATGGGCGGACGGGATACCCGAGATTCGTGGAACAGGCCACTAAATTTCCCGTCCAATTTGGGTGTACACGATTCGAGCGCTGTTGTGCCGCGTCCTACCCCCGGAACAGGCTATACTCTCTGGCAGGCGGACGCTTTACATCGGCGCGGATCAGCCGGCGTGTATGCGAACGATCGAGCCCACGTTGTTTTTTACGTTAACCCGCATAACCGCGTTCTTATGCGAGTTGCGCGACCGTGTTTCACCCAAGCTAATCCGACCGGAGGTGATGACTGTCGCATCATTCGCCACCTTTGAAGACTCGCGTTATACACAGTGTTTTCGAAATCATGGTGCAGCCGGCTGGGTGGTGATTGTATATGGAGAAACAAGTCGAAAAGAAGGAATACAATTTTTTTATTTTACACCTCGTTCTCGAGAAAATCTAATTTGAAAATGAAGCGGAGATGCGTGCTATCGGATACAGAGACAAAAAGTAATAGTTATTTGACATTTTTCCAAAAATGATCAATAATAAAATGTTAATTTTTATTCAAATGGGTGTTTGCAAATTTTGCAGAAATTTTTCGAGAAACGAAACGATTAAAAAATTTTTAAAATTTTACAAAATCTTTCTGATCATTAATAACTATTATCGATGTCAGAATTAATTTTTGGTTACGGATAACTATTATTAAGAACGAGAATATTTTTCAGTTACGAATAACCATTACAGCTGATGAGCATTATTTTTTTGGTCCTCGTTAACCATTATCGATGACACGTGTTTGGTTTGGATGCTAGGTAACCAATATCGATGGCGGTACTTTCGTTTTGGTTACTTTCAATCATTTTACTTTTTTTAATAATATTATTAATTAGTATCTACGCACAATATAAAATGAATTATAGAATCTGTATGTTTCTAAATGAATTGACATCTGGAAAGAAAAGTGTGTCGAAATAGAGACCGAAATGTTATATTGGATTGAAAAATAATTTGCACTGTCACATTTGGAAAAACTTGCAATTTGCCACGCAGTTACCGATACGCAGGTTATGTACTATAGAAACGGCCATTCCACCTCTGAGAATAATGTTGAATGATCGACGGTGGAATTTAACATCGCATAATTTACATAAATTATTATTTGTAAAATTTAATTCTGATTATACACATTAGAACATATAAATTCTATAATATACAAATCACAAATTATATAAACCATATAAATTCTATAATTCATTTTACATCGTGCATAGATATTAGTTACCAATAATATTATTATAATATATAAAATGATTGAAAGTAACCAAAACGGCAGTATCGCCATCGATATTGGTTAACTCGTAACCAAAACAAAACTTTTGTCATCGATAATGTTTAACGATGACCAAACAAATAATTCTCATCAGCGATAATGGTTACTTGGAATCAAAAACAATTCTCGTTATCAATAATAGTTGTTCGTACCCAAAAATTAATTTCTTCATCGATAATAGTTACTAATCATTTAAAGAATAATATTAATTCGTATGCCACAATTTTTAGAATTTAGGCTATAACAATTATGGTCTCTGAATTATGAGTCTCTATCTATTAGAGAGGAATCGGCTGACACGTCTGGTCATGACCTACTATTTCTACTTATTGTACGTATTATACTAAGGCATACTTCACGGATGTTCAAACTCATTTTTCTCGAAAACCAGGTGTTAAACAAATAAAAGTTATTCCTTCCTTGGGACTTGTTTTTGCGTACAATGATTTCGGAAACACACTGCATAGTCTATTCTTTTTAACATGTTGCTGGTTTTGTCTCCAACGTTAGAGAGTGATTACCCATATTAATTACAACCATATCATGAAAAAATACGTAATGTCTCAGGACGGGAGGTTGTATTTGCAAAAATAAGTAAAGACAGCGAATAACATATTGTCGGTTAAGGGTTCGCAGTTTTCAATAATGAATTTATACGTTCGACGGATTCGCGTGTCCTAGCATTCGCAAGAAGAAGAATTGGTTGGCCATGGTCAGACGGGTCAGCTGATTCCTATTCAACGCATCGTGGCTGAATGTGACAATTATCGTATTCGATACATTAAACAATGCGGGGTAAATGGTCATTACATTCAGCCTTTCCTGTAAATAAATGAAAGCGATATTTAAATCAAGATGTCTCTTTAAACAATGGTTTTTCAACATGCACATAGCTTAACCCTTTGCACTCGAAAGGTGACTCTGGGGCACCACTCAAAATTGCCGTACTATTATTCAAAATAGTTTTTGTATTATTAAATTCGTCTGTATTCTATAAATTGCTAACCATTCATGTGTTGTATGAGAAAACAGGTTTAATTTCATGTACATAATATAAAGAAGGTTATATCAAATGAAAATGTTCTAGGTTGAAATAAGTGTCTTTACTTTGGAATTAAAATTGCTTCGAATGCAAAGGGTTAATACTTCTTTTATAAAGAATATCAAGCTGAATCGATAAGTGTATCAAAAAATATATGATTCTATTTTTAAAAGTATGGATGATAATATAGCACCCTCGAAGCCGTTTATAAATAACTCGAAATATTTTTGCTACGTATCATAGTAGTGACGTAAACCAAATGTCAAAATCAGGTATGACACCTTGTACATAACATTCTAGATTAATGATTCACTTTTGATTTAATTACTATCAAAACAAGAATATTTTACAAAGCTTTTACAAACTACACAACTTATAACTTCATTTGAGAGAAATTAACTTCAGCCACACAACTATACAGACTAATTTCGGACTTTGAACAAACTAGTATTGTACTTCAGCGTATTATAGAACTCGTCCGAACTTTGTATAATATTGTACAGGCCATTTGAATTTTGCACTAAAACTTTCTACTGTCTAGTCTAAATTAGAACTTTGGGCTGGCTAGAAATTCGTACTGGACTATATGCAGTTACACTTTGTAAATATTGTATATCTTTTTACTGCTGTGTTTACTCTTAACGTGTAATTGCTTTGAAGTAGAGACGTACCAGCGCTCGACATAATAGCTGTCCACCCACTTTGAGTACCCGAATATCAACAGTGTGAAGTGATTACGGTATAGTAGGCAGGTATTATGACCGACAGCTTGTGCCAGGTACCTATTTAAAAAAAATAAAAACAGGCTGTAGACGGATAAATCTCTGGTCATAATTGTCATTTTAGTCCACACTATAGTTGAACAACTAAATTAACTTTCATCTAATGTTACAAACCCTTGCTTCTTTCCTTTCGTCACTATTTTTATATTTCGTTGAAAAATTCTCCGAAGAAGAACTTTACTTCAACCCTTTGCACTCGAATGGTAACTCTGAGTCACCAGTAAAATTTGTGATACCATTATTCGAGAGATTTGATATTATTAAATTTGTCTCTACTCTATAAATTGCAAAAAATTCAAATATTGTATGAGAAAACAGGTTTAATTTCAGGTGCACCATGTGAAAAAGATACATATAGTACAGGGAGTTCCAACGTATTTCCCTCCGAGAACTGCAAAGTCCCCACCATCGAACCTCTTCCCACTACTACGTACAACCGTAGAGTTAGTGAGTGCTGCGCGCTCTTGTGGTGAGAGCTTCCACTACTATACATTATAACGATGAAGTCTAAGAGTGGGGGAAGAACCTAAGCGGGGAAGGTGCCCCGAATAGCTCCGGAGCTACTGGTTGGAACTGTCTGATATAGTACAATGTCTTGATTTTATAATTCAAATTTCTTCGAGTGCAAAGGATTAATTCCAGTTGCTTTTTCTTGCGTACTGAAAGAACCTAATTTTGCGCCGTTTCGTTAAGAACTTTTATTTTAAATCGGTGGACAATATAGGTTGAAGCACTCGTGGAATGAACAGATGGATTGATGAAACAAAATGTAGTCGACGAGTCGACTATTTATGTCGGTGATAAAGAATTTAAATGGACAGACGCTCGAGACGAACATCGCTAATGCTTGAATACGTTCACTGTACAAAATGTGCTTAAACTTCTGTCGATTCCTTAATTCGTGATCCGAGAATCCAGCATGCTAAATGATCTTCGTGTAATCGCATTTAGCCAATCCCAGTACTTTGTGGAGTCAAATTTTCAGTTCTCATGGAATTAAGCATTTAAGCCGTTCAACTTGAAAAGAAGTGGCTCCATTAAAATTTTGCTTACAATAAATATGATTAAATTTACATAAAAAATTCCATAGAGCTTTTGAAACTTTGTAAATCAATTCATGTTGTTTGACGGATACAAATTTGAATAACTAAGACTGGAATTATTAATTATACGAGATTTTTGTTTTATTTTCTTTGCATCTGTACTTTTTACAAAACTGGAGTCCTCTTGTGTGTACAATCAAAATGGTCGTGAATGTTCATGGCATTTTAAACCCATGGTAAGCACTCAGAAGCTCTTCAACCATATGTACCAACTCGAGTCATGTTTGCTAGAAAATCGATGAAAGCTTTCAGCACTAACATAGAAATCACTCATATTATCCTTAGCAAACTTATGTGTGCACACAAACAGTGGTTTTCAAGTCTTATCTTTATGCATAAGCTAATATTTAACTTTTACACAAGAACGATTAGAAATTTATTTATTCTTGACAATAATTGTTCATATTTCCTATCTAGTGATACCAAGAAATCTTTATTCTTAACAAATACAAGTATTTCAGTTAAATATTCGAGTAAGTAACTATAATGTACCTGGATAGTAAAAATATACGAAATTCTAATACTGCCAGTGCATTCAACGAAACATATTTTTGTCCTCTGACTTTTAAAACATTCTACACAGAACTATTTTCTACCAAAGTTGTTCTATTTTTCGCTCGCTTGGAAATGCTCGAAACATCGTACGTCTTCGAACTATTAGAAGCAATGACAATAACGGTGCATTAATTATAAACCGACTTTAATCGGTATCGAGCAACGGCTAATTGCTAGCGAAGCAAACTGCGGAGACGTCCGTAGCATGAATGTCACGGTTTAAAAATAGTCAAGAGTAATTGATCTGAAAAATGAACCGAAATAGTTCACCAGCTCCGTAGGATTTATTGGACAGCTGGAAACAGTTGTTGCGGATGGATGCATGTTACACTGTGAACCCGCATATCCGATTCCTTTAGAGGTACATACATACACCGGTTGGAACATAAACGCGTATTATGGAATAGCTGCCGGTATGTAAACACGTCGACGGAGGCTTGTATTTGCAGATCGATTTGGAGACCAATGAATATCTGATCGTGCAGTTCCTACCGATGAAACACTCTGACCGAGACAGGACAAGGTAGTTCTGCCGGATTCGAATGCTAAGAAGGTGCTTTCTGAACACATGCCAATAACAAGTCATCGATATAGAAACACTACAAACTTATTTGAACAACACTTTGGTGACCAAAAATACGTGGGCAGTACTAATACTTCAAAGGTTGGAGTTCCTCTCATTACTACAGATCTTTACGGAAATTAAAAATTATTTATTTATTTGTAGTTTATTTTAATGTGGTCGCATTAACAGCAAGGTCATTAGCGACCACATGGTTTACAGATTACAATTTGTTAAAGTACAAATGGCATGTATATTAATTTGCAACTAATTGTTTGGCTCCAATGCAACATATTGGAACAAAATTAAAATTGATTTGTTTTGTTAACAGGTTGAAAATAATACAAGAACACTTCTAAATTCTTCTAATGCTTACTACAACACTTCTAAACTTTTCTAACGCTTGCGCTGTACGTATCATGTTTCAGCTATCACTATCGGTTGAACTGTACTTTGGAGGACCAGTTATTTTTAACTTTTTTTATGTGGTCCTATACATTTCGACGAGAAAACACCGAAAATGAAAGTCCTATTGCCAGGAGATCACTGGTTCAGAAGTTAAGCGCGTGTGAAGTTGAGCGCTTTTAAGCCTTTTTGACGGGTTGAAGTCCCGCCATTTTGGTATGTTTGCTGGGTGGTACACGTAAGATCGGCTAAGTGGTACCGAGTAGTAAGTAGTACCTAACCCCAAACCAACTTGGACTATTCTACACGCGTATAACTTCTAAACCAGTGAATTGCCATCTAGCGCATGCGCTAGTACTACTTAGCCGATGCGCTGAACACCCACTATCTATCCAGCGCATGCGTTCAACATTCCTACTTCTACCACCCAGCGAATATCCAATATGGCGATGCTCTAACCTGTCAAAAACGTTTGGAATTGCTCATGTTTACACGTGTATAACTTTTCAGCCGGTGAACTCTGGTAATCAAAACTTGAATTCCGTGTACTAAAACTTACACGTCTATCATTATCTCGTCAAAATACGTAGCATCGCATACGGAAAACTTGAAAATTTTTGGTCCTCTAAAGTACAGTTCAGCCATTCCTATCTGTCATAAATGCATAAAATACGCAGTCTACTTATTACTGATCCTGAAAGTCTTTGTCTTTATCAACACTTTGGAAAAATATAATCAAAATACTTGCATAATTACGAAATCCGTAGGGCCGAACGTGACTAGATCGTTTACTAAAGGAATCCCTATTCCAAACATTAAACTGTTTAATTGATTTGGGATGAAACTGGCTGAATATAATCTGACTCCGTAAAATTTTCCTCAACTCACGTTTATTTAACAAAGGTTGAACCTTTAGAAAACTCCCTAGGAAAAGGTAAAAATGAAAGAAAGGAAAATGTGGAGAAAGGCAATCAGTAAAGGATGCCGTAAAAAGGAAAAGTTCGCCAGGGCCTGACCGTAGACCTTGAACAGGCCCAAATGAAACCCGGAAGAGACAGAAAAGAGGATTAGGCCTGTGTGGATCTGGTCGCCAGATGTGTACCAGGACTGACCAGACCCGCGCCGAGCGGACAACAATAGGAAAGGAATATGGCAAGGAGTTTTCTAAAACGACAGCGGCGTAGGGCAGTGCCAAGGCCGCCACAGATTAATCGATAATAGAATAATAATGTTCTTAAATTCATCTTCAGCATAGTTTTTACCGTTTTACAGTCCACATACTCATTTTCGTTAGAAGTATAAATATATAAAACTCTTAATCTAATCATTATGAGATGTTAGGCAAAGCATTGTAAATATTTAATGTGCTGTTAACTTCTGAAAAAATTGAAGTACACCTATATTTGGAAAGAAAGTTAAACGAACTTTGTGCACGTTTTTATCTGAAATCAGCACGCACAGTATAATATTCAGGAAATCAATCTCTCTTTGTGAAATTTTCTTCTTATCTCTTGAAGGGTCTTTTCCAAGCTGTTATCTAAAATCATCACACGTAGCACAATATTTATGGCCTCAATTTTTCATTAAATTTTCATACTTCTTAAAGTGGATCTTATATATCATCATTTAAAATCATAAATTTTATCATCGTTAAATATTTTTGCATATTTCATGAAAGCGATACGCGAGCTGGATTAAATTTAGGAGAAAAACTATTTCAAATACTATTTTAAATAGTCGTTGTCCTACAATTCAACTAACATATTTTAAATGAGCAATAAAATTTCCGCAAACAAAATATTTTTATTTTGGTAATCTAAAACATAAAATACAATATTTGAGTTATGCATTGAATGATATTTAAAATATTTCTTGACGACAAAAATTGATTGATGAAACGAGTAATATTAAAATGTAAAAAATCATAATATATTCGAACTCGACTTCCTCGAAACAAATGTATTCCATATTTTCGATTTAGTGTCTACTATAATATCAGCCCCTCAAATAAAATTATCGTTAATCTGAGAATCCTTCAAATAGAATACTATTTTAAAAGCGTTTTTTAATGAATAAAAAATTTTATTTTTTAAAGTGCACTTATGATTTCAAATAAAATAGACAATTTACTATTTACTATTTTAAATAGTATTGTTACGAATATGGCAAAATAGGTACTCCCGTTATATCGTCGTTGCCTAAACGACGATATAACAAGGACAAAGGACAGAGTCGCTTCACGAACGTCGTACCGGTCGGACGTGCAATTCCCTTCCTCTTTTAATAAAGAGATTAATTACCTTTTTATAACGGTCTTTTATTAAGTATGCCTAAATTACGCGGTCGCTCGCGTAACAGTATTTTAACCAGCATTGGACACGCTTTTATAAAATACGCTGTTAAAACGATGGTTACGATGTTAAAGAATGTTAAGACACAAAGGGCTAAATGAATCATTGGAGTTAGTAAAAAAATAACTCAAGGACGCTGACGCGAATCGGCCTCGCGACCTCGAAATCAAACCGGTGCGGTCGAATGCGGTTCGAAACTGAGTTTAGATTAAAGGTGGAATCGACCCCGGTTGTAGATGTGTTGGATGTTGATTAAGTTGACTATGATATAAAGTTACATGTGGTTAGGTATTGGTAGCAGGTCGCGTCGAACGTCGCTTGATTGTGAATCGGTATCCTAGGTGCAGATTGCGGCCCGCTCCAGCTCCAACTTCGGTCTATTGATTTCTTCTCGCGAGCGAAATTTCGTATTCAAAGCTTTACGCTTTGAAATTGGCCCAGGGGTCATGCGACACGTTCTGATACAGTCGCTCTTCGGAGAAACAGAAACGAAATGGGAAATAGGCAAGCTTGAAATGCCGCGGTAAAACGTTCCTGATCTTTTCTTAGAATATGAACAGTATGTGCCGAATTTTACTAGAGATATATCGAACCGTTAGATACGGCCAGGTAGTTCACTGCAATGGCGCAGATGGCCTCCTAGAAGTTAGCCCCCCACTTGTTGAAATAAAGAATTTCAACAGTTGTACTGAGTTGTGCTAAGTTTGTGCTACATTGTGCACAAATATTATAACAATAATATAAAAAATACGACTAAAAATTGAGAAAAACGATTTTTTTTAGTAGCCCCCCACTTTTCGTTTTTTTCAATTTTCTCATTTGTGCTAAGTTGTGCTAGGTTGTGATAAGATTGTGCTCGAATATTATAATAATAATATAAAAAATAAGACTAAAAATTGAGAAAAACTATTCTTTGAGTAGAACCCCACTTTTCGTTTTTTCTATTTTCTCAATTGTGCTAAGGTGTGCTAGTTTGTGCTAAGATTGTGCTAAAGTATTACTTTATAAAAATAATAAATAAAGAAGTTATGGTAAACAATCGTTTTGGACATGAATTAACGTTTAAGTTAGTAACAGTTATCCAAACAGCATATAATCATATATCTGAATTGTGCTAGCCTAGCACAAGTCAGCACAACTTTCGTTTTCACCAACAGAACGATGTAAAGGGCACTTTACTCTTGTCCGCCGCCCTTCGCACTTGAATACTATTTCATTAATTGGACTTTCTGTATACGTAAGTAAAGTGCCCTTTATATCGTAGTGCTGATGAAAACGAAAGTTGTGCTGACTTCTTCTAGGCTAGCACAACTCAGACATGCAATATTATGTTTGTCGGGTCACCAGAAAGTCTTCTAGGACTAACTATTAGGAGCCGCGCAGATGATACTTTGTAGATTGTCTCTTATTTGTGTATTTTGATGCTAAAAAATATTTTACTTTATCAGGTAATCACGGGAGTTCGTCTTTTTTAATCGATAGAAACAAATTAGCATTGATTTTCTGCATTTATGACGCAACTGAGTAGGTGAAATAAGTAAAAGTAAAAATATCGACGAATTTAAAGTGCAATTAGATTGTTATGTATGAAATGTCCTATTTTTAACAGTAACGTTTAGCAAGCGCAAACATTTTTCTAAACAAACTTGTTGATCACAGTAAGCACCATTCTAAGCAATATACTCTATCGGTGGACTACAACTTTCTTGACTGTATTTATGTTGACATTGAATCATTTGGCCGTTCACATTCTTCATCCATAAGATTGTCATCACCATTTTGAAGTTCTTTATAACATCGATGAATAGTGTTTTGCTTAATCACCACATATTGAAGAGACATTGCCTATTGTTATAGTAAATGTGTTGTCTTCTCACTCGATTTAAACTTGACTTAAAAGTGAAATTAGACATCTCAATAAGAACTAAAGATGGAACCTTGAAGATCAGCTTTGCACCTTAAAATGATGTAGAATATATTAAACTTGAAGATTGTAATAGAATTTCTTAATCAAAACGGTTCATAACATGTGCATTCTAAAATCGAACATTTCATTTCAAAAAACCTAATTTATCGGACAATTGGATGAAATCCTCGAATAAGGATCTACGTTATATGTAGAGTATATGTAACGTAGATCCTTATTCGAGATTTCCATTCAGTTATAAAACGGTTATTTGTCTATCCTACTTCTTTGAAATTATATTTCGAAAATATCAAATCTGCAAGAAATCGGTTATTTTGAAGCTTTACAGTAGAGGTATACGAACATATTTGCAAAATGTCTGTAATAAGGATAACTGTAAACCCAATATGCGTCGTTAAAGCAGATCCACAAATGCGCAGATCATATTGGTCTGCGTACTGTCTTAAATGTAAACACACTGGAATGTTTTACAATAGTATCGTAATGTCCGTTGTACAGAAAGGAGAACTGTTCAAGTCATAAAAATATAAAATACTAAAACCTTTATTAACCAAACACATAAAATAACAACAATGTCAAGTAAATCTAAGGATTCATTAATAATGTGTAGACTGAGGATTTTATGCATTTATGGCAGAAATGAGTATGTGCAATCTGGTACAATAAATAGATTACATGACTTCAAAATGTGAATGTATTATTTATAATTTATTGAAGTAATTCGAGAGAAAATGAATCTTCTACTTGGTTCCTGTTTCTTCTTGTCCTGGTCCTTGTGCTATCTCTGTTCTTGTTTCAATTTTAATTTGCCTTAAAGATTCTGATAAGCAATCTGATAATATACTAATCAGTCAATTGTAATACTAAGATTATACATCGGAAATGTAGAACTAAGGAATCGACTGTCTTAAGTTTATACAGACAGACAGCTCCGTTTAAGGGACAATTAAATAATTGACGTGTGATCACAATATCTAATTTCTCTGACCACTTAGAAGACGATTAACACAAAACCAAACATCGCTAAAGATTTCCGATCAGTTGAGTAATCTACGTTGTCAGTGTTAAATGGTTGATAATCCCCTCGAGCCGGTACAGATCTTTACGAATGTAATGAGATTTACTATGGATCGCGGTCAGACATATAGCCAGCTAGAAGGCCAGATCACTCGCATATTTGTCGCAGTTCCCGTGGCTTTCGGTAGCTTTGAGACTGGCTATCCAGGTTGCATAGTCGTATCAGTGGTATATCAAGGGGACCACGTTTGTGGTTTCGTCCGTTCACCCGGTCAGCTAACAGCTACGATCGATTTAGTCCACGTAGATTCCCTGTCGCCTATCGTTCGACTTGCCTTCCCCAGATGAATCACCGGAAACTTCGACACGATAAAATCGACACGTCTTTTTGGCAAATGAATCGGCCGGTCTTGCAACTACTAATTGCTGTAATTTCTACTAGTCCGCGGCTGAGCAAGGAATACTGTGTTAAATGTGTTTTACTGGATCATCTGCTGACTCGACACGTTATGTTCCATCATTTCGTTAGATTCTTGCATATGATATTTTCGATTTCTAATAGTAACGTTAAACAAACATAATCCGCTTGTAAATTAACTTATTGATCAGTGTCGTGTCGTGTCCGAGCTGTGAACCGGTGAGATACACGCCTCAAAGAGAGGTAATAAATAAAATACGGCGAATCGTATATACGGTGATCTGTCCAGTGAATGAACACTTAAGCTGCATGTTTGTTAAAATGATCGTTATTTAATCTCCTGAATTATATTATCGTAAGTGAGCTGTTTTATTATTAAGTTCATACATCCCTGAACACAATTCTAGCATTTTTTTTATAGTTACAGCCTTTTTTAAAAGTCTAATATAGGATTTAGTGAATATATGCCAAACGTCCAATGAATGAACACTTTACCAAATGAATAAATGTATAGAAATCGTTACTCATGCAATTGTTTTCGTTAAAGGAACTTCTAAACTGTAATATTGTACAAACAAATTTAGCATAATTTCACTGAACACACCTTAAAATACAAATTGTATATTTCACGTAGCAATACCTATCGTGAACGCATGGCACATCGTTGAGACAACTGCTAATAAAACAAATAAAATGCGAAACAAATGCTAAGCAGAATCAACATTGCATTTTTATGCCATCTGTAGGTGTATAGTAAAGCAACTGTATAAATTTCAATGTGGAAAGGGCATGATAAACCTTACTTTTTCATATAATACGGAAAATGTTCATTCACTGTGGAGTGTTCATTCCGTGGACAGGTCACCTATACCGTCCTAAACCTTCCTTAAGATATCCCTGTGTCTAAAGCAGGGCCCGCTGAATATCCTTACTGACGAGTCATCTAGCGGGCCCAGGATGAAACACTCCCTTTCCTTTTCCTCCTCTCTCTCTAACGCATTTCAGCAGCCGCCAAAAGATATAGAGAATAATCGGGTTTCCGGATAACTGTACAACTTCAATAAAACGGATGTGAAAAACGGTAGACAAGTATACAGGGTGAATCATTTAAAACAGGACACCTGAATAACTCGTTTGATTTTTTAGATAGAAGAAAATGCCTCAGACAAAACATATTTGGCATCGAGTGGCTGATCATCCGATGATACTAGTTTTATGATAGGTGGGGGCGTCAAGGAGAGAGAATACAATGACCTATTATTAAGGTCATTCAAGGTTCCTCAAGGTCAACTGCAAGAGACAATAAATTGTCTCAAAGCACTCTTCGAATACTTTTGTGTATTCTCTGGTTATTGACATACTGCTCTTGTAATTGCCGACTAAATTGCATTTAAAAATGACTAACTGATCAAGATCTTCAAAAGACCTATTTCAAATTTTCATTATAGACATAGACGCAGATGAAAAAGTTATAAATCAGAACCGTTACTTTTTTCTTTTGCAATTTCGACCAATGGTAGTGTTTACTTAATTCTTTTTATAAATTACCTGTTAAACTAATCTTACTGACATCTAAAAAAAACTCAAGACGTCTGAACTGATTTGGAGAAAGTTTTTAAAGTGCGTTCGGATAATTTTGGACCCCACTGTATATGCCCCGAGTACTATAGCTTTTGATGAAAAAGTGTATCGCATTGCTTTAACTATCTTTAAGCAAACTGCAAAATTGTTGACATCGTGTACTCGTAAGTATGGTAACAATCGTGATAAATTATTTTAGTGGTATTGTAATGTTATGTGTCTGTGCTTCATGTTACATTTATGATGTAAATTCGTACATTGACGGTTTGCGAAATATTGATCTTGTTAACACAAAAGGAGGCGGTCACCACTCGGAGATTCACGCGGCCATCTTCTTTCACGTGAGAAGCGCGTTCCGCGTACAATTTCGGTGTAACCACCTGTTGCAGATGACGAAGCATTAGGTATGTTAGCTAGCGTCTAATAATGCTAATTCATTGCTGAGCCGAATGCCACAAACGCAGCGTTTACGCGAGCAACCGTTAGTGAGCGCGCGAACGTGACCTATGGAAAAGGTAATTCGCGCGAAATTGCAAGTACCCGAGGACCCTTAGCGTTTAAAATCCGCTGTAAGCTCTGTTAGATTCGCGACTCGTGTAATTTACACGGCGGAAGCGCGTTTCGCTTTCCTCGAAATGCTATGTCGTCTTCGTAATAAGGCCGCGGCATACTTGATTGCTCGCTACTTAACAATTTATTACGTTCTTTGGGACTTATGCACCAAACAAAACAAGTAATGATTTCGCGCGTATCAACTTTCTGAATTATAGTTTATAAGTTATAGGTTTATAACGACGGAAACCGATACGAAGTCTTTTATATTGCTGGACTGAAATATCTTCGATGTGAACGTTGACAGGCGACTCTACTTGTGCTTGGAAGTCGTTATTACGTTATTTCAAAACTGCAAAAGATCGAATATGTAAATGAATTTTCTTTTTATATATGTAGGATCTCAGGAAAAAGGAAGGCACCGCGCCGGGAATCGAACCCGGGCCCTCGTGTTGGTAGCCGATCGACTAACGCGCCCACTCACGGAACCCTCCCCCCTTCTTCCTAATTTTCTACGGTATTTGTGGTCTGGGGGGTCCTAATCCCACATATATATTTTGTCTTGGACCGTAGACATTTAGTAAAAATGTTCTGACGTTGAACGAAGCGTCTAGTTTTTGGATTTTTCTTGTCTTACTCTTACATTATCTGTAACACTATCCAAATGTTTAGCCACTTTTATTATAGTATGTACCCAACGGTATAAATGTGTTTAATAATAATAATAAATGAACTTTTACGATAGCAGTATTTGTAAATTAAATATATCCGAACCCGCCATTTTGACATTACATTACTCAAGGTGAAAATTCACCCATTTACATTTCTTACATATTGCAATAGGATTGTATTCTTTGTGTCTGTGTTGTGAGATGTATTTCTTTAACATGTGACGTTAAAATGAATCATAATTTATTGTATGAAAGTAAAACAAAAATGGTTGAAGTGCGAATCTTAGACTCTTTCATGCAACAATTTCTGAGAAACGTATGAGGGTTAAAAATGGTGGACAACTGTTTATTTCGATCCGTGTACATTATCTCGTGAAACGAAAGAATTATTAAACGATCCTCGCGATAAAGACGCAACTAAGTGACTTTAGCAATTCTTTTAAGAAAAGAACACGCCACCAGCATTTCATGAACACGCGAAACTTCTCGGGGCATTGTATTTTGCGCGACTCGTGCGGGAGGAGCGTTCCCGCACGATGAATCCGCCTTCGCAGGAACTTTCTCGCGGGCGTAGCTCACAAGTGTCTCAGGACCGTAGAACATAAACGTCTTCGAGACGACCGTACGAATAGCGGCTGTCGTGTTTTCGGGTCGTAAACCGCGGCCGAGACTAATTCACCGGCAATCCCACGCTAATTGTATGTATGAACGGCTCGTGACTAAGGGACGCTATGCATCCGTTCCCGGCCATAACCGAATGGTAAAAAAACGGAGGGGGCGAGGTCGAAGGAAAAGGAACACACCGTTGTTATGCTTCTTTTGAATATCGCTTTTTCAAAGCCAGAAAACAATTTCGCTCCTTACGTGTACTTTCCTATCCTACTTCCTCCTCTCATTTCGACTTATTCCATTTTTACGACCGAACTGTGTACATTCCTAAAAATTGTAAAAGTTTAAATAGAATTCAAATAAAACACTGTTTTAAATAAATAGTAAAATTTCCACGAATAAAATATTTGCTACATGTTTATTATAATATTAAAAAAGAACATAAAATGAGATATTTGAATTTTGCATTAAATAGTATTTAAGATATTTCTTGACGATGAAGATAGACATTATATGAGTATATTATACAATTACATGAAAGTAGAAGTAGATTGATGAAACGGATAATATTAAAATGCAATAAACCATAATATTTTCGAGCTCGACTTTTTCGAAAATGGGGCGTCAAATGAAACAAATTTATTTCATATTTTCGATTTATTTTTTCATGTAGTACTGCCCCTTCAAGTAAACTTCCTTCAATTTTCAGAATCCTTCAAATAAAATACTATTTGAAAAAACTTTTCCCAACAAATCAAATATTTTATTATTAAAAGTGCACGTAATATCGCAAATAAAAATTTACTATAATATTAACTATTTGAAATGGTATTATACTCAGCTCTGAAGCGGAATAATAAACTTGCATCTTTCAGAGAAAAATTTTGGGTACGTAAGATTGGAATTAAATTACGTAACTGAAGCAAAATGATAATAACATACATTTGAAAAATGTAATATACATTTTCGCAATTTAAATTATATTTGTAAAATGATAACATAGAAGAAATCATACATATTTGTAACGTGCTGTATGGTACTTTGCCTTTCTCTTTAATTTGTTTATTCAAAAGGGATACAAGAGCTATTATGGAAGAAACACAAGAAAATAAGTAATCGTAATATGTCTTCTGCTTCTTGCAAATGATGCAAACAATTTTTATTTTGCATAAAGATCTGCAGTCTATTCGTGAGAGACCCGAATACCCGGATTCACGGGTTATGTTTGTTTACCCGAATACCCGGGTACCCGAGTAATTTTTGTTCACCTGAGTACCCGGGTATCTCATAAGTAACAGCTCTATTATCAACATGTCACGTACTCTCACTTGAAAGCTATACATTGTTGCTGTATTTGTAACATATGTATATGTTGACTAAATAGAACCCATTGGTATAGTCGCTAATAAGAAAACTAGAAAAACATAGGATAAGGTTGCTCAAGTCGTACCCCTTAAGAAAAAAAATCGTATAAAACTTAGGATTTATCAAATAAATAGAAATTAAATGTGTTATTCAAAACTTGTGTTAATATTGTTGTTATTTATTATAACGAAATTAGAAAGTCGATATGCTTTCACATAAAATAAACTAAATCTTCAAAAACTTACATCGGTACGACTGAGGTAACCGGTTTCCCAAGTTGTACAACTTATAGCCTAAGTTGTACCTAAGAATTCAATTAAGCAACAATAATAATTAAAACGTATTTTTTATTAATCTGTTTACATGACACATAGGTATTCAGTTAGTACAAACATCACATACAAATTTTTTTTGTTCTTTTGTTAACTCCAGGGCATACATCGTGCACCCATGATTTGCATTTCAAGCATTGAATCATGTTTTCCTCCCGATCTTCTCCAGGAATAAAACAAAACCAATCGCTTTTCATCTTTTTAATTTTTAATGCCAATTCCTTTTTATTAATTACTGCGTTTCTTTTATTTGCTGCATTTTTTATGTACTTAAAATACGGCACAAGTTAAATTTAAAAGTAAACATAACCTAACATTGAATGAAATTAATACGATTTCGTTTTAACCAAACGATTATGTAAATTATACTGAATTTATATTTAATAAGGAACATAACTTTATCAATAATTTACTTGCAAGATTTAATTACTAAACATATGCAAAAAATTATAAGAAAATTGAAATAAACTTACTTGATGACAGGATTTATAATGAGGCAGTTTATGGCAGACAATAATACGTAAAGTAACTTGGTTGACTCAGATGTATATTTGGTTGCCGTTGTATGTGCTGTTGTCACCGTAATTCTTTCAAAATTCAAGTGGTACGACTTAAGCAACCTTACCCTAATTTTGATGATCCGTATGACGCGTCTAAACCATGAAACAGCATCAAAAAATTTGTTATCAGAAAGAGGCGCAAAACACACCACCTCGGACCATTAAATTTTCGTTTCGTCAGAACGCGTATGTAATCGTAAACTTTTTTCACCAGATGTGAACTATTACGTGTGGAGGTTGCGTTTCTCGAACGCACAATGAAATGTAATTCCTCGCCCCGATTCCTTCCGCTCCGTTCGCCGCGTCAAAGGTTTGCATAATTAAAGCGGTATTTCCAGTGTAATTAAGATGGAAGTTTAACGCGTATGCTCTGGTATAATTAACGTGGAAGATTAACAGAGGACTCATTAATTTTTACTTCCATACCCAACGGTGAAGTTAGAACTCTTTCTTTTTGAAAGAGCGGTGAGTGTCGTTGCTTGTGTGCGTCACGGATGAATTTTTTCGCGAAACGGACGACAACTTTGAAAAATTGTTTTATAATTTGCACCGTCGCAGAACCAGCTGCTACCAAAGTATAATCGTCGTGCGGTGTGCGGGAATATTGCGTACGTTGATATTTGAAGCTGTAACTTTGATAATATCATCGCATTTTTAATAAGATCAAGATCTAAATTTTATATTATAACAACTATTACTATGAAATCACTGTATTAAATTATTGTTCTTGTTGAAACTGCATTAGTCACATCTTTATTAGTTGTCGTACATTTTCATTGTCGAGAATGACACTATTTGCCTTGTCTTCAGCAGCAAAACGAATGTCTTCCTCTACTGTCTCTACTTTGAATGGTGCAATTTTTAATTGGACAATACTTATCCTTAGACAATGGATTTGTGTGCAAAATACAAATTATGCACAGTAATTAGACGATACAAGATACTGCATAGACATTAATTTCTATCTTTAATCATTTTAGTGAGTTGCAAATAATAACACAATATTATCAAATTTTTTAAATGCTTTAACTGTTTTGCATTTGATTAACTCATTCTTGTAGACACGTAAAATCTGCAGTCTAATGATCAAATTTTGTCTTCAACAGGATATTTGACACGGTTACAGTACTATCGCGATAAAAAGCTACAAGGATGTACACGATAAGTGCAATAAAACAGTTCGACTCGAAGGAGAAATAGTAACATGATACGGATCAATGCATATCGGTGAGCCAATACAAATAAAATTAAAAATTTGTTGTTTCTTATTATTTTTTCATGAAACTTTAACCAAACATTCGTGACATTTTTGTGATTAAAATGATACTAAACACGGTACAATTTGGATCACATTTACATGTTTAATTGGCGATAATAAGTTTCGCTCACAACGAACACAGCGAATGAAAAAGAAAGAGAGACTAGAAGTCGAGTAGTCAGAAAACATCAATCGCTAAAACAATAAATGTAATTTTAAAACATTTGTGAGACATTTTTCTCATTAAAATGAGACCAAATATAACATAATTCGGTGCAGATTTGCGCTATGCACATGCGTCATTTAAGAACTTATTATCGTCAATTAAACAAGTAAATACGATCCAAATTATATCGTGCTTAGTGTCATTTTAATCAGAAAAATGTTACGAATGCGTTGGTAAACGTTTCAGGCAGAAATAATAAAAACGATAAAATTATGTCATTGCATTAGTATTGCGTCACCGATATGTACCTGACTCGACACGCTGATGCCGATGGTTTTGGTCGTTCGTCACGACGTGACACTGGTGCTAGAGGGTAAAAGAATCTCGAGGAATCGTGTCTGTCTCGATGCGTAGAGTGTTTCAGACCCAAGTGCGCTGCTTTTAACGCGACACAGTGTAACGACTGGTGTTGTCATTTAGTTGTCGAAATTGAAAAAATCCGTAAATTTGAAAGAAATTGTCTAAGAGCTGCCTTACACATATACAGAAATTCAAACAATAAACACTTTATAAGCAACAATACACTCTACAACAAAGCTGACATCCCTCGTATAGACAACCAGATCATAAATCTGACGCGTGACTATTTCGCCCATATACGGAACACTGAAAACCAAATCCGACTTGACTTATTAAAAACAGACCCTACTGAAATCGAAAACAGTGCACTAACTGGCTACATAACTCCACAAGCATTCATCCACTTCGACAGACTTGGCTTAATACAGGACGGAAATAATTGCCCAAATAATATACCACACACCAAGAAACAGAGCAGACAAAAACCATCAGACTGAATCAAACCACAAACTCCTTGCTGTTAAAATACTCCACCACAATCCCAAACAAAGACATAAACGACTTCCATCGCCTAAATGAAAAATACTGGTGGCTAGCCAACGATGCCAGATTTTTAGATGAATTATGACGACGAAAACGAACGAAGGAATTACGCGCAACACACAATTAAAAAACTGACGCTCCCACGCAAACCGCAATAGATACAGTCACGCACACAGCGCGCAAACCAGCTCACCAATAGGCAAACTCATAAAAGCTTAATTCGCTACACACAATGAACACTTCACAATGCAACAGATACAACCGTTAAAACACCAATACCAAATACAGTAATTCCACGATCTAAGTCCAACGGAACGTTGCGATCTATGTCCCTTCGCCTACTCCCTCCACTGCGGAGCTCGAGCTGCCTCGGTCGCCGAGCAGTGTAAACATGCCGCGTAATCTGATCCTGGGTCGGGTATATCGGTGTGAATCACACTAATCCAATTATAAAACTTCTTTATTTTTTATTATTTTTTCATGGAACTTTCCCAAATATGATATAATTCCGATGATATTTACTTGTGTAATGAACGATGGGAGTTTTTTATTGGCATTACATTGTACGGACACGCGGGCGTTAGAACTGTTCCGGTGGCCGCGACCCCTTGTCGTCTCTTTCTTTTCTATACGCTGTCCTTCTTTACGTCCAAAACTTTCATCGTTTATTACACAAGTAAATATCATCGGAACTATATCATAATTGGTATTATTTTCATTAGAAAAATGCCACGAGTATGTTCGTGAAAGTTCTATAAAAAAATAATAAAAGATAAAGAAGTTTTATTATTGCACTAGTAGTGTCTCACCGATACGCCATTTTTTGTTGCGCCTTCGGTCGCGCGGTCCGTGTTTGCATGCTGTCCTTTTCTACGTTCAGCGCGGTCGACGCGGTCGCAAAAGAATAGTGTTCCTTCGCGATCTAAGTCCCGGCAGGGAAGCGAAAAAGAACTTAGATCGAGGAATTACTGTACTAGCACTAAGTGACGTAAAAAGCAGCATACCTGAGGTCACAAGAACCCTCTCCTATACACCGAAGCGGGGTATTTTTATATTCTGAACTAATTCTTCCCTGTCAAAATATTGTTGTTGACCGACACAATTAATTCTCGTCAGTCGAGCAAACATATACACATCCCAACCATCAATACTGCCATAAAGCGACTGACTACTATGTACGCCAAAACTTTTATATCCTTCATTATCCTAAGGTATTTTTTAGTATTTTTATATGCGCCTCCTGTAAATACACTGTAGATATTTAGCAAATAAAAATTTTATACAAAAAAAATATTGCCATTAAAATGATTTTTAACGGGTTTAAGGTGCAACGGCTTTAATGAACCCCACGATGGAAAACTTTTAATTGAAATGTTTGGGTAGACACGTTCGCGTAAGGAACGATGAAGAAATCATTCGGCCACTTTGCGAGGGAAACCGTAGGTAGTTCGCTGGAGGTTGTTGGCACGAGTAATTAGAAATCGAGGCAACGATATTAACTTCTTCGGCGGGGCATGCGAGGCGTACACGCTGCGTTAGGCTAATGCAGATTGACACGCTATATCGGCGTTACCAGTGAAATCCGTCGTTAATACCGATCGCGTTCGGCCGCGACTCTTTATTCGTGAGGGGCGAGCCGGTCGGGTTGCGCGAAATGTAATTAGCAATAACGACGGCCGGTGTACTCGACCCGCGTAATTAGTTCACGTAGCGCTTGCAGAAGTCCAAGCGCGATTCCTTCAATTAATTTCGAGCCGATCGAATTCGACCCGCCCGGTTATAAGCACTTTATCGTGATCCCGGCCGGTATAAACAGAGTTTCCGGTGCGGGTTATACGGTGTGAGACAAATTACAAGCTGTTTTTCTTCGTAATTACGCCAAATATCGATCTAGCCTCCTTCAACCCCGTGCACTCTGTTGCCGACGCTGCGGAGGCATTAAAATTTACCGTATTAATAATAATTACAAAACCTCGGAGCTTCAGAGGAAATCCAGAGAAATTCTTAAGTTTCAAATCATTCATCGACGTTTTTGAATAATTCTATCGTTTTACTCCTCTACAATTCATCTCCTCATACATAAATGCATACAATCTGCAGTCTAATAATGCTACTCTCTCAATTGACAGCAGAATAACCGGAACAATAAGCCAGACTAACTAGAGAAATAAAAGTAAATCAATTCTTCATTTTCATGAGGTTCACTACATTATATTATATTTATAGTGACCATGGAGGTGTTAACAATTTGCTATTTCTAAGAATAAATACCTTAATGTGTTATATAAGCGATGCTATAATTATTAATTCTAAAACTAGCTGTTATGTCGAATTACTAATTTATTATCGTTATTTTTATTTTTTTTTGTACATTATTAATAAAGACAGTGAATTCTGTGTGTATATTTGGAAGAATTATTGCGTTGTTAGAAATCTGTTATACTCGAAGATCATCGGATAAAATTTCGTCCGAGCAGTATTGATCCGCAAAGAGGCACACGACGAGGATAGAAAATTGGATTGACTTTGACTACCATCGAGTTACATACTTTCAACTTCAGGATCAGCTCTGTAACGTGTTTTGTACGTATTTGTCCCGTGGGCTCGCGTACATCGCGATGCTTCAATTCGATAATTCGTGCACTCGGTGATTAAGTGGTCGGACGATAGCGGATGTAATGCGATTCCATGCGTTTCGATGAATACAACCGGCTGTTTGTTACCATTATCGCTTTACTGCAACCGCAACAATTGGAACTTACGCTTGCGAGTTGATTTTCGGGAATACACTAACTTTCCGAGGCACTGCTGTACATTTCCTACTAAACTAGATCGTGGGACGAGTCTATTTTCCAATTTGCGTTGCAACGATCAGCGGAACGTTCTCATTAATCTTTTCTCAAGAACGTGTTAAAAATGTAGCCGCAAAATTCTTTATACAATTGCAACACACCTATCGGCGGTAAAATGAGTTAGAGATTATGAGATTATGATATTAAAAGCCCATTTGTGCTATCTTTAATTTCTCAATGTCGCATGTAAAGTTTTACGTTTGTGACGTATAATATCAAAACATTATGAGCTCAGAATATGCGGTTCGTTGAAAATAACGTAAGATATAATAAGGTTTAGTGTGTAACAAAATAAAATTGTTTTATTTTAAGAAAGAAATGATCAGAAAATAATAATGGACATAAATTTCAACTAACAATAATTACTTATCAAACATATATACTTATTTAATAATGGGTACATCCCCCTTTATTTTCTATTACTTCTATTGTACGATTTGGTATCGATTTATATAGTTTTTGGATATAATTTTGATTTAACGTATCCCATTCGCGTACAATTGCATTTTTTAATTCTTGTACGCGTATACGCCGCGAACAAGTCCTGTCCAGCAATTTTTAATAATATTAAGGTCCGGGGAGCGTGCAGGCCACGGCAAAACAGATATATTATTTTCATTAAAATATGATTGGACCAATCTTGATGTGTGTACAGATGCATTATCTTGTTGAAAGATATAATGAGGTCCAGAAATTCGTTCTGCATGATTATTTATTTGTTCTTTGATTAAATTTGTGTATCGGACACTATTCATTCTCCCATTGATAAACTTGATACTTGTCTTGCAAAAATAACCGATGCCGGCCCAAACTATTACGCTGCTTCCTCCGATTTGTCGTCGAATTGCTGACATTGTCCGTTTTCTTATGTCGTGAAAATAATATTGCAACCCATCAGGACCATCCAGGTTAAATTTTTTTTCGTTCGAAAATAGTACCCTTCTCCATTTCTTTTTCCAATACACTCTTTTTTTTGCAAAGCGTAAACATTCTGCTTTGTGTTTCGTTGTTAACGGAGGTTTATTTTTCACTTTCAGCCTCTTAATATTTTTGCAGGATAGTAGAACTCGACGAACACTTGAAACACCGGCACTAACCCTAGATTTTTCCATTATTTGCTTCGTTGTTAACTGCGAGTTGGAAGCTACACGCAAAATTGCTCGCTTATCACGATCGGATAACGATGACGGCCGACCAGTACTTTTCTTTTTGCCATAATCTTCAACATTTTTTAAGAAATTGTGTATTACTTTACGACTTCTTTTTATTACTTTCGATATTTTCGCTACTGATAATTGTTGCTGTTTTAGTTCAAGAATTTGCTTTTTTCAGACTCGTTTAATTTTTTTCCGCGTCCCATACTTACAAATTTATATAATATTGTACTGTAATCTTTACTCGTTGATAGATCATGGAATACTGAGCAATTTCTACATATATTAACAGAGTGTGCTATCATTTCGACCTTAGTATGGATCAGTTTTTCTTTGTTATATACATACATCTACGACATTGTGACTTATTCCCAGCAAGCCGCATATTCTGAGCTCATAATGTTCTGATATTGTACGTTACAGACGAAAAATTTTACATGCGTCATTGAGAAATTAAAGATAGCACACCTGGGCTATCTTTTTGACGAGGAGTGTATTCTAATGTTTAAAAACATTTTAATTAATGAAAAAATGAGTATTTAGAAGATGAGATTTGGATTGTTAGGAAAAGAAGTAAATGTCCACGTCGATTCTTGGCAGGAGAACGATTTCCGTCTCCCCTCATACGATTTCCGCCCCCTCCACGACCTTACCACGACTCATTCTATTCACATGATTTTTCCATTACTAGTTCAAATTCTGGATGACAGCTACAATGCAAAGATTATGCGAATAAAATTTCATTTTCTACAAAAAATGTCTCTTGATATTTTGCCATACTTCGCATAGTTACCGAGATATTTGCAAATTTATAAAAAACAGGAAATCTACTTTACCGACCAAACCAGGCCAATTTGACACCATGTTATACATATATACATTTTTTCTTGAAATAACCCCAAGAACACAAATATAACCTCAAAGCGAGGGGCCACGGAAATCGTACTCTCCCCCGATTCTACATCTTGCCACCTTTGCAATTTTTATTTTATAAAAATGCCCTGTCTAGGAAACATAGTCTAAAGAAAGAAGAAAAGGTTCATTCCTCGACCCTGCACAAATTGAAGCAATTATTCGTATTTGTTTCACTACAAAGGAAAATACTGTATTCTTTCTCTTTCTCCTCACCATTTTAACACTAGAACTACCAGACCAGTCAAAATGACTGGTTTCTAATTTTTTCTGTTACAAATATTGAAATTATAAATATGTTTTCCGGAGTAATTTTTTAGACAAGTTCTTTATTGTAGTACATATTTGAACAAAAATATTACGAAATCTGAATAAATGCAACCTTGTCGTTATTATAAAGCAATATACAGCAGTCGCGTTTAGTGCTCGGTAGTTCCAGTGTTAATCGTGTTTGTTATAATTAAATCCTTACATAGTAACATTCTACGCTCTTAACGTCCTTAATGCAATCTAAATAATGATATTAATGTTTTAACGTTTTAACATTGGATACAATAATCTACATAAAATAGATACACGTTTCGTGTTGAAGTATTTATTTGGGAAGAAAATAAGTAAAAACTTATCTCATTATGGTCCACGCTGGAAAAAATAAAGGGAGTAATATTGTGGGGGTGAAATTTCTCATGAAAGTTCGAACTATTTTATCGCTTGGAGGTTACGTCTAAAAAACAAATTCACGAATAAATTTGGACTGGGTCGATGAACGACGGACTCTTATCATGGATTAACGTTCGAATTCTTTCCCGAGGCGATGCTGGGGGATGAATGGGAAAGACATGGAGGTTCCAATTTGTCAGCCGTCGAATTCCCGTTGTCGGCTGCTAAAACTACCTAAGTGTCCGAAGTTAGTTTATTTATCAAATAAATCCTTCTTTGCAAAACAGAGAATACGAAATGAAATACTAACAGAAGGTGTACTATTCTTAATTAGCAACAAACGAACGTACGAGAGCAACGAGTTCAGAAAAAGTAAATTAATATTCCGCATATATTCCAGAGTCAAATGTTGCAATATATAACATATTCAAATTTCCTCACGACCAGTGGATAGTAATGTAAATAATTACCGATAGTTCGTTACATGTATATTTCTTTCTGTAACCGAATACAATCTAATGTAACCAATATTTAATGTAACCGAATACAATCAGTTTGTTTTGACATGTTGCGCCCGGTTGCAAGAAGTTCATAGAAATTCTGAAATTTTGTTATATAATTTTCAACTATAATTATAAGAGACAATTAGACTGCGGAACTTTATGCAAAATAAAAAATGTTTGTCTTAATTGCAAGACATAGGAGTCACACAGAAATTTCTTTCTTTCTTCAACAATTTTAGTAAGCTGAAGCTAATACATTGATACTCATAAATTATTTTATTCTGTCGGATGATTGGAATTACATGCACTCATTTTTGTCATAAATGCATAAAATCCGTATACTAGATCACGTTTAACTATAACTGATGATCTCCAGCTTACTAGTCTCACTACCAGCTAACTTCACTAACGCTACATTGCAAACGGGATTCAGCCATTTCGTACTTATACTACGCACTGAAAATACATAACTTTTATCTGCTTATATGTTCAATGGTTTTAAGTATCTACATGTAATTTTTAACATATATCGCTTGAAACATGAATACTACCACCGTGAAAAAGTTCATTATAATGGAAGACGACCACCAGGGGCCCTTCCCTTGTAAGACGTAACTTAAAATAATTAATAATTATTTAACAGTTGTTTCATTACAATTGACATAATCATTAGAAATTCAAAATTAGTTGAATTTAGAAAATACTGAAATGTTACTGAAACGCATTAACAAAATATAGCTGGCTCATTCATTAAATATAACTTAACTGGTTAAATAAAAGTGTGCAGAGCTAAGATATCCTCGTAACCTTCTTTTCGTTAATTTTTTTATTGCTGACTTTGCTTAATTATCCTAATACTGTAACAAACACCATACTTTTTTGAGGTCATACCATTTATATCCAGGTCACAAATTATATGTCAGCTATGAATTCTAATTACTATAAGTATTCTAACACGTTTAGTTTAGAGACAATATTAAGTGGACACTCTTTAAGAACTAATAACTTTTTTCACATTGGACCAAACGACTTGAGTTTTTTTTAACATGGTATAAGCATTAACTTGCCAAATAACAGGTAAATAAAATTATGAAAAAATTACTATTGGTCAGAATTGTGAAGCAAAAAAATAGTTAATATTCAGTTTTTTCAACTTTTTCATCTGAGCCCGAACGAAATTTGAACCAATGCCTTTTGTAAATCCATGCCAATTATATACACGGTAAAAATTTCATAATCGCAAACGGGCGAATTTCCCTCTTTTTATTTATCTGTTATTTAGTAAACTAATGCTTATACCATATTAAAAAACTCAAGCCGTTTGATCCAATGTTACAAAGGTTATTAGTTCTTAAAGGCTGTCCACTTAATATTGTATCGGGCTGTATATAAATTCTATAAATTATGCGGTACCTTTCTTTACAAAATATACAATCGTTAAATAGATAGCGTGCATGACTACTGACTAGAATAATTGGCAGCAGGTTAAAAGTATTTATTACTCCCAGGGGTGACGTTATCGCGATATATGGAGCACTTTGTCTAGCTTCTATACTTTTCTATCGTTCTTTTTGTTCGTTTTTGTGATAAAAAATGGCAATTTGTGTTCTGCTGTATCAATATAATAATAGCTGTTAATATAGTTTTATTTCTACTGTGGAATATGCATGGGGATTTATTAGAGTAGCGAAATCCTATGTCACTTCTTTTGGTGATAAATGAAAAAGAAGATGTGAAAACTCGTGTATATTTTTATATGCGGACTACTTTTAAAATTAGTATGGATATAATAGGCGAATTAATTTTGTTAAATTTATCTTAGATTCTGCGTTAATAAAAGTAGATGAAACATGTCTCATTTCAGAATCGAACGTTTTATGTTAAAGAAAGTAATTTGATTTTAATCAAATAATGGCGACTCTGAGGGGCAATTCAAAATTGCTTCACCATTATTTAAAATATTGTTAAATTTAAGTATTGTACCAGGTATTATATCCAGTGCCATATTATTAAAATGAAAATAATTATACAGAATGGAAATGCCAGAATGTTCGGAGAAAATGTTTGGATTTTGAGTTAAAATATCCCGGAATGCAAAGCATTAACGAGTGCGATTCTTTATCAGAGCTGAAAGGTTCGTTACAAATATTCACCTATATTGACCCATTTCTTTGTGGATCCGATAACGACGCTATCGATAATATGCAAAGTTGCTTACCACCACGAACACTATTCTCGTTGGAGATAGCATTGCCAGCCGAAGGAAACAAAATCGAGTCCGGAGACACCGATATTCCGGGCGCGGCCGATAGACTTTCGACAATATTTGCATTCTGAAGGATCCGGAGGACGAGATTGTGGCCGGAAAACGGGGGATAGGTGGCACATGAGACACCGGAATCGAGGATTCCGATCGGTTGGCGCACACCTTATATATATATATATATATATATATATATATATATATATATATATATATATATCCGGGATTCGTTTGATCCGAATGGAGGATATATACGTGTTTCGCGGCAAGTAAAAGCATTCAGGTGTCATCAAAAAGAGTTTTACGCGGACCCGTCCCGTAGAAAGTTTCCCGTGTACGTTTTCCCGGCTGCATCAATCTTCCATGTCCGCCTCCTCGACGTTTCTTCTCGCGCCAGCGAGTACCGGGGTCGCCGATGCGTTCACGACCCCCCCCCCCCTCCGGTTGCACCGTGAATATTTAACTCGAATCCCACGTGTACCTATCGGCGGATACCTTCCGGAAACTCGGGGAACGAAAATAACGGGCAGAGACCCCCGGAGAAGGAGAAGAAGAAGAAGAAGAAGAGGAAGAAGAAGATGAGCACCAGTCGGAATGGAATCAAAGAGTAGAAACTGATTCCCGTGCGAGTATACTGCGGGGAACCTGAGCTGCACTCTTGGACTTCTACGGTTGACTAGAGACGGAATATCGGCGACCTTGAGCGGACTGTGTATGCGCTCACGCAACGAGCCGTGATGCACTGTTCCTCTAGTCGACAAACGGAATAGGGAATTTATGATATGTCTATATCGATGAGATGTTGTATGCAGGGTCATTTGATATTTAAAGTGATGGAGGGACTTTGTTCGGGAAATGGCCAAGGAGGATGGTAGACATGGTGGTTGATCGAAGGGAAGAAGGATATTCTAAATTGGCCACATTTTGAGTAGGTCAGATAAGTAAAATATTGATAAGGGATGATTCTTTAGGTTCCAAGAAAGCCGAAACATTATTTGTTCGTAAAACAACTTTTCTATCATTTCCTATCATTAAACTGGGGATTTGCTGGATTTATAAGAAAACTGAATTGATAACGTACGAAACTGTGATGACATTAAAAGAATTTCAGACCACTAATTGCGGAAACTTCGTGTCTGCAGAGTGACAGTTATAGAATAGGTCCTACATTTCTCGCAGTGTTCAGCCAAACATATGGCACAAATGTCGCTTCGATATTTAATTAGAAACTATAATATACTGCTCGGATTTTTTTAAATTTTTTAGAACCACAATGAATGACTCTGCCTTACGTGGGTGATTAAAACGTGTAAATAATTTTAAAGCATTAGTATTTATATTAATTATATTAACATTTTATTAATTATATTAACATATTAACATTTTTGAGAACGGGCAGTCAGAGTGGTTTTGTAATATGTTTAAAAGAATATTAAGAAGTTATTGAGAGTAATGTAGTAAATGCGTACCCGGGTACCTGATGACCAACGTAACAGTTAATAAATAAAGGTTAATCGATGTAGACATATGTTAGGTGATTCATGTTTCAAATTACAGAGATGAATGTTCGCAAAATATTGAATGTATAAGTAAATTCGTAGGACTTTCCTCATAAATGTGTTACAAGGGAACACATTCAAGATGATAGTTTCCACAATTTTATTTTATGAAACCTGCGCACAATTTTTCAAAAATTGATGTACTACAAAAAACTGTTCAATTTTAAATAATGAGTGAATTAATATCAGAAACGTATGCTTTTTTATTTTGAATACACGAAATTTTGAAGGTATCTGTATCGTTTAATTACTGGAAAATTGTTTCTTCTTTATAAAGAATACGTATATTTTGTACGTACAAAGTTCTGTAATGGAGTAATCAAAATTCACCATGTGATAGCCCTTACCTCATTATCGCTTTACGACTGATCCTATCAAACAACTTTGACAGTGACACATACTAGGTGCTATTTAAACTTGGAGTAATAAATTATACTGAAATTTCAAGAAAAGCCAATTTTAGCATTTAATGTCATGCTATTACAAAGTTTGACACAGTTCTGAACATGCCAACCCGTTCCCGTAAATTATGACTTTTGGCTGTGTCCAGTATAAACCAATTTGATATATTTAATATATTTCGGCTTCTGAATATTTGAAATAAAAATTTAAACTTATTGGTAATAACGAATCACACCTATATTAAGCACTGATTAGGCTAAAAGAAAATTAATATTTAGTGTATGCCTAAATTACTTTAATGTTTCAATATTAGTTACAAAAGGGTACAACTTTATCTCGTCCTAAAAGAAATACATAATATTCATGCTTAGTAAATTTTGTTTGAAGTGTTCATCACGAGTCTGACTCGTTATTACACAGCATAGGGTTAATTGAACTATGTAAATTATGTTCATTATCTTTTAAATGTTTAGGGTAAATTGTTCAGTACATAATGACGCAGGGACCACTTGTATTAAGGGGAGTCAGACACTATAGCCCTGCCAATGTAAATTTTACAATCTTCAATGTTCCTTCACTCAGGAACTATAAGCGACATCTTCAACAGAATGTTTTATTTTGACGTGGAGGTTCTCGAAATTTTGTTTAAAGTATAGTCCTAAGAACATTTTAAAAAATTACTGACACAGCTATGCAATTTATGAAGGAAGCAATACTTTTAAAAAAACCCGTGTTAAAGTATGCAGGAGAAAACAAAAGGAATTAAACAAAAAAGAGTTTTTGAAGATAGCCCTAGTAGTTCCTGAGAATAACGGCAGCGAAAACAAGTGATTTTTATGAATGTTTTTTCCGGAGTAACTGAGCAGAAGTGTTTTTTTCAGTTCAACTATTCTGATTATATGTTTCTCGAAACTTTGTTTTTTAAACTGGCGTACACAATAACTTAAAAACTAATCAACTGATCAATTTCAGACGAGGCTTATATAATTTTTTTCAAATTTCTTAATGTACTGAACCACAATTTCAACATAATTTCTTATTTATAATATTGTTTTCTTATGATATAAGATTAACTTTTGTATCGAAAAGAAAGTATATTTCCTTAATAAAATCCATAACTTTTGTAATCTCTGTATATTTTTTCTTATATGTTCGTTCGGTGCCACCGTAAATATTGAAACTTTACAATAACTCTTCATTTTTTGCCTTCAGATAACGTTCGCACTGTAATATTAGCTACTTTGTTGACAAGGTTGACAGGATTGTAATAATTGTCACGAAATTAATACAAAATTGTAACAAAAAAATTGTTTCTTACAGTTTGAAGTTGGTTACCTGTATACCAAAAAGTTTTACTCGGATAATGTAAATAGTTTTTGTATAGTAATCGCAAACATCACTTATTTTTGGCACGTGTTACACGAAAATGCCCTCTTAATTCAAAGTTCAGGAAAGAGAGCAAAGACTGCAGAGATTTCAGTGACCTCGAAATACACTATATGATACACAGAACTACCCGTCAGATATAAGTGATCTTGCTAATCAATTATACACGAGAATGCGTAGAAAAAATGTTAGTTTAGAAACCGAAATTCGAAATTTTTCACCAAAATCAAAGTCCGACTTCCCTTAAACAGCAGAGGTAATCTATACGCATAGAAAATCAAAGTCGAATAGGCACCGCGGTGTACGCGTCAGAGACCGCAGCGTCTAAGGTGGTCTACGGGAAACTCTTGATAAACGTACTGAAAATATTGCAAGCCCTGTTCCAGTTACGAGTAAAAACATTTCGAGTCTTCGTGGAGTTGAGAGGCCAAACCGGCTTAGCAGCGTCCCGCGCCTTTGATTCGACAAAGCTTTGCGCTTGGCAACGAAGTACCGTTTTCAAGCGGGGAATCGGAGCATTTTGAGCGTCGCTCAAAGTGTACCACTTTGAAGCCCGACGTAAAAGCCCGATAAGGATCGATAAAATTCATTAAACCTTTGAATTAGTCAAGCACCCGCAAAACCCGAGTGAAATACGAAATTTATGCTAGGATTCTCGATGAAGCGAGGCCACGATATTCAATTTAAATTAGCACGAACAATTGAGACTCGTACTTAAGAGCATCGAACAGGAGCGGTTCGATCCAGCGATTGTTAATCCGCGTCCGAATCCTTTTATTTTTTTTTTTTTTGCTGTATCCGAACAAGCTGGTAGTTGGACCAACGAGTGCAAACGCACACCACCGGCCAAACGGGAACAAACGAAAACATAGCTTCGCTGTGAGTGTTGGGTAAAATGGGAACATCGTTTCGTAACGTTGCCCGTTTCATTATTAACAACGATCAGAATCTATACGCTTACTCGATGCTTAATTATGCAAACATCATAGTATAATGTTTCGCATTTTGATTTAGTAAATGTGTTATTATTACGTACCTGTTTGTGATGCCATCTAACGGATCTGTTCGGAAGTATTTAGTCCATTTTATGTGTATCACATAGCAAATATATCAATATGGCGGCGCTTTAATCCGTCAAAAAGGCTTTAAAGTGTTCGACTTTATACGCGTATAACTTTTTAATCAATGAATTCCGCACAATAAGATTTCCATTTTCGGTGTTTTCTCGTCGAAATCTATAAGATTGTATAAAAAAAAACTTGAAAAAAAGAGTTCTCCAAAACGCAGTTAAACTGCCATCTTTAATGGTCGGTAAGATTAGTGTTAACACTAGCACTCGCTTCGAAATTTTTTTATTTTGTGTGTCGCAGACATTTAATAGGTCGTTGTGACGTCAATCTCAACCCTTCAATATACAATATTAAAGAAATTGTTTTTTACATAAAATATTAAGGTAACTTTGATTTTTTAATTGACATCAAGACGAATTCAAGGACCTGTACAATGCGGTCTTTGAGTCTTGAAATAATGTTAAAATTGTTATGAACAGCTAGTTCTTCGATTGGGACCACTGTGCACTGTTTCGAATCGCTACAAAATCGTCAATTTCGCGAACATAAAAATAGAAAGAATTTTTTAAGAAATGGAGAAGTCGAAGTCTCCAGGCTTCTCTAGCAGACTGCCCCTTTGAGGATATGAAAAGCAGAGAAACAATACATCAGGAATCAAGGCTGAATGTGTACATGTCAACACGAGAGAGTGAACGCGTGTATATGTGATTTTTCACGTGTCGTGAGACCTCGCTTTATCCATCCACGTCTGTGAATATATGCACACGCGGAATCTCGTTCCCCGTCTGAAACGGGACGAATGAAAAGATCCGGGTCACACGGTGCGAACGCCTTCCTGATGCATTGCGAAAAGAAGTTGGCTCTCACGTTGCCTGCCAGAAAAAGCAAAAGAAGAAGGAGAGGACGGAGCAGAAAGGGAGAGGGGGGGGGGGCAGGTCGAAAAGAAACAGAGGAGCAAGAAAAACCGCGTGCAGAGGGCTTTTGCGGAGAGGTTTCACTGTGCGTTTTACCTGCAGTTTCGAGAATTTTCTACGTGAGAAGGACCAAGCAAATCGAGCCGCCCTGTGTTATCAAAGTGAGTCGCACAAAGGGAAACAGGCAAATGTGTACGAGCCGTAGAAAATTATATCGGCCGATAAAATGTTCGTGAACACTGTGCTGATTTTTTTTTATTGTTGTTTTCTTCCATACAACTTTCACATAGAAGATTGTAGAGTCGTGAGAACAAGTCGCTTGCGAAAAGAAATCATTTACTCGCGGCGATGCGATGGCGTTCATGTCTGACTATACTTGCCACGTTCTACTTATATTCGAGTTTTTATTCCGACCTTGTAAAACGTAATATGTGTTTTATTTTATAATCATGAATACTTGTATTGCATAGGTGAGACTGCAATTTCGATTCTGTAGATTCGTAACTCGAGATATTGTTTTACTTAATGGATCGTGCTGTAGTGTTTCTTATGGTTCTGTTACATTGTGTTGCGAGCTTCTCGATTATTACAGTTTTCTTCTCCGGGCCGAAGGCAATGAAACAAGCGTTAAAATAAAACTTAGTAAAGTTTTTATAGTGCTTCATGTTTATTGAAACCCTTTTTCGAAACAGTAAGTTTCCCGTGTTTGTTGATACATAGAAATTTGTCGATCAAATCTGTAAATTGTATAAACGCTTACGCAGTTATGCTGTCTGAGAATGTGTTAGGAATATATTCAAAAGCCTACATTATTTTCTGACTAACGAAATACCTTGAATTATTTAGTTTCCATTAGGCAGAATTAAGAAATATGTATAGAGCGTTCCATTTATAGACCAACACATGCAACTAGTGATGACTAGTGATGACGTTTATTACAAATTCAGTTCAATATAAATTTTAACAAATTAAAAAGAAAAATTTTAACAAATTAGAATATAGAGTTAGTATTGCTCTTCGCATAAAAAAGTGTGTATTGAAAGTTTACGATGTCTTCCTTTAAAACTTGAATATGCATACAAATCTGGAATCACGAATGAAAAAGAATTTATAGATTTCATTAAAATTAATAGATTACAAGATTAGATTACAACACAGAGTATTTCTATTATTTGAAGTCATAAACCAATGAGCTCGTGTTAAAATAATGTTAATTATTCGGAAACAACTTGATTTAATTCAGCCTTGAATGAAATTAACCATTGTGTTTAATCTATTGTTCCTGAGAATAATTTTGCTTACTTTCAAAATGAGCGGAAATATTGGGATATTCATTATTTATGTGGCACCCTATATGAGCGTAAAAATAGTTAATTTTATATATTCGACGACTATAGGCTTAACGAGTACGTAAAGCGCTAAGAAATAGACATATAAATTAAATGTTCAATTCATTACATTTTCTAAATAATACATTTTCTTACAAAACTTATTTACACGGTTTTAAACATTTATAAGGGTTCAATAAATGTCTGCAATTAGTGAATTCTCACCAGAAATCTTCTAACACGTAATATCTCTCACCATTCCGTTAGTAAAGATCAAATAAACGATTAGAAGTCATACACACGTGAAATAGCACTGAACGTCTGACCATGGACGGGATATACTACTTGACACTGAAAAACCAAAGTTACCTTTGTCAATACGACGTTGATAGCACAACTTTTATGGGTTGAAATGAATTTTACCATTGTTACATTTATAAAAACTTTTTATCTAACCTCAAGATTTTAATATCCTGACATTCGTAACGAACAGTCAAAACAATGTTAAAACAATATGAATAAAAAAAGAGCTATATATTAAAAACAATCAGCAGACTGCTTTATAATCAAACCGTTTCCAAAAACAGTATAATTAATGGGATCTGGGCAGAAATTTAGATAATGATTAGATAATTCAAAAATATATTTTTTATTTTGTATATTCTTCATACTGCATATGTTTTGCGTAATGCATATTCTTTCGTATTGTTCATATATTTTGTATTTCCCTCATATATTGATAATCAAAAATATAATAAATTCTAATAAATATTTGCTTTGCTCAGAAACGGTTATTTATATTGTCATACGATAATATTGTGAATCATAACAAGGTATGTAAATGTATATGTATATATGTACATGTTTAGTTTCATACACGTTTACAAAAACCGTTGGAAATACATAATCTGTAAAAAGTCAATGTGCACATAAAAAATTATAAAAAATGAAGCTTTATTGAAAATTTAGGATTTGTTGGAGCTAATTCTTCTGCTTCGTCAGTTATACTGTCATATAACTTAGTTAGAGAATTTAGTTACAATAGATAGCATGAAAGGATTGACTACGGATAAAAAAATATAAATATGCTCTATTTAATAAAAGGTATCAATTGACAGTTAAAAACATAGAAAATTTTGTTGTTACATATTCCAATGCAAATTACAAATAGTGAGAAAGATTATACACTACAACTGTTCCACATCTTGTAATATTGTATTCTTTTGCATTATAGTGTACTATTTTCAATGAATTTTGTGCGCTTATGCCAAAATAAATGTATGACATACTTAATTTTGAACAAATCAGAAGAATTTAAGTGTCAGTACTGTTACACTCTTTTTGATTAATGAAAATTATTAAGAGAAGACATACATTTTCATTTTATTTCTGTTTTTCACGCCCGACTTAACAAATGTTTGTTTCTCATACAAATGCGCAATCTACTAACAAATGTATACCCTGAAAACTATCTATAGGAAATCATTCAACTTAGAAAACTGTTTGACCAAGCACGAACGAAGAAGCACAAGAGAGCTGATTGAGTGCGACGTTAACAAGAACTTTTAAGGGCTAAAACGAATCTCATAATTTTTGCGTTTATAAGCATTTTATATCCAATCAATAACGAACAGTTAAAACAATATGTATCAAAAAGAGCTATGCAACGAAAATAACTGACACCTTAAAAGCAAACCACTCCCAAAAACAGTGTCTTACAACTAACCAGAAATCTAGAAGAAAACGTATAGTCCGAAACATTTCTACACATATAAAAACATCCAACTCGGAAAACCGGTTCACCAAGCTTAACCAAAGAGGCACGAGAGCTCGACTAACTGAAGTACCCATTAAAAACACCTGGGATAACATGGGGGTGGTCGAGTTCCGTGTATTAGTTCCGGGCGCTCTATCTCAATGATTTCGGTGGTGGTTTTGCTGGGGGTGTCGCCCCTGGATCCTCGAGCAGGCTGTGCGTCTCGGATGTCTCGGTAGGCAGGCAGGCAGCCGGTCGGTGGCATATCATAGGCACACCTCTATTCTGCTTTCCCCCGGAAAATCAATATCGGAGGTCGGCAGCGCCTCTCGGGGGGTGGCACTCGCCGGAGACAAATCTCAGTGTCCGGAATATCCGTGGCTGGCGTCAGCCGAACGAATCCCAGCGAAATTCTGCCGATAAGTGGGCCGCTAGACGGTTACCCAGTAGGCTAAACGGGCACCACGGTAACAGGCTGTCTCGGGACAGGTGGATCATCTGGCTTTCGCAAGGTTCGCCGATAGTGTTCGTACGGGTAGGTCGTCGACGGGCGACGTGGTGGTGTTGGCGGGCACCGATCTGCGGTCTGCGAGGGAAGGACCTAACCTCTCGTGGTAACCTCGTGCGAGAGCGGATCACTGTATGTCTGTCTGTACGCTTGAGAGTCTGTGCTGCGAACGAGAGAGAATGAGGAAGTGAGAGAGAGAGAGGGTCTAAGCCCCGATCGCCATATTGAGAGCGACACTAGCGCCGCCACCAGCGCTCCGACGTCGCGCCATTTTTCAGTCCGGAGGAGCATTATTCAGAACTTTCACCGAACTTCTCCTTTTTTCTTGGTTAAGGACGATGGGTAAACTGTGGGCTAGGGGAGGAACAAGGAGGGTAGCAAAGTAATTGATGGTAGACCAAAAGAGATTACGACTGACGGAACGGAGAAGGCGCGAGGGTGGAGATGAGGAAGAGAGAGCGTGAGAGAGTGAGAGAGAGTGAGTGAGAGAGAGAGAGAGAGAAAGAGAGAGACAGGGGAGGAGAAAGTTTAGGTAACCGGACGAAATATGAAAGTTCCGACAGTAGCGAAACCGCAGTGGAATTTATGCGGCAGGCACGCGGTTAATCGCGTTAACCTTGCGCGGCCGGCTTAACTGCTTACGATGCAAGATTATATCCCGACTTCGTGTTACCCGTTGTTCCCGTTGTTTTTTCTCCTCGAACCCGTTCGCCGCGGATTACACGCTCGTTTCATTGTTTCACCTAGAAATAACACGCTGCAGGGTTAACGGTGGGGATAGGCTGGCATTATAGGCGACACAACGTGGCTCTGGAAGCAAATACGAGCGGAGTGCGGCAGACACGCGTCTGTTTCCTATAATCCGGTTGCACTCGCGCAAGTATACGCCCGAAGACCGCAACACGCGCGACCGACCGACCCGTCAAACCTTACACAGGCGATGTATTTGTACGGTCCATATATTTGCGATTGGCCGCTACAGCGTCGCTAATTTTCCTCCTTTGTGCCCGGAGCCCGCCGCGTGTTTAATTAATCGATCATCCGGCTTTTAATTACCGGCCGACGACGGGGAAGGACGATGTTGACTTCGTTAATTGGCCGTGCCCGCGGATCAACAGCGGCGAAATATTGACGATAAATTCCGTTACACGCGAGTTGACGCGCGCGCGCGCGCGCGCGCCTTCAGCGGCCGGTGAGTAGCAGGGATCAGGTTGCTTTCAAAGGTTTCCGGCACTCCGGCTGATGCGACCGCCGGGCTCCGGTGACTCTTTGAAGTCGGAGATGGCTTTTCCAGCGTCTTCTTTCGCTTGACCCCGTCTTTGTATCCGTATTTAGATTACGAGCACAGCCGGAGCCGCACGCAACCGAGCCCAACTACTCGCCAGAGCAGCGTGCATCCGCATCCTTTTGGTGAGGCACGCTTTCCCGAACAGCGAAAGTCCGGACTCTTTCCCCGAATCGGCTTTAAAACCGCCCGAACCGTTGAAGCGCGGTAAAATCAAAAACATAATCCTCTTTGGGGGCCTACGCGCCGCCGTGTTCGCAAATGGGTTCGAGGGCTCGCGAAAACTCGACGGGCATCGACGTATTCCACGAGGATTCGGAGAAAGAGAAAGTTTGACAGCTCACGGGAAATCGGCCGGAGCATGCAGCGTTGTAACGCGGTTTTACACAACACGACGAACGTGTTGCGGCTTTGCGCGGATAACGCGGCGAAAAACACGGCGAAACGCGGCGTACGCGTATTTGCGAACGGATGTTTGCATACAATTAGAGCAGCGGGTCAAATTCAGGATATAAGAAATCGTTAAGTAGTACCTTGATGGTGGAGGGGGGTCTGATGTAATGGAACGAAAATGGCGATATCTTCCTTTTGCATACACACTGTAACAAAACTATGAGACATACAACATAAATATAAATTCATTTTAATTTAATTAAACCCTCTAAAATTTTTTAAATCAAAATTTTTGTCCTCATAATTTTACATTAATTTAGTTTGTGGCGGCCAGATACTTAAGTACACTCTTTAAGAACGAATAACGTTTTTAAAATTGGTCCATATGACTTGAATGACTTTCAAACGTTAGAAGGATTAATTTACTAGATACTGTGTAAAAAGAACTTTTATAAAATTGCTATTGATCGGAGTTGTGAAGAAAAAAGTGAAGGTCATGATTTTTAACTTACAGGTTATACTTCTAAGCTTATTATTCAAATGGTAATTAATTAATAAACCTTATAGCTATGATTTTTATGTAGTAAAACCGAATTTGCCAGTGATAAAGGCGTAAATTTCTAATTAACTGTAGACCGCCATTTTCGCAGTTGTTCCTATTTTTAACAAGTGTATAGTACAACTTGTGCTGAAACAAACAGCTCGCAGACACAAACAAATTGACAGCATACCCTAAACGTTTAAAAGAAACACCGTGTACAAGTTTTCTAAAGAAAAAACTTTCAAAGATTGCTTTATTTCAAGATGTACGAGTTATCGCTCTTAATATTATTGCATAAAATTTTATACTACTGCATTTTATTGATGGCATAGAGTATCGATGCTTCGGGCAAAATGACGTCAGAGAAAGAGGGAGATCTTCGATCTTGCGAATTTGTTGATAACCGGAAACGATTATCTATCTCGGTCTCTCTCTCTATATAAAAGTGCTTTGAGTAGGCGTGGTTTCGCTGTTTGCTATTTCGTCAGAGTCAGTGCAATCTCTGCCCATGCTTCGTTCAGGAGATACATTAAACATATGTGCATTTTCTGTGTAAATAGAAACTTATTTCGCAATATCTGAAATATCGATACGTTCGTGGATTCCAATTGCGCAATATCGTTTCATTTCAGAAAAGTTTAACATTAATTATCATAGCTGTATTCTTATATTTCCACTTTTGTACTTCTTCTCTTTCTGTCCTTACACATGAAAGCCACAGCAGTAAAACTGTATAGGTTGCATCTGTGCCATTCATGTGAAAAAATGTAGCTAACAAAGATGTATACATGTAACAACTTTTCTATTACTTCTTATTTACAAGAACCATTATCTCAGAAAGTAAGATTCTAATCAACTTCACGGCTCCGAAATTTTTCTGTAAAAATGTACATTTACAATTACATATTTTACATTAAATTCTAGTGACCTTCGATCTTTACAGATTAGAGGTGTAACTGAGAAACTATATTTTATACAAATATCCTTACAATTAGTCTATTAATAAAAATAACGGAACAAAAGCAACAGTAATATCATGCTATAATATTGTTCAAGTCTTCTCCTCAATCACAATACGGTGATTAGTTTTGAGTTATGACTGTCATATTGTATATTTCATAGTATTGTCTTCTCTATTCGTTTTATACATTCAACAATACGGATTAAGTATTAAATAATAAATAGATATTCATGTATACAAAAGACATAAATTATGATTTTACAATACATAAAATTCTGTCGTCTAGGTTTTGTTTTCAAAAAATTGAATTTGAATATTCGTCTAATACGCATCCTATTGAATTCGAATCCGCTGATGCGTCTGACCATGACCAATGGTCAAAATGATGTTTACCTCTTGTAAATACTAGTCCATAAAAACCTGTCGACTTTTCTAATCCGATTTTCTCGAAAACAAAGTCTTGTAGGAACAAATTTTATTGTATATTATCGATTTACTTCTTTCTGTAGGATCATTCCTATTGTGGTTGTACCCACTAAACCGAAAATGGTCTGTATATGTATACAGGGTGAGTCCGAAGAAACAGAACACTTAAATATCTCCGTTACTTTTCGTTGTACAAAAAAACTTCTTAGGACAAAATTACACTGTTTGAAAGGCTACATGTAACGGTGCAAGGGAAAAAATTTGCAAGGTCATTTTTTTAATGAGATTTCAAGGTCATGGATGTTTTTTTTAAATGGAATCATATATCTTCGTTAACGTAATGAAAAATGAAAGACGATGTTTATCATGAACCACCAAGCACTGTAGACGACGTGAAAGAAAGAATCGTCAGGGCATGTGCGTCGATTCCCTCAGAAATGAATTACACAGCAGTACGTTCTGTAACTTCACGGCTAAATGAATGTATAGCAGTCGAAGGGAATATTTTTGAACATTTTGCGTAACAGAAATAAAGCTAATGAATCTTACACGTTGAATTTTATTTATTCCATTTTTCTGGGTTGAAGGTCATTTGTAGGTCATATTGTGTTACATGGATGAATTCGTTATTTTGTCAGCTACAACATTACGTTAACGAAGATATATGATTCCGTTAAAAAAACATCGATGACCTTGAAATCTCATTAAAAAAATGACCTTGCAAATTTTTTCCCTTGCACCGTTACATGTAGCCCTTCAAACAGTGTAACTTTGTCCTAAGAAGTTTTTTTGTACAAGGAAAAGTAACGGAGGTATTTAGGTGTTCTGTTTCTTCGGACTCACCCTGTATGTATTTCCAAATGGAACAATTATCGTATTTCTATAAATTCGCGTTTGATCGTATAGTCATTTCGAATAATTCTTCGTGAATTTCGTGATTTTCTGAGTTATCCATCGTGCTTTAGCGTGTTCTACTTAGTGATTTCGTCTGTTCTATGTGGTCTTTATTGTGTCGTGTCTGACATCAACTCATCTCTGTTGTGTATAAAGTTAGCACATGGTTGTCGAATTTTCTCATTGGTTTGGGGGTGTGTATATGCCAGTCTTGACTAAAGGAATGGGTATTTGTCGATGAAAATGTGATATTATCTCGTGCTATTCGATAGCTTTATCACATATGGTGTATATTTGAGACCACGTCGACCAGAATATGCTATCCACGCTGACTAATAGCTCTTTGTTAAAACGTGAAGTGCAAAGTTAACTGTTAAGAATTTATTTAGTAGTGGCCAACCGTTACAGGCATTGATTCGCGAACCCCGAAATTCGCAAACCTCGGTACCGACATTTCACGATGAAATTACCGTCGGTGAGAAGTCAGTTTCCCGATACAGTTCAAGAATAAAAGTCCACAGAAATAAAGACTCTCCGTCCGCCGTAGAATTTAATCATCGAGCCAAAAAGCAACTTCCGTAACGAACGTCATTCTTCATTTACTCCGGCGCGCGAGACCGGTATAGTCTTTAAGGAACGCTTTATCATCATCTGACAGTTTCGATAACGGTCCGTGGTCGCAAGTCGAGGATCACAATTACAGAGCGAAGATACGGGCAGATAAAACTCCACGAAGACTCAATCCCGGATAATTGAGTTTATACGCAACGGGAGGGGATAGGTACGGTGAAATCGATCGCCAGTAGTTTAATTCGCAATCCGGAGGCCTTTAATTTATTCCTTCATAAATCTGTTTCTGGCCCCCCGCGTCTGTGGTTGTTTTGAACACTGCCCGCGCGAAGCCTCGGCCTGTTGCCTTCCGCGAACGATTTTTACGAACGACCGGACGCCGCAGGCTCTCGACCAATCGGCACGCGAGTTATAATTCAACGACCGCCGCCGCACCGCCGGAAACGCTAAACAAGGCGGCCACGGCCGGCCGTGCTGAACGATTTATACAAATAAGGGAATTCGTACAAATCTCATTAATGGATCCCCGATGGAAATCATTCGACATTGTTTTATGACGACGGCATTGTCATTTTCCAGCGGCGCCGGCGAAATCCAATTAGGGAGAGCCCGGAAATTCGGGGCACGCTGCCGGAGCGCGAATAAATGAGCTCGAAATGAGCGAGAATTATAAATGAGATGCGTCCCGAACGGCGAGCAAACGTTCAAACGCTCGTTCAAATGTTAATAATTAACTGGCCGAATAGCTTCGCCCCGGGTAATCGGATTTCGGACGCGGAGGCCTCCCGCGTCCTATGATCGAGAAGACGGATCGACTCGAGCAGCTTATCGGAGGAAAGATTGGGGGGTGGGGGAGGGGCTCAGACATTGTGACAAGAACCGGTAGGTTTATTTCGTCGACCACCTATGTCGAAGATTAGGGGGTGAATGCAATCAGTATCCACAATGAAAAAAAGATATAGAATCGAAAAAGTTCTATAACTTTTGAATATTAGGTCGTTGTATACGTAATATCCGATTTCAGAATGTAAATGTTATGAAATATTTTAATCAAGAAATAAGGGGAACCGGGGGTGGTTGACTAATATCTTACATGTCTAATTTTTATAAATATACTACTGTTATTTGCTTGAGTTATGGAATACGAAAAGTTGTCAAATTCACCTAAGTATATAGACTTAAAGGCGTTGATTCAAAATCGGCCAAAATTATCCAAGACCAATTTTCCTGAAACATTGCATATTGGTAGCCCTTTGGGTCTAACATTGATTTCGTGCAAAAACTTTTTCCCAGGGCTTCACGGTTACGGGGGGAAGGGGGTCAAAGTACGTATTTTGCGAAATCTATTATGTGCCGTAACTTTTAATAAATATACGATATCGATCCGGCATGGATACCAAAAAATCATAAAAAATTCAAGCTTTTTAACGGTGTATAAGTTTATGTCATGTATTTAATGCTAACATAATTTTTTCATGCTTTTCGTGTTTTTCAAGGTGTAAAAAATTCAGAAAAATTGCAATTCCCAAAAAATGTATCGCTTGATTTTAACCAAAAACGCTGCATTAATAGTACATTTCATGCCCTTTCGAATAGTGTTTGTCATACCTTGGGGAAATTATTCGTTTTTGAGTTATAAAGTAAAATCTGAGTAGAAGTTGCGCGCGGTGAACCACTCGACCTATATATTCATTTCAAACGTGGAAAAAACGCTTCCTGTGATTATATATACTCTTTGGAAGCGATAGTTCGTACTTTTATTTAAATATAGACACGTTCCGTCCCAAATGGTAAATATATTATATTAATTTTCCTGAATTTTGTTTAAATTACGAGCTATATTTGATGTCTCTTGTATTATTTTCTCTCTTGTTATGTTCCCCAAAAAATGAGGAACAAACTTTGACATAATAATATCTCGCACTTCTGAAATTATTCTACATACCGTACGTTTTGAGTTATTTATCATAGCTCCAATGTCTTTTTGAGACGAACCACGATATAGATGCATTAAATAAATGTCCACCTTGTATATTGAGTTAGTGTCCTCATTTCTATTGGAACAGTATTCAGTTAAGTTTTGTAGTTATCTTTTTTTAAAGCCAGTCTAGATTTTTAATTCGCTGTTGTGTAATTTATCAAAAAAATTACATTCATATAGTTTATTTTCGTTGAAGTTCTGTAACTGATCAATAATATTTAGAATTTCATTTATTGATAATGTTGTTTCGTTTTGTAAGTTGTCCTGTAGCGCAAGTATCGAAGATTGCTCTATACTGTCGTTTGTGATATGGCTTTTGCAACATACTGATCTTTCGTGGATTATAATATGATCATTTATCAATATTTCTGTCCTTAATTTTTTATTAATGAAAGTAAGATTTTTTTTCTTCAACACCTCTACAACCAAAGATGCACTTCGAATGACACTTAAGAGCTGCTTTTATTGGTAAAGTGGCAGAAGATTCTGTGTCCCTCCCTTTCTCTACTGGTACTGAAGGTGATATTACACCTTGGAAGCTTGTTCCAGCTTCTTGGTCATCAATATTTGAAAATGAAGATTCTAAAAAACATTTTTTACAAAAAACTTGATTTGATTTAATTTTCTTCTCCTTCTTCGGTTTTTTAAAAAGAGAAATGCCCTATTTTTCGCATTTGTTAGAACTCACTTTTATTTATTTCAGTTAATGCACTAATCACGTTTACTATTAGCCAAATCACGTTTACTATTAGTAACTTATACACTACACCGCTATTAATAAAAGAAAATTAAAATAATCCAATATTCTAACGAAATGTTGTGCACATACAAAATTCTTTTACAGACGATGGATCTTCACGACATGACAAGGAAAATGAAACTGATGATTTGACTTTGGTCTAATTAAAAGAAATGCATAGATGTCTACCACGACAGCAGTAATCTCAAAGCGAGAAACGTGAAAAAATGAACACATCTCGTCAATATTTGATTTCTGTCTCGAAATTCTAGATGGTTGCGGCCCAAGTAAATGATTGTTTCTTTTAGTCCTTTGATTATGGGTATCGATGAAAGAGTGAATAGTTACGTTTCGGAAAATCTTAAAACACTGTATGTTTCGTTTGTGATTATTAAATACTGTCGTGAATATAAATCGAAACAAACTGAAGAAGACACGTTACCTGATAATTGTGTAATAAGATATAAAATAAAATAAGCAATATCTGCATTCTGGTATAATTATTGTAAAAAATAACCAATGTGTTTCACTGTTTCAAAACAGTAGAATTGATAACAATAGCATAGCTGTGTTATGTACAGTGTATACATAATCATGGAAAGCGTTTTTTCCACGTTTGAAATGAATATATAGGTCGAATAGTTGACCGCGCGCCTCAACTTCTACTCACATTTTACTTTATAACTCAAAAACGAATAATTTCCCCAAGGTATGACAAACACTATTCGAAAGGGCATGAAATGTACTATTAATGCAGCGTTTTTGGTTAAAATCAGGCGATACTTTTTTTGGGAATTGCAATTTTTCTGAATTTTTTACACCTTGAAAAACACGAAAAGCATGAAAAAATCATGTTAGCAATAAATAAATTACATAAACTTATACACCGTTGGAATATTAAAAGTTACAGCACATAATAGATTTCGCAAAATACGTACTTTGACCCCCTCCCCCCCCGCAACCGTGAAGTCCTGGGAAAAAAGTTTTTGCACGGAATCAATGTTAGACCCAAAGGGCTACCAATATGCAAAGTTTCAGGAAAATTGGTCTCGGGTAATTTTGGCCGATTTTGAATCAACGCCTTTGAAAATCGCTTTAATTAAGTGTAGGTTGAAGTTTTTATCACATTTCTCTTCGTGAATGCAATAAGTCAACAAACCCCGGGGCTGGGGTTAATATACGCGGTTGGGGTTAGTTAACTTGACTTTCAATTCTTATACATATTATTTCTTTAATTTATAATATCTACATAGATATTAATTAAAGATGTTAATATCTATATCTACATAGATATTAATTAAAGATGTTAATATATATATATATATATATATATATATATATATATATATATATCTAAATAGAGAATAATTAAAGATATTAATATCTATATCTACATAGATTATTTATTTCTTTAATAAAATACTTTTTCCGAATTGATGCAATTTTCGTGACTGAAAAGTTTTTGCGACAGTATTAACGCTATTACCTTCATCTATAACAAATCGGACTACCGATATAACTATATCAGATGATGTTTAGCCCTTCTGAATTTGTTGTTTATGATTTCTCATATTGAGATCTGCACCAAATATAGCCAATTGACATAAAAAGCAAAGCAAAATAAACATGGGACAAACCTAATAGGTTCTATTTAAAACATGAACCCTGGAAACGTTTTTAAAAAATGTTCTAACATTAGGAGCATCAGTGAAAAGAAGTAAAGGCAAGTTATTGAAAGTAAAAGTTTCAGTTCGAAACACATACTTCTTTTTATGTACAGTAGAACCTCGGTAGTTGTAATCTCGATACTTGCATGCGAATCTCGTGCGTTACAGTTCGTCAACACGCCGCGCCGCGCCACGCCGTGAGGATACTTGTCTAGTTATGGAAAACACGAAAACGTGATAGTAAGAGTAGCGACAATACGATATACTAACGCCGCAGTAGAGGTGGGAGATGTCATACAGTTAATTGGGTACCTCGATAGTTGCAGGAACCTCGATTGAGCTACTACAAAAAGCTGAACATTTGAATTGGTTAATATCTTATACGAGACTGAGTCATACCATCCACAGGTTCGTCTCGCTTGGAGTTATTAGAACAATTTTAATATCAAGCTTTTAGTTGTTTCTGCGGAATGTAGACACAGGACAATTGAGTTGGTAAGATCGTCAACCTTGATCGGCCGTGAAAATAGCGTGATAAAAATTATCTTGACGACCATCACCAAATCTTTTAATTCATATTGCAAGTTACTGACGAAGAGTTAGAAGAAAATACATTTATACAGTTGATGATTGCAGAGACCTATTTTACGAAGTAATGTAGTTCCAATTTCTGCATCATAAAGTTTCAAAATTGTTGATAACATAATTTTCTGTTTTTCTGTTAAGCAGATCTTAACTTTTCAGTTTTCGTTTCATAAAGTTATATTGAGGACAACGATGAGCACTAGTTTACGACACTGACGTGCTTCACAATAGTATGTTCAAGTTTGAAAATGCTATTCGTAACAGTTCGTTTTCAGCAATTTGCAACGGAAATGGACTCGAAACCATTTCCGAATTTCTTCAAGTTTGACAGCCCACGTCGTAAACCTCTACCGCACGCCATATGCTAAAACGTTGGACGTCGCGCGTTGGTACGGGTCCTGAAATTAGAAAGTGAAAGGACTTTGCAGTATTATCTGTCATCCCCGCATTATTTTCTCGTGGGAACTTATAGAATGTTCCTACATCTGCTCAAACATCCCGAATGGGCCAAGAAATATTGCGTTACGATCTTCATACTTCAAAAATAAATTGCAGGAGGTGTTTTTGACTTTTTCAATATTAAATCTACCACTGCTGGCCAAATGACTCGTTTTAGATTTTTCACTTCACGATTATTGAAATTAAAAAGATACTTTCATGGTAATTGAATCAATCAGTAGACTTCATTATTCGTATATATATATAGGCTGAGGAAATAACTCCATTGCTATTAGTGATAGAAATAAATGACGAAATTTGGTTGGTTTCGAGTGTGGAATAATTTCATGTTAATATCTTTTTGTGGTTGAACGCGTAGAGGACATGCGAAGGTCAACTCCGTTTTTTTTTTTAAATTGAATTATATATTTTTCTACGTTTCATCTAATAGGGCGTTTCTTAAAACGCGTAAATTGACCTGCGACTCAAGGTCATTCAAAATCATTAAATATTTTCTATTGCAGTTGATCTGCAACGATCTTGAATGACCTTGAGTCATAGGTCACTGTACGCGTTTTAAAACGCCCTATTAGATAGTACGTATAGAAATATATAATGGAATTAGAAAGACGCAGTTGACCTTCACATGTCCTCACCTCACTTCATACGGCCACCCGTAACGTATAGAAACATAAGAAATCACGTATCGTAACATAAGAAACTTCTTTCTTTAAGTCTTTTTCGAATTTTTATTAAAACTTTATGACATTTAATTTTCTATGATTCTATTATTGAAACAATTGGCTTGCGATAGCTAAAAAATTATATAAATATTCTTGATTCAATTTTGTCTAAATGTCTTGCAAATACTGCATCGAGAGTTGATCTTGATCTTGTTGTCGCTTCATTAGGATTATTTGCCGTTTCCAATCTTAATTCACTTCTAAAAAATCATCGGAATTTTATCATAATCTTTATTAAGGAATGAAGAACCCTCAATCGTATATGCTAATAGAATAGAATTTCGTTTCATCGTTGCATCGTTTCATCGTTTCATCGCCAGATCAGTTTTACGCCTACCGCGGCCAAAGAAGTTTCACTTCAAAAGTTATACACGCGTAAATATGAGCAATTTTAAGCGTCTTTGACAGGTGAGGGCCCCGCCATATTGGATATTCGTTGGAGGGTTTTGAGCGCATGCGTTGTGTAGGGAATTTTGTTTCATCGTTTCATCGCCAGATCCGTTTTACTCCTACCGCGTCGAGGTTTTTACTCCTACCGCGTCGAGATTTTACGCCTACCGCGTCGAGGTTCTGCGCCTAACGCGCATAAAGAAGTTTCACTTCAATAACGCGCTTAAAGGAGATTTAATTGAAAATTGCATGACTCGGTCGTTACAATTACATTTATTTATTTTTTATCAAATGTGAAGATGACTTACACAGCCCGGGGCAAGTGCCCCGTTTGCCCTGTACTAACGGCGGTCCTGCGTGCTCGTCTGAGATCTCATTCCGCGGATTCGGCGTCGAAATCCTCTCGCTCCAAGACCGAGAGGACGCGGTCCCATTCGCGTTCTTGCGCGCTGGATCACCGACATATCTTCAGGTGTTACTTTGCAGAGGTCTCGCGCTCAGTTTGCTTTAAGAAAACGCGCGAATTATTTTCAGCGGCCTCGAAAAGTCGCCCTCCGGGCGAACGTTGCCGGAGCTGGCGCTGGAAGCTCACGTTCGGCGGACTCATTAGAAATCTCACGTATTTGGGTAAGAGCTTCCGCTCCGCGAGCTCGCTGACGAGACTCAAAGCTTTGACCGTTCGTACGTGTTCGCGAGCAGAGACGGCTAAATGTCTGTGCGGGACGAGTCGTTGGAAATTGTTTCTAAAATACGTTTTACCGAGTTAAACTCCCCCCACCCGCCGCCACGGCGCGTCCTCCAGTCTCGCTACTGACTCCTCTTCGGCTCTTTCATTTATCCCACCCCCACAACACTTTCACATGGCAAAATCTCTGCGGGATCGACCACCGAGCGCTTTACTTCTGTCAGATAATTCCATTGGCAACGCCATTTCGATCGTTGTCGACGTTCTGTTTATGGGAATTATTTTATGGAACTCGGGATGATAGAAAAATGTCTTTCTTTATCTACAGCATAATCCAAATGTCAATATACTGCTTAACAGTTGAATTTGTTCGAAAAAGAATAAATGTGAATTTTTAAAAGGCTAAAGGGATATTCTATTTTAAAATGGCCTAGTGACCTTTGAGCCAACCTGTAGGTAACTTGTTGTAGTACGAATGGAACAAATATGTTATTAACAATAGAACTATCAAACGCGACAAACTGATTTGTTTTAAATTTTTCTTTTACAGAATTATTGAAATTTTAAAAATGTTTTCATAAGAATCTTTTTAATTTACTTCTGTATACGCTAGTATATTATAATAGGAATCGTACGAAGTCTGAATAAATATAATTTTGTGATTATTATAAAACGATATGTGTCAGTTGCGTTTAATGCTCGGTCGATCTAGCGTTACTATTTATTGACGTGCGTATTTCCTTGCATTTCATTGGTTTCTGTCAACCAAAAATGTATCAAAGTGCACAGTTTGCTGATTAGTTTGTTTGTCAAGTAACAGAATACAGTATTGGATTGGTCAAAAAATGTTCCCACACTTTTCAAGTTCAAAGATACATTTCATTTAATTAAATTATTTAATATTTTACAATCTTTTGAGTGATGTTACAAGTATCGTAGGCTACGAAATGAGAAGACTGTAATTGTATTTTTTTGTATTTTCATAAATTTATTACGTTGAAATTTTTCTCATGACGTCAAAAGAATATTCGCTTAACACATGATACAAAAATCAATATTTTAAATAATAGTTAGTGACTTTGATTTTAAATCAACACATAAACGCAACTTGGTTGGCAAGTTTTACTACTGTTAATTTATCTACGACAGAAAAATAAAAATGTACAGAAACACGCGTTCTGTATTTTTGATCGTTTTGAGTGTACTTACTCCGAGCTTCAAAAAGTAGGCTATTGAAATAATTGAAATTTGAACTGTCAAGTCATTTTTCGTAATAGAAATGGGCTCTGCAAAAGTTAACGCGTTGCCTGCGAGGCCAGTATCCCATAAAAATATCATAAAACCGAAATCCTGCCCGATAAAACGAGCATCCACAAGGCAATATGTTTCACAATAGTTTTTCTCTTAATCTCCATGAATCTCACGAATCTAACAAATACACGAAAATAATTCAATGTTGTTGTATTCAATAGCATAGCGAAAGGATTAGCTTTCAGTTTTCAAACACACATTGCGTCACCAACTAACAGTGAGACAATATAGTCGAAGCGTTAAATAAATGCTCCAAACTGTCCGAAAGTTGAAACTATTTTGTTTGTCAATTGAAACTAACAGTGAAAATTTTATAGAATATAGCTCGGATTTATTTTTAGCCACCGATATATCGATCATTATTTTCTATGTTTCACATATTGTAGCTTTCGTTCAATTTAATCATTTCTCTTTCATATTTCAAATTTCAAATATATTCGGTATCAACTTCAACCATTTGATCTCGTGAAATGGTTTTTCGGTTGAAAGATACAGTGATTAGAAAATGTACCAATTAGACGAAGTTGCATGCTTAGAATACAGTAAATTACCTAACGAAAGATAGAGAATCTCGCAGAGAACTATTATCAAAACGCTGTTAATTAAAAATATAGATTTTCAGTTGAAAATAAGAAAATGACAGTACTTATAAAATAATCTGGTCGTTTCAGTTTAGTTTAGAGTTCACGATAGTCACACTCGTGATTAAAAATATTATATTTCATGCCATTTTTAACACTAAACCTACAAACACCGGTCAAACTGACCGGTTCCAGATTTTTTGTTTTACAATTATTGAGATTATAAAGATGCTTTCGTGGCAAATGTAAATATAGTAAATGCAAAAAAAAGTAAATGTATTAAGTAGAACACGCATTATAATATGAACCGCACAAGGTCCAAATAAACTTAATCATGTCATTTTTATAAGGCAACATATACCAGTAACTTTCAAGCCTCATCCGTCTCTCATTTCGTTAATTAAATGTGTCCCTTTGTGTCAAATTAACACAATGGTGAAAAATCGGTACCATGAAAGGATATACGATTAACTTTGAAGATTCTATTACTGAATATTATAAAAATGAAGTTTCTATACATTTAGAAATAAGATTTTTCACATTTTTCGCACATTGTAAATCGGCGTGCAATACAAACTGCGTCTTTGTGAATTATTTTTCCACACTAAAAATTGAATTTTTCTACTAATATATTCGTTGTACTAAATTCGGTTAATAAGATCTAGAAAATGTGAGACAATTTCAGGACTACTCAGTACCATGCATTTTATCCTTTACATTTCTATAAGCATCGCTTCGGTTTTATGGAATTTTTAAGGCTGCTGCTTTGGCAGTCAAAGTGTTAATGCAAAATGAAAATATTCCGTACCAATTCTGGCCACCCCAATTATTTGAACACCCACTGTAGGAGATTGCCAATTTCTGAGAAAATCGTGCGAAATTATGAATTTAATCAAAGTTTTCGAGGAGTGGTTCTAGTGTAGGATGCGCTCTGCTCTAATACAACGATTTTCATCCGCACGGAACGGAAAATCACGCTGATACGAGATAGAAGAAGCAACTCGTGCTGGGCGCGTGAAGGCGTAAAGAAAAGAACGCGGAAGTGGGTGATGGAGATAGTATGGTCGAGGCAGAAGTGACGGCCAGATTGCGCAATGCTCGATACAATAAATCGCGCAGGATGCACTTACGCTAGTCCCGTGCAGGGGATTGGGAGGACGGCTGCACGAGGGGACGAGGTAAGAAATCGGCCGAGTCGCTGCCTCTCCGGTGGCTCGGATAAGCCATAAATAAACGAGCACACCCGATATAAGCGGGAACGTTTATGGCGGCCGCATACACGGCGTGCAGATCCCTCGTGCAGCTTGCCCAGACACAAACTACTCTTTAAAGTTGCACGAGCCAAGATCTAAGAGCACGCGCGGCTCACCTACTTCGCCCCCTTTTTTTACGTTTTTATAATAATGCGCGCGCGCGCTGCTCGGAGTGTGCCCGAATCAGAAAATTTAACCCTTATGCTAATAATGAACATTTTTTGCGATGCTCAGTAACGTTGTACTTCGTGATTACAATACATATTTTCATATCCTGAGGGTAAGTAAATTTATTATTATCTGAGACAATTTAAGTCTATAGTAATTTTGTTATTTGTCAACGGGAACAAACAAACGATTTTAGCCTTAAATTACTAAATTATCGTCCGGGATAGCTTATTATCAAAAGCTATTTGATTGATTCTTACGTAGAACGATTCTGTATACTCTCCCTAATACAACGGTGTATTTTTTACTATATCTTAGACTTGTAAACATATTTGAACGATGTTAAAAAAAAACGAACGAACTTTAACGTACCTATTTTGTTGGATATGTTTCAATTTAGTTTAATAACTAAGGTATCAACTAATATACAACAACGTATGTTTTATGACATTTTGAAAATGTAAACATCTTTAAGCAATGTTTAAAGTGTATCAAATAACTTTAGCATTCAAATTTTGTCCGCTATTATTCAATTTATTTTTAACATTACGGTAATAAAGGAAAGTCTAACTACAATGTTTGTAGTATAACCGACAGAATGACGATTTTATTATATATATTATATATTTTAAAAGAAAAACATTCGCTTACAGTTGATGTTCATAAATTGTTCGTTTTCAATGGTATAACACGGAAATTTCTATCACAGTAACGCATTACATGGGAACCTAAACAATTATAATGGCGTGCAAAAGTATCCGGACACCCTTTAAAAACGAATAACTTTTTCAAAATTAGTTCAAACGGCTTGAGTTTTTTTGAGACGTTAGACGCATTAGTTTACTAGGTAGCGTGTAAATAATTTTTTTACAAAAAATTTAAAAGACGCGTTTTATAGGTCTAAGTAAGTTATGTACATGTGCAAAGTTTCATCGAAATCGAATAACGTCGTTATCAGTTACAAACATTTAAAGGTGATTACATAAGGACAAAATTCCCTGGAAAGACCGAAAATCTGCGACTTTCACCCTTAAGCTCCCATCCTGCAATGTTCGTAGCTCATAGCAACATTAACCGACTTCGATGAAACTTTGCGCATGTATATAACCTATGGAGATCTACAAAAGGTATATTTTAAATTTTCATTACAGGCACTGATAAAAAAGTTAAAAATCATGACTTACTTTTTTCTTCACAATTTCGACCATTAGCAATTTGTATAAATAATTATTTACACGCTACCGAGTAAACTAATGCTTCTAACATCTCAAAAAATCTCAAGCCGTTTGAAGTAATTTTGAAAAAGTTATTAGTTTTTAAAGGGTGCCCGGATACTTTTGCACGCTACTGTATATGTTTCAAATTTTTGAATGCAGAGTAAAGCAATTAGTTAACTAACCCCATTAGTTAATTGGCCCTGGTCTCCACAATATAATCCGAAAGTAATTATATTTTCAAATTTTTCAGTGAAAATTTCGTTCGATTATTTCCTGTAGTTATAAAATTGTACTAAAATGTTACTAAATTCTCCGCTGCAGGGGTGGTTGGCGCAACGAGTAAATTTTCAGCGAATTAAAAATCTAGCTCTGGGCATACGTTCGAATGCCACCGTGCTCGTATTATACCGCGCGTTGTCCCTGTAACCACGGGTATACGTTTTCATTAAAATGTAACGACGCACGGGACGACCGCGCTGGAAATTTAGAAAGCTTCGCGTTAACGAGAGGCAAGGGGGTGGTTTTCTCAGCCGAGATCGTGCAAACACGGCCACTTGCTCTGCCAGCAAGAAATCGATACGAGTCGAGTGCATCGAACGCCCGGAGATTATTTCCAGGTACAGTCCAATGGCTAATAGTGACAAAAATGTGCGGGCGAGTGGTGGTTGTTATGGTTTTATTGTCTAGAGACATTGCTGCTTTCATGCTAGTTTTAGGAGTCAGCAAATGTTTGACTTTATACTACTTCGCTGTTTCGGTACACGGATATGGACCATTGTTTACTTATTTGACGTAAACAGAACTTTATGCCACTCTACTTTATTGTTTGCCCGTAAACAGGCTGTTAGGCTTTGGAGCGCAAACGGATTACGCTTTAACTGTTTGACACGTGTCCATACCCTACTCAAACGATTCCAAGCACATTTTATTATTTGATTACCGCTGTTCGATCATCGTGTTACTTGGCTGATGTTAAAATTTAATTCACTATAGACAACCCGCCTGATTAATGTTTGAGATAATATTGAGTTGTCTGGAAATAAACTGTAGTTTTGTTACACAATGTATGAACGGGGTAGTTTTAGTTGAAATGAATTTATATAGTTGAAGTAACGGTAAATATTTACATTAGGGGCTTCCTCGCCGATTTTGATGACGTTGAAATATGTTGTCAAAGTCATCATTCTGAACAACTTTTTCCTATACATGTTACCGCCGCTCAGATTTAGTTTCCGAGATATTCGCAAAAAAGTTTCAACATCTCGAAAAGTGATCGGAGTACGTCTGGGTAAGATTTGAAATTGTGGCCGCCGATAACGCGGTCACGGTCACAATTTAAAACGACTTCAATCAGTTGAGAGTTGAGACACACTGTCTTGTCTGTTTATGTTTACGAACTGAAACGTGAAATGAATCGTGTCGAACGCGAACTCATTTCATTGTCAGCTGTGTTAGCATACAGAGTATTAAGCATGAAACTATACCAATTCTTGGATATCTGCAACAATCAAGAACATATATAATAACCCAGTATATAAATATATAAATATATAAATAATATATAAATATCCCAGGCCTAACTCAGACATTCTTTTTTTTTTTGAAATGTGGGGAATCCGCCTTATGGATACCCTCCCACCTCGCCTGTAGAGGCGAGAGGGTTATGTTGGGCTCTCCTGACCCAAAGGTCAGGCCTACCAACTAAACCCCACATTCTGCCGTGCTCTGGGCTTTTAAGGTCCATTCCGGGATCTGCATAGCATTGCTACCGGAATGGACCGCCTTCTTATGCACACATGGGAGGGGAGAGAAGCTCCCCTCCGGCCAACTTATTTGGGCCTCGGTGACGACAGACACCGTGTCCCCCCTTTCCCGGAGCCGCCTGTTGGACATTTGGGTAACAGGCCCTCCTGTCCGACGACTCCCGGATACGTCTTTCCCCCCACCTCGCCGGCGGGGAACGACGCATCCGACTTCCGATAAGGCCGGTCCTGCTTAGGGGAGCTTTGGCTCAAATCTTAAGGACCGACCCCCTTCCCTTCTGATCAGACCTACTCTGATCACTTTTTGATATGTTGAAACTTTTTTGCGAATATCTCAGAAACTGAAGCTGAGCGACGTTAACATGTATAGGAAAAAGTTGTTCAGAATGATGACCTTAACAACATATTTCAACTTCATCAAAATCGGTGAGGAAGCCCCTAATGTAAATAATTACCGAAGTAACTTTCATTACATTCTACATAATTGTACCAACAGGTTAGAAGGTTTTTTAGAGGAACTCTCAATGGAGACTTTAGTATCCGTTAGATTTAGTTATTCAGGATATTCAGCAAGGATCAGAATCTGTTCGACGCGAATTTCGGGAGCGACGCGCGGATGACTCGTGTCCACTTAAAGTTGTAAATTTTAAGCCCGGTTGCAACGGACACGTCGACTCCGAATTCACCGATTTACTACCAGCCAAATGAATTTTAGGTAGCCGATTCAATGATTACTTCGATATATGAATTTTGTGAGATTTAGCGGTTCGTCCCAGGCCTGCTAGAGGATTCGTCAGTAAGGCTAATCTAGCAGGCCCTGCCTTATACGCGTGGGAGTTCGCGACGATCAACTCCACTTGAATTCTATGAATCTCGATCGTTTCGATTATATGAGATCGTTGAATGAACTTGACTTCGACTTCGAGAGACTCGTTTGTCGCGCTCGAATGTGTCTTCGTTCGTTTTCGTCGATCTATACTTAGCGAAGGTTCGACTTCGACTGAGTGAGAGTCGCGTTCTTCGGAAGGACCCCTCGTTGTATCGTGAAGGCGATCCTCCATTTTTTGGGCGTCAATAAGGTGACACCCATTGCCATGCAGAAGAGATGCACTGATTGATTCCTGCCGAACTCTGCGTTCCCCAATTAGCGCATTCTTGATGACTTGTTGATTTGCCCTAAGCGAGCCTGCCCTGGAGAAAGCGTGGGACCGTGCCCGACACCCTCCGAGGACAACGCTAGGTAACTTGAGAACCGTACTTCTCGGTCGGGAATATCCTTCGTCAGTACTAGATTTATGACGCGTAACTCTTGAGGAGGCGAAACAAATACGAAAGTTAGGCGATGGCTCGACTGGTCACCAAATGTACATCGAGCGCCGAATCCTCGAAAGTGGCCTCAGAGTCGCGTAGGCGCCATAAATGAAGTCTAAAGAAAGGGCCCTTCGTACGGTTCCCTTGCGACGGAACAGAATCAGTCTTATATGAACAAACACAGACTTGTTAATTAATATTGCACAGCTTTATAACTATGTACATATGTGTCGTGTTTCGAGACAGAGCAGAAGAAGAAAGAAGTACGCGTCATAGAGTATACAAAAGAATAGAGAGGGCGCGCAGACTGTTGAGTGGATTCGGTGAATCTAAAATATAAAATTTATTTCTAATAGTATCTCCGGTTTCTGGAAAAATTGATGCAGACAATGTTCATTTTGCAGAATGATCAGCAGTCCTATAATCACTATTTAATGACCACGTGTCTAGAAATTTGTTTCAAATCAAAGTTCTCATAATAAAAGTCTCTTCATTTTATTTACCCCAAAAGTTCAGGAACGGTAATGAATGTAATAATAGAAAACAAAAGATGTATAGTAAACGACAATATCTATGGCATTCTTTATGTATCATATATTTCATTAAACACTTTGGTGAACTTGTCTTGCTCTGGCTATAGGTGAAACATAATTTACCTAATAGTTAATACAAACCGTTGTGGTTTCGCTGGTCTCTCTAAATACAACCCAATCAACTTGCTTTTAGAAAAACATCTTGCTAACAGTATGAGTAAACTGTTTTACTCGGCTGACTATAGGCAGAGAACTGTACTTATTTTTCAAGAAATGTGATACTTCCAAATGATTCTTTTTACCTAATTGTTGATACAAACCGTTGTTGTTTCGCTGGTCTCTCTAAAGACAACCTAATCTACTTGCATTTATAAAAACATCTTGCTAATAATAGGATATGAGTAAACTGTTTTACTCGTCTGACTATAGGCAGAGAACTGTACTTATTTTTCAAGAAATGTGATACTTCCAAATGATTCTTTTTACCTAATTGTTAATACAAACCGTTGTTGTTTCGCTGGTCTCTCTAAAGACAACCTAATCTACTTGCATTTATAAAAACATCTTGCTAACAATAGGATATGAGTAAACTGTTTTACTCGTCTAACTATAGGCAGAGAACTCTACTTATTTTTCAAGAAATGTGATACTTCCAAATGATAATTAGAAAAGTTCTTTAATCAATATGTAACTTTAATATAGAAAGAAATTAATTGAACAAATTGTTTATCAACTGGTAATATATGTATACAATTTTATGGAGTAGAAGATATTCGTTAAACTTGTGTTATTTATAATTCTGCTAGACTGTTATCTTACATCTTCTTTTCATTTCTTCCATCTACCATTGGAAAGTATTAATATTTTACCTGTTTGTGTAATTCTTCCGTCGAATTTTGGAATTCTGATGTCAGGACGCATTAAATTATGCCTACTATATGCATAACAATAAGAATGTTAATTCTGTTAGTACAGAGTCGTCTTATTGATACTCACAGTAACCTAAAATAAAAAATATAACACTGTAATAATTTTTCAACTTTACCAAAAGTATTGTAATAACAACATTACTAAGTTAGTCACTGAACAATCTGGATCGAAAGTCACAGCTTTCAGTGGTTATCTGTACAAATATCATTCTCGAATCGGGGAATCTGTGTCCTTTCGAAATCGTGTTAATGTAAACCAGTGGATGACTGTGACCATTCAGTGGTCGATGCATGCTACGACCGAACGTTCCATGCATTTCAATCGAGAAAATCAAATTTTATGTGAACGTTCACGAGACTCGTGGCCATTTCGACTATTATTAACACGTGTTACAAGGTGTCGGCCACGATAACTCATCGGTGCGTTGAAATTCACAAACACATTTAACAATCGAGAATATTATCTTTGACAGATAGTGTTCGATCAAAACCGTTTGTTATCTCTGAACAAATTATATAAATACTACCTATACATTGTAATTGGAAATTTAATAATATTTAGAAAAATATATTAATAAAATTGCAGATTATAAAGCAGATCTTTCCTTAGTTCTAAGTTTCACTTTCTTATTTTACAGTTATACTTTGCAAACAAAAGAAAAATATAATACTTTCATATATTTCCTACATTACAGTTTTTAATGTATCGGATGAAGGAAACATTGAATTCAATACACACACGTAGGTCACATAAAAGTATTTCAGAATATTTATTTTCTCTGCATTTATCTCGCACATTAATGTATACAGTATAACCCTCGTACGACGGGCCATTCTTATAACTTATAACATTCATATTTTTATCCTTCCTACTGCAGCAGCTATTCATTCAATTAATTCGCCAGAATTTAAACACATGACTAACGATTCTGATACTATGGTTCAAAACAGACCCGGACTCCGACGTCCAAGGATTAATGGTAATTAAAACAATCTCAAATATTAATAAATAAAAAGCAGAAGTGTGAAATATGTCTTAGAAATGCTCTTAACTATTTCTAAAGAGACCAACATTAATACCAAAATTAATATTGACAGCAAAGGCGTCAATGAACAAATGTTCTGCAACCAATACACTTCTGACAAGGAGAAGACGCGGTCATCGGGTCTTAGATTTTGTCGAAACTTTGCATGCCGGTAGATTTCGTTCTCCTGTTTATGAAAATATAGCATTATAAGCGTCGATACTCAATAATTTTTGAGATATTTACAATTTAAATTTCATTATACCCGTTAAGCTGTTAAGTACAGTTTTGGTTGAAGTTTTTGTCAAGTGCCAAACAGCGTGATGGTAACGTACTAGATTCATTACGGGTAAGGCCAGTGTTCAAATCCCTTTTCCCTTTATTTCCATTTTTTTCTTTTTCTTCTGTTCAGTTTATCTATTTTAATTAATTGTATTTTGCACATGAAAAATACACTCATAATATCTATATGACACAAAATATAAAAATTTTATTGAAAATGAACATAATATGAAAGAAACACTAACTTCATCACTCTTAACGTATCTCAAAAGTTGTTGAGTATCGACGCCTATAATGCTACATTTTCATAAAAAGGAGAACGAAATCTACCAATATGCAAAATTTCGAGGAAATCTGAGAACTCATGACCGCGTCTTCTCCTTGTGAGTATGGTGGAGTATGTGTAGTTTGTTCGATGAAACATTTTTGCCACAATTAGTGTAACCATAAACCGTTCAGTGTCTTCGGTACGAGGGTGCCCACGGCGCGGCGCATCGTAGAGCTAGTTTTTCTTTCGAGCACCATAACACCGGGAATTTTTTCGATTACACCGAGAGCTCGAAACTCGGCTGTGCAATATCGTCCGGATATTATTGAACGTGGATATGAGGGATAAAGACCGAATGAATTTTCTACGGAGAATGCACCAGGGTCCCGGAATTTGACCTTGCTTTCATCCTGCGAGCACACACGCGCACGACACGGTATGGCGCCGGTTCCATTCGGATCCGATAATAACAATTCCTTGTAGTGAGGTGGTTGTAATTGAATTTTTAAAAACGCTTCGCGGCCGTTACATATTTAAAAGCGTCTCTGACCGGGATACGGCTACTCCGACCATTATTTTCATTGTTGCCACTATCGTAGCGGCAAGGGCGGAAGTATATGCCCAACAATAATGGCGGTCCACTCGCGGGTAGAACGAAGAACAGAGAGAGGAACCCGGGGCCACGGACTGCGTACCGCGGAAAATAATTCCCAGGCAGGAGGGATGCGTCTGAATGCGGAATGAAATGAAAACTTTTGTCGTTTACATTCACTCTCGACTTTTATCGCGGAAATCCGCGGATATCCGCCGACGCGGTTCGTAAAGCTTTTATGAATTTTAGTTCCATTTATACGATTTCTGGCATGGCCCGGCCTTTTAGCGTTTACGGTCTCGGAACCAGCAGTGCACGCGACGCCGTAAACGGCCACGTATAATTTCCTGTAATCGCGCGGCTCGATGAAACTCCTTTTAGTAGTCGTCTGTTTCGCCTCCAGGAAGAACAATGTCCACTCTTTCTTTCGCCCCGTTTGACTCCTCGACGATACGTCCGAGGAAACAGGAACTCAGACCTGATTTCACGTCCGTCGTTCGATTTCTTACGCAGCTTTGCAGCAGATTCGGCGCGATTTACAATTTGCTTGAAAACGTAGACGGAATTAAAACAAAGAAAGTTTTTGGACCTCGTTTATCGGAACACGTCGGGGCACAAGGCCGAAATCCGTGTACGAAGATCAGTCATATATATAAAATGTTGAAGAATGTTGAACTCTGTCGGTGACCTTAAGTGACCTTGACTAATTAAAGTCACTGAATTCGTAATGAAAGAGACTATCATCGTACGTGCTTAAAAAAGGGTGGTTCCACTTAAAAAAATGTAGGTGACCTTGAAAATCTCTAAAAAGATGACATGAGAACAAAAAATTTTCTTCAGTGAGCCACACTGAACCATTCAACTTTGTCCTTCAGACATTTGAACTTTCATTACGAATTCAGTGACTATAATTACTGAAGGTCATTCAAGGTCACGGACAGAGTTCAACATTCCTTCAAAGCCCGTTTACAGGCATGTATCGATGTTAAATCTTATATGTTATCTCTGTCCGCGACCTTGAATGACCTTGAGTAATTATAGTCACTGAATTCTTAATGAAAGGGATTATCATTGTAGGTGTTTAAACAAGGGTGGTTCCATTTAAAAAAATCAAGGTGACCTTGATATCTCTAAAAAAATGACATAAAAACAAAATTTTTTTTCGGCATCGTGTCAGCCCTATTGTACCATTCAACTTTGTCCTTACCATATTTTACGTATCTTTAGAAACAACAAAGATATTTGAGGTGCTAAAGTTAGGTGATTCACCCTGTTTATATTGCGGCGTGCAAAAGTATTCGGACACCCTTTAAAAATGAATAACTTTTTCCAAATTGATTCGAACCGCTCGTTTTTTTGTGTGGGATGTTAGAACGATTAGTTTACTAGGTACTGAATTTATATAGAAATTCGTAAAAAATCACCATTGGTCGAAATTGCGAAGAAAAATGGAGTGGTCATGATTTTTAACTTTTTAACTGCACCTATAATGAAAATTTAAAATATACCTTTCATAGATCTTCGGTATATGCCCAAAGTTTCAGCAAACTCGATTAATGCATAAAAAAGCTGTAGGCATTGAATGAATCTTTGAATTTTGGGCTTACGATTGGTCTAAATCACAGTTTCTCAAAAATTTTGCCAGCTTTAATTATTTATGGTTCATGGCAACCTTATTCGATTTTTATTAAACTTCGTGCATCTATATAGATGCAGTTAAAAAATTTAGAAATCGTAGCCAATGTTCTATATATTTCTGTGTATTTCAGAATACGCGTTCATATAACTTATAGTATGCTGGGCTGTAGTTCGTATAATGGAAGCTCAAATAAGACTTCGTATACAGGGTGTCCCACGCAACTGGAACAGGCTGTACCTACTAAACGGTTGGGAATAGAAGAAGATGTTATAAGTGAAAGTTCAATGATATCAGACGGTGCATAATATGCATCTAATTTTATGCACTTTTGTGCATCGGTGCCTCAGAAAAATGCGTCTGCACATTTTTTTATATTGTAACCTATGCTTTCGATTGCACCAATCGATGCAGTTTCTTGTGCTCTACATAAAACTACTAACATACTTATGACCTAAACTTATTCGTTAGGAAGTTATCGTAACTAAGATCGTTATAGATTGGTGAATGATTTCGGTCTGTCGTCAAGTGTTCTCAAGTACCTACATACGTAATGCTCCATTATAGTGTTTGAAACTTTTAGTTACGATAACGTCTGAACGAATAAGTTTAGGTCATGTGTATGTCAACACTTTTATGTAGAGCACAAAGGACTGCATTAATTGGTGCAGTCAAAAATATAGGTTTCTACTTTAAAAAAGTAGGAGATGCATTTTTCAGATGCATCGATGCACAAAAGTGCCCATAGTTGTATGCATATGATGCATCGTCGAATACCATTTAACTTTGACATGTAACATCTTCTTCTATTTCCATCCGTTTAGGAGGTATAGCCTGTTCCAGTTGCGTGGGACAACCTGTACATGAGTTTTACCATTAATTCGTTCATACAAACGAGGTTCCACTATATGGAGGCTTTATGGGCATAATTTTTTATTAGTAGATTGCAAATTTTACGTATTTATGGTAAAAATGAGATGCAATTTAAAACAAGATACAGATGAATTCTTAAGTGGTACAGTAATTACTCAGAATACGAAGTATCATGCTAGGACCTTTCTAACATTCTGTACAAATTTTTTCAGATACCTTTAAGTATACAATTTAAGACGAAATATTTAAACTGTTCGATAGAAGTTCAAGAAACTTTATATTTTCCATTATCGTATAATACAGCACCGAAAGATAGTCTACAGAAATTTCGTAGGGGTCATGATTGAACCCGATATATCAGTTGAGGGTTTAAAAAGAATTTAAGAATCCCAATGTACAAGTCCCAGTTTATTAAAATTATTAAATGAATAATGATATTTCGATTTAGCTCTTGTTCATTGTAATCGATGCAAACAATTTTTATTTTATATAATATATAATAATTTGTAAATTCATGGATAAGTGCTACGAATTATATTCCACGTCAAATATAAATGTAAAATGTGCAATGTAAAAATATATAAATTGTCGCAGTTGAGTAATAATAGTCTTTCATAGTAAATTGAATTTTTGTTTGACGAAACGGTAAACGGAATTCATTTATCAAGCCCCGTAGCTCGACCGCTCCCGCAACAGGCTCCTGTTTTTCTGTTGTTGTTTCACACGAGTAAGCAGCACGAAGGCATTTTTCCTGGAGGTCCCGTAATTGGGAAATCGGGCGTCGTATCGGACTGTGTGTGGCCGATTGTTCTTGTCCCCGGTCGAGTTGGACGTTATCGAGAAAACAGTATTCCTAAAGGTGAAACCGGAATAGTGAAACTAGGTCTCTTGTCAAACAGGATTTCACATCGAACGAAACGGATGGTTTTGCCTCTGCAACTAATTTCTACTTACAAATAAAACCCTCAATCGTTCTATTAGTGCCTTAAAAATTTAACATTTCTTCAATCAAATTTAATCCCTCAATGTATTTATGTCCAGTTCAATAAGCGCAGTACATTCATTTTTCAAAGCTACAGAAATTGAGATTTATTATACCTCGAATATTAAATTATATTTTATTTATTTATACCTGACCCTAATTAAATCTAAACTAGGAATATTTTAAAATTTCGTTGAATCGAAATATTCATTCTGTAAATAGTCATTCTGTTACATCCCCACAGAAAATTAACATTTTCATCAACCAAATTTAATCACTTAAAATATTTATTTCCAGTTCTATAAGCTGAGTACATTCATTTTTCAAAGCTACGGAAATCAATAATTGTTATAGTTCGTATATTAAATTATATTTGATTAACTTCTAGATTTTTCACTGATAAACTGTGCATTTCCTAAGCTGTCAATTTTATAAAACAGCAAGCTAAATGTTTTTACAGATACCTACAGTTGTTTCTGTATTACGAATGCTTCAAGGAAACTACAAAAGAGAATTTCATATATTTTTAACTTGTAAATTAATTCTAGTGGTTCCTTATATTAAACTATTTATTGTTCTCGAATCACATACTTTAAAACAATGCTCATCCATAGGCGAATACAGAATTTTATTTTCTGACACTTTTATATGGTTTGTAAATTAAAGTATTAAAAAATATAAGTTATCACTAGATTAGTGTGACAGTTGCATTATACAATATTGTAAGCGATGTCTATAGCAAGCTTTAACAGGTTTAACTGATTTCTAATTTTCCTTTTACAAATATTGAAATTATAAATATGTTTTCAAGAGTAATTACAATATTTAATCGATAAAAGTCGCAACCGCGGCTCCGGCCGGTTACACTTCGTGTTCAAGTATACTATTCTTTGACTTGTGCCGAACGTAGAAAAGGACAGCAAAGTTCGAGAGGTCTCGGTCGCCGAGAAGTGTAATTTTTTATTCTTTTTTTTATGAAACATATTCGTGGCATTTTTCTAATGAAAATGATACCAAATAAGATATAATTGCGATGATATTTACTTGTGTAATGGACGATGAAAGTTTCGGAAAATTATTGTAAATATGATCCGAATTATATCGTGTTTGGTATTACTTTTAATCAGAAAAATGCCACAAACATATTGGTGAAAGTCTCATTAAAAAATAAGTAATAATAAAAAGGTATTTTTATTGGCATGACACGGTGAAGACACGCGACCTTTGAACTATACCGGCGACCGCGACTCTCCTCGTCTCTTTCTTTCCCGTACGCTGTTCTTCCTTGCACCAGAAACTATTATCGTCCATTACTGAAGTAAATAGTGGGGATTGTTTTGAGACACTTCTTGTTCAGAATTTGGCGACACTTATCGATTAAATACTGCATTTAGTTCGCTTCTCTATTGAAATACATACTTAAATAAAAAATGTACGGAATTTGAATAAATGCAATCTTGTCATTATTATAAGGTAATATACGCCAGTCACATTTAGTGCTCGGTAGTTAATGGCTGAAACAAAAATTGTTCAATTACTTCGAAGAAAATGGATTGTTTCAGGATAAGCGATCATTATACTAATACTAGATGCGAATCATTAACCTCTCAGCTTCAAAAAATTTTCTACTCGGGCAACAATTGCTAAAGCAGTTTTCTCTCCAAGCACTGAAATCCTTATGAAAATCTCCCTCGTTCGCTAATCGCAACAGCACACAAGCCAACAATGACGTTTCAAGTGGCACTCGCTATAATCCGTATCGTTCTGATGCGAAGAGGTCGAATGAAAGCTGCTCCGTCGCGCACGAGGCAGAAATAAAAATTAATCTCGGCTTGAGATCGCAGAAAGTCGCTTTCTTTGGAGGCGGAGTTTTCCCGTTTAATCCACTATGTCATCCTCTGAACGATAAATTTTAATTGTTTTTCTCGGTATTCTGCCAGGCAGAACGATGCTTTTCCGTTTTATCCTATTGTAAAAACTTGAAAAGCGGTGAATTAACGGATTTCAAGCTTCATGCGCTGCGTCTTAAGCTGAGATCACACGTGCATTCAATATGCAATCCATTATAAAAATATGGGGTTAAAAGAAACGTGCACATTCCTGTTGCACATACACGTTCATAAGTCACTTTACATACTTTTGCCCTAAACAGAATCTCGATTATGCTACAATCCTTGCTGCAAGTGCACAAAGCAGTCTTCTATTCCACAACTATTATTCAAGATGGTGGAATTAAATATATATTTAGTTGCGTTATTATTAAGTTGTGTTATTATATCTTCTGATAAGTACTTTTTTAATTATCTTTCTATATTGCGGATAGAACGTATCGGTTTTAATATAAAAAAGTTTTTCTTCGATAAATTTACTGCCCCCTACTATCGGACAGTACAATTCTGTGTTGCTTTTTGCACTAACAGTACTAACTTCACATTGTTAGGACACTAGAACCGAGAAACACGATCCCAGGGACAATCTGCGTAGTACGTTAAAAAAATATTGAAAAAGATTTAGTTGCCAAAAAAGGGCCCACGAAGCTTATAACAATATCGCAAAATGTTTTGACCATTATATTTGCGATCGTTGCAAAGTATTATTAGTAATTTTCACTGTGTCTGGTTTTCAGGTACAGTCCATGATTTCTTAAAATCGTATAACCAAAGTATATTTTTAATCTAAATTAAGGATTACGGAATTGTAGATTATTTTTCACTTCATTTCGGTTTCTTATATGGTTGGAGGGATATGTATGATTGGGAAATCACAGTATTCTTTACACAAGGACAAACTTTATTCACTTCTCAGAAGACGAAGTGTCTCGTCTGAGAGTTCAGAGACAAGTGTACATTTTTCTAAGATCGGCTAAGGCCCATTCTGAATTAGCCGATAGGTGGCTTGGGCAAACAACGCGCCGTCTACACGTACATCTGCGACCCCCATTTCGCAAACGTTTTTCCTGAATATAATATTTCCGCGAAACGTCATATGTTGGCGCGAAACCTCGCAACGTAGCGGGATTTCCCAGGAACCAGCGTAGGGTGGCTTCCCAGGCCCATCGACCGGACCGTCCGTGCAACCCTAGTGCCAAGGCCCCTCGGAGACCCAAAGTTTATGACACCCGCGAACGCTGTTGAGACTGTCGAAATGAAAATTCTAAAACACATACAGTATTTCATCGATAATCGCCGCCACCACGGGTACGGCCGGCGACAATTAACGTTCAGATAATACTATTTTTTGACTTGTGCCGAACGTAGAAAAGAACAGCGAAGCTCGAGAGTCCTCTGTCGCCGAGAAGTATAATATAATGCGGATCGAGTATGTCGGTGTGAAAACAACAATTAACCCAGTGACAAAACTTCTTTATTTTTCATTATTCTTTTATGGAACTTTCACCCACATATTCGTGGCATTTTTCTAATGAAAATGATACCAAATAAGATATAATTCCGATGGTATTTACTTCAGTAATGGGCGATGAAAGTTTCGGAAAATTATTGTAAATATGATCGGAATTATATCGTGTTTGGTATTATTTTAATCAGAAAAATGCCACGAATATGTTGGTGAAAGTTCCATCAAAAAATAATAAAAAATAAAGAAGTTTTGTCATTGGATTAATAGTGGTCTCACCGATATACTCGACCCGTATTATGTTACACTTCTCGGCGACTGAGGCCTTCGATCTTCACGGTCCCTCACGGGGTATACCCCGTGGAAAGAGGGATTGTTTTGCGACAATTGTCGTTCAGAATTTCACGACAATTAACGATGAAATACTGTAATTACTGAGCAGATGGCCGAAAATATGAAAAGACAGTTCCCTCACAAATAGCTTTACTAGCGCACGTGTCCCAAAATAAAACGAACAAACTATTATATTTTTTCAATTATTTAAGAAAAAGCTTGTGACCAGTACCTCAGGGTCGAAAGTTACGGGGGTCGCGTGATTTTATCGACCACGGAAGGTAAGAAAGAAACGTTCGGAGGACGTCGACGAGCAAAAGGGAACGGTGGACGACGTGTCGTTGGCTAAGGAGAAATGCAAAAGTAATCATCACCCTGGTTTCTTGGTTCGAGGCCCGATCCCCGATCGACCGGTCTGGCTGGTCACGAGGAGCTGAAATTAAGGGAGATCACGCGACCTCCCGGCATCACCACGATATTACGCGCCTTCAGGGCCGTATTATCGAATTAAACCGGGTACAGTGGTGCTGTACACCTTCTCTCCACCTTACCCCACCCCCGCTGTTCGGACACGGAGAGATTGCGGAGATCGCGTGACGCGAATAAGAATCGGCGTTAATTGTAATACGAGACGCGTCCCGGAGTCTATTGGCGTTTCTTCCCGTAGAAATTCGTTTTGACTTGTGCAACCCGCTCGACAATTGATAAGAAACTGCAATTTCTGCCTCGAATTTCTCGAAGGACAGGTGCAAACGACTCGGCCATGTTTAGTTGCTGCGATACACCCCGTGAATTAGGCGACTTTTTGTTCTAACAAACTAACATTACAGTGACTCTGATAAATATTCGGACACTCTTAAGAATAGGAGAACTTTTTTAATATATGACCCTACAAGTTGGACTCTTTTTTTTAAGTTAGAACAATTTGTGTAATAGTAAATGACGCGGAAAAACATTTTTTGAAAAAATTGCAATTGGTCGGAATTGCAGAGAAAATACTAAAAGTTGCACTTTTCCAACTTTTTGATGTGCGCCTACGAGTATATCGAGAACCCAAATCATTGAGGACGGCCACTCGGTTAAATTATCCAATTGCAGGAAAAGTGGGAATAGTGAGTGGATGAATTTAGAATTCTGAAAACACTCGTCATCGAAAACTCACTTTTGTATACAGGGTGTCCCGAAAAGCTTGAAATATAACTGAAATTGGTGATTCCTGAGACGGTGGTAACACCTTTTTCCTTTGCCAATCCGCTTCGAAATGCTTTGTTTTCGAGTTTTTAATGAAAAACGGCTCGGCGACAGACCGCGCTGAGGTTGGTGTTGCCGTTGGCCGAGACGGAATTCGTTCACCGCTGCCGCACCTTGATTGGTCCGTGTTTTTCATTAATAACTCGAAAACAAAGCGTTTTGACGCGAATTGGCAAAGGAAAAAGTTGCGTAAAATCACCGCAGGAATCACCCCTGCCAGTCTTGAGACACCTTGTACATTCCGCGTTAGAGTCCCTCTAGTTAGATCAAATAAATTAGTTTGAAGCCAACCAAACCACCGACTATATTAGATAACTTCCTTCAATATTAGGAGTTAACAATGAAAATGGGTATTGTACGAGAGTTTAAAACCATGACTCGTGACATTCGAGTGAAGATTTTCGAGGGACGGTGACACTTGACCGGTTCGCATGGCGAATCAGATTTCGCGGCTTTCAACAGGCTGTTCGCGGATCGCGCGAGGCAGACGGGCCCGGCATGGCAGCCAAGCGGACACACGCGATCATCGACTTCTTTCTGGTGTTTAGGTACTTGGAGCAGGGAACTTGTTATTGAATTAAAGCTCGACCCGTTGAAACTTATCCTTCGCCGGCAGGTAAATCGCACGTGAGATCAAGGGATCGGGGGGGACAAATGACGATCGAGGGGAGGCGAGATCGAGCACTTATTGTCACGTAACGGTGTAAACCGGTTGGGGCTCGTATCGCGTGTTGATCGCGGAGGCCGCGTGTGTAATGGCGAACGATTAATGCGATATTTATCCGCGGTCACGTGACTCCCGGCTCGAGTACGGGCCTGTACAGGTGTGCCCCGGTGTATCGATCCGCACTTGTCTTTGCACCCAACACTCGGCGCACTCGTGCGTTTAAGAAATTCAGCAGCCATTATCGACTGGGTAGAACGCCAACGCTGCTGCCGCTGCTGCCGTCTCTGTGTACGTACACAGTATCGGCGAAGGGATTAACGAAACGGCTGAAGCTAGCAAGCCAGGAGATGGGAACCATTGGCGTGGAAGTGGCAATTCATTTCTGTTTCGAGCACGTTAGGCGTACCGGTTGCAATAACCTGGCTCTATGTACAGTGGCTCCGGAAAGTACTCGCACACCACGTTGTCGATTTTCAAAAAATTGCCGAAACGCGTTTTTTTTTAGTGTTTCCCCGGGAACTGTTTACAGAAAAACACCGTTTGCAATGAAAATGTCAAAGTAAATTTATACCTATTTCATTATTATTTCTAATTTTTTTGTGGAGAGAAAGTAAAGATTTATAGTCCTCTCATGGTGTCCGTGATTCTGGCCGTTCTATTTATCTAAAATAACAAAACCATGGAGAATCTGAATCAGGTTGAGTTTGACTACAGCAGTAACTAGAATGCGGTACATTGAAGTTCATTTATTGATTTTTTTGATGGCTTGAAAAACATATTGAAAGAAAGATCTTGTAATAATTCTAGTTCAGCATGCAGTGAAGGTGTGTATAACATTTTAAGCCAATTATCAAGTAGATTTTGAAAGATCATAGACGCCTTTATAAAACACCTAGATCTGAGAAAAATGTGTTTAAAGATTCAATTATCAATATCTCGCAATGCGAGTTGTATTTTTCAAACGGCTTTAATTACGTTAATTTTACGAATTCAAAAATATCTGTTTGCACACACATTCTGCAACACTTATAGTTGCAGAAGATGTAGAAAACAAAAGATCAATTATTTGAAAATGAAAAACTAAAGTACCCCTATATTCACTTAAACATGATTGTCATATAATTAATACCACTGAATATTAAAGCCTTTGCATTCGAAACTATTAGGTTTCCCAGAAAGTCTTTTCGCATGTTTTAATGTTTTCGTTACATTAACGAAATGTAAATGTTGTAAATTCTATTTGAAATTGGTTTCTTATCAGGAAGGGTCTCCATTTTGTTGTAGTACTTATTCTTGCAAATAATACCATCAATAGACTAAAAAATTACAATGCAAAGACTTTGTAGCCATCCTAATATTTTGACTGCAAGGTTCGAGCGTTTTATTTAATTTGGACTATTTTCGTTGCATATGACATTTTTCATTTTGTCCATATTATCTTTCGATGAAAGAAATACTTATAACTTCACAGTACGTTCTTGTAAATTGTTCCTCATTCCTTGTTCGTAAACCAGCTAACAAACATTCTTCATCAATTTTTAGGGGATCGTTGTAAAGTAGAAGCTTCAATTTTAAAAACTATGATGTATTCAACCACGAAAGGAATTTTCCATTGTTTTTAGAAACGTTTCGATTTATGTCGTCATTATATAACTACCACTACATGTGACACTGAAACAGTTGAATGTGTTAATAAAATGATAATCTGTCTTATACCAATAACTATTCGCAGCGTACTTAGCAATTTAAATTCTAGTGGTTTAACATTTTGATTGCCATGTCACCCATATTAGGATGACGGAATTATTTGCAGAGAATTGATAGTTAATTTTTCCGTTGGTAGATTGAGTGTACAAAATTTTCTTACCATCTGAGGAATAGAAGACGTTTGAAACAGTAATTAATTTAAAAAAACTAAATTTCTCAGTATTTGTTTTGTCAAACAAATTGCTTTGATGTTTTGTAATTTTTGTGAATGTCGAGTGGGCAATCAACATGTTAATACAGAAACGCGATTAAAAGCTTAATGTGCTTTCTTTCGAATTAATTGGAATTATATAATGATCCTGAAATACATTTCGAACCTATTATAATAACTAAAAGTTTATTCGCGAATGCGCGGTAGATACGTTCGCAATAACCCGAAATTACCACAGCCGGCTTATTGCAGATTATAATAATATTCAGCATTTAAATAAATCACATACATAAATTGATTAATCAAAATACACAAAGAGTCCGATATAACGTACGCGTATTATGCAGCAGTTAGCAAGTGAATTAATTAACTCAGAATTAATTAACGGTTTAAGTACCCGTGAAATGTTTCTACCTAATACAAAAACAATATCATCTTTATACTATTATGATATTAACGAAAATGGAAATAAAATTTTGAATACATTTCACTCCTATTTTTCGTTACTGACGATTATCAAATAATTCCGTTTTCAAAAATGAAATTTACTAATGCACATACATAATATGAACATACATAGCAATTTATACACAAAACCTATTCGTATAATTAACTTCCCAGTCATTTAAATCTCGACAAATACTAAATCGACAGAATTTAATCTCTTAATAATTGATTAATATTGTTCTAACAAAACTCATTATTTCCATGTAATTTCCACGTATCAATCTCTTCAGCGTTTTGTCATGTCATGCAAAAGAGAAATTGTTTACATCAATTGTAAGAATACGGTGTTAAATAGAAATATGTTTAAGGGTATATAATGATATTCTTAAAATTTGTCAATGATTTTACAGTTTAGCATTTTAGCTAGCTATTTTCATTATAAATGCATAAAATCCACAGTCCACTAATGAATAAACTGTGGATTTGATGAATTTACGACAAAAATTAGTAGGTGAAACTAAAAACGACACGAAGATTAAAAGAATTCATATAACAATGATATACCATCTTTTAACAGAATTAATATTAATATAACTAAGGTGGTTCGTGTGGTGGATAAACGTAGAAATACATGTTTGTTTACTTATATATTTTAATCATATAACACTTATAACTACATATAATACTTTTGCTCTCACACGTGCTCGGCATGCATCGTGCATACACATCAACTGGTAAAACCCTAACCTCAAACAGTCTCTCTTCTCATTGCGGACTCTCACTAACTCTTGTGCTCATTCTTCCATCTATACCATTCATTCTCAACCCTCACATACAATATATACAATCACCATTCACAGTTCGGAATCCATCGTAATAAACGGTTGGTCCCGCCGAAAAGTAGGCTGAAATAGGCTAAAAAATTAGGCGATAGTGGAGAGTGGACAAAGTGGAAGAAGGGGGAGAATGGTAAAATGGATTTGAAACCCTGAGGGGACGAAATATCAGTACCTATACCATCTCCAAGGTATCAAAATTATTAAACAGAGAAAGATATTTGCATTTCGTTGCTGTTTCTTATAATTTATACAGAAAATTTCGATTTTGCATAAAGATTCGAAATTTGGTCATGAGTTATTGAAACTCGTAATCACTTTCATAGCATATAGCATCGTAGACATACTAAACTGGTATTCCTAAACGTTGCTAATTCTTTCCTCGTTTCTATAAAGCGAGAAGGTATTATTAACATTTCTTTATTACCTCTGACATTCTAGGATAAGTTGCCCAAATGAGTCATGTGGAAAAGTGATCACGCAAGGAGTTAATCGTTCTACGTTCATCAGGAACGTAAAGTCGTTGCGTGCACTTTGTAGAATCCCTTACCTAGTGGGCCCAGTTCGTTGCATTGTATTTCAATTGCATTTTAGCATATGACTTTGTTAATATTCTACATCAGTATTCCTAACCTTAACTGATTCTTTCCTTATTTATACGTAACAAAAAGGTATTATATATTTGCAATTCATACTATTTCTGACAATATACGATAAGCTTCCCGAAGAAGTTACGTGGAAAAGTTATCGCTGGACAGCGAATTTTATGCATTTATAATGAAAATGAGTAGATGAAATAGAAAAGAGTAAAATCATCAGAAAAATCAAAGACGATCATTAAATTATATTGGACATATTAAAATTAATAAGGGCGTTAATCGTTGCACGTTGATCGAGAACGGAGAGTTATTGCATACTTCGTAAAATCCCGTATCTAGTGAGTCCGGCTCGCTGCATTGTATTTCAATTGCATTTTAGCATATGACTTTGTTAATATTCTACATCAGTATTCCTAAATTTACCTAATTCTTTCCTTATTTATACGTAACAAAAAGGTATTATATATTTGCAATTCACTATAATTTCTGACATTCTAGGATAAGTTGCCCAAAAAAGTGACGTGGAAAAGTGATCGCTGGACAGCGAATTCTATGCATTTATAACGAAAATGAGTAGATGAAATAGGAAAGAGTAAAATCATCAGAAAAATCCAAGACGATCATTACATTATTTTGGAAACATTAAAATTAATAAGAGATGAAGTACGCGTTGATGAGATACCTATTTCTAGTTATTGACATAGAAGATTTTTATTTTGTATAAAGATCTGCACTCTAGTGATCACACAAAGCGTTAATCGTTACACGTTGATCGAGAACGGAGAGTCATTGCATACTTTGTAAAATCCCTTATCTAGTGAGTCCGGCTCGCTGCATTGTATTTCAATTGCATCGTTAACGCGCCGCACGATTGCTGACGTTGACCGGCCGAGGGATCGATCACTCGCATCGCGTATGCAAATCTCTGAATCATTAACTTTCTGATCGGGCCAGCGTAATGCCGACGTTTATTCAATACGATCGAACCGTCCGATATAGCCGTAAGGGCCGAGTTTTCATCTATCATGCGTGGCCGGCGCGGCGGCCGTATTCTTTCGGTGTTATTAAGAGCAAAGATGCGGGTGGGGATAAGAAGTGGTACTCGAAAGTGTAGAGACCGGTTATTACATCATTACGAATGATATATGGCGGACGGGATAGCCGGCCGGTATTAATCACACCCGCCACAGATAAATTTCGATGCAATCGGAACGAGTGTGCACGCGTATGCAGGTAACACCGTGACGATAACCGCTGAAAATAGGTGGCTGCGTTTCGTTAATTTATTTTCTCGACGAACCGTCGCCATTAAGAGCGTTGCGGGGCAACGGTAACGGGGTTTTAAGCGTTCAACGACATGTTCTAACGACGACAAAGTAATTTGAACGTTCCTTCTTGAAAAAAACGCTGCCGATGTTTAACCGCGTTGCGGATAAAGAATACAAATTCCTTAAATTATAACGCCAACGCGGATACAAATTGCTGATGCGAACGATTCAGCTAAATGTCACTATAATTGAACGGTCACGTCGTTTATTTCATTGTCAGCGAAAACTATAAATGAACACGTTGGATTCTAGTATCCTTATAAAAAGTTAGTGAACCGTGGAAGTACAGTAGCAACAACAAAATCAATAATTGATATCTGCACAATATATTTGTATATTATTTTAGTTTACAATGCTGTTTAATGGCGGTCTTATACATATAGCCCATAATATACAGAGTGTCTCACGCAACTGAAACAGGCTGTACCTCCTAAACGGTTGGGAATAGAGGAAAATGTTATAAGAAAAAGTTGAATGGAATCAGACGGTGCATAATACGCCAGTAATTTTATGCACTTTTGTGCATCGGTGGATCAGAAAAATGCAACTGCACTTTTTTTTTAAATGGAAACCTACATTTTTTACTGCACCAAACGATGCAGTTTGTTGTGCTCTACATAAAAGTAGTAATATACTTATGCCATAAACTTATTCGTTAGGACGTTATCGTGACTAAAAGTTACAAATATTCTAATGGAGCACTACGTGATACTCCAGATCACTTGCCGATAGAGCGAAACCATTCACAAATCTACAACAATCTTAGCTAGGATAACTTCCGAACGAAGAAGTTTAGGACATAAATATGTTCGTACTTTTATGTAGAGCATAACAAACTGCATCGATTGGTACAGTCAAAAATGTAGGTTTCCATTTTTAAAAGAAGTGCAGTTGCACTTTTCTGATGCACCGATGCACAAAAGTGCATAAAATTAGTTGCGTATTATGCACCGTCTGATGCCATTCAACTTTTTCTTATAACATTTTCCTCTATTCCCAACCGTTTAGGAGGTACAGCCTGTTCCAGTTGCGTGGGTCACCCTGTATAAATCATAATAGCTGTCATTAGTATTGTCCTACTGCTGCATCTTAACTTTAATAATACGTATATAATGATGACGAATCGTTATTATTGTTATCATTTATTAGATACAGACTTGTATCATACTTTGCTAAAACAATACCAACACCGTCATTAACTGAAATTATGCACACTATTATTACAAAACTCAAGATTTTATACATTTGTAATAAAAGTGGGTAAATCTAACACAAACCTGTACATATATTTAATGAATTTAAAAATATTATTTTATCATTTTGAACTCATTAAAATTATTTATGAAAGAAATGTAGATATCTACATATCTTCTGTATTTTGTAATCAAGACAGCTTTTATTTCACATAACAATCCGAAATCTAATTATTACCATTAATATTTGTTATTATTTGCTAGCTAACTGTATTTTTCACGAGAAAAATTATAATTGGACCGTAGATTTTTTTGAATTTACGGTAGATGTGAATTTATAGCATACATCAGAACGTGTACCTATATATTAAAATTAATAGTTTTTATTTTATTTCGACTATGAAGGACTTTCTTCCGATTGAAACAATTTTTTATCTGACTTCGATGTTGGTAAAACAACATTTAAAAATGGGAACTTACATAAAAATCGGCGAAAAACCATGAAAATAGCATATACATGGTGCTGCCAAATATCATGTACCAGCGGGTATGAGATGATTCCTTGTGAATAAATAAGAAAAAAAATATAGAATAATACTTTTTCATTCGAAGCTTCGTTTTTGGGAAAATCAAGTTTGAAAATGCAGCGAACACGCTTGCTATTAGATACGAATCGTCTGATGCGTCTGATCACGACCAACCAATTCTACTTCCTGCATTCACTAAAGCACGCAAACCCGATGGATCTTGATACTCGATTTTCTCGAAAATGAGGTGTCAAACAAACAAATGTTATTTCTTATTTTCGATTTATTTTTACATGTAGACATCCCCTGCCCGCTTGTACATGTTATTTGGCCGCACCCTGTATATATAAAATAATTTATAATCTTTTCCATGCAAAAATGATCGTGTCATCTACTACCTTGTCCAGTCGCGTTTATTCTCTCCATTAAATCGAAATATCCGTTGTATCCTCGGCGAATGGACAGAGCTGCGTATATGTCAGCGAATTAATACTTTCTAAAATACATGTGAGAGTCGAATCCGCTTCTGAAACTCAGATAACATTCTTCGATAAGCGCCTTTCACGCCGGATCATCCGTTGTATTCCATTGAAAGCGACGCAATGATTACTCGTCCACCTCGATCGGAATCCTTCCATTATTGAATGTCGAACGATTCTTTTCTACAGGGTACTCGAATCGACCGAAACAATAGAGTTTTAAAATGCAAGTTCACTTCCCCGTGTAGCGACCGGTCTACGTTGTAATTACTTTGCTCGATAAATGTTTTCAAAGGTGGATGGCTCCACCCAATCCTCTCTGTCGACCATTCTCCACCCCTTGACCACGCCATGTCATTCCATTCTGTCCTTTTTATTTCTAAAACTACTGTATTGTGTAATCCAAACACTCCTCTCACTCCGCACCTGTCTCCATTACTCTACTTTTTCGATTGCGATACTGCCGATCCCAAAAATAAGTGCTATAGAGCCTATAACACTCGAATACCCTAATATGCATAACATAACAACGCACGAAGTTCACAGTTTATTCAAAAGTTTTTAAACATCTTACATTTTAGTTATCAAACAATTAATCATTTTCTTTCACGTGATAGAACAAAAATATTGACATTGAATTTATTGTGATATTTTAATTATTGATTTTTATAAAATTATATCATACCAATATATTATACCATTTAATAATCATCAGCCCATTATGAAACATTATTGTTTATTTTTTATTTTCGAAATTTAACGATCCTCGACACTAGCTCATAAATTAAAAGCGCTGCAACGAACAATTAGCTTTGCTCTTTCAAGAAACAAAATAAAAATGTGATTAACGAGCGAATTGTTATTTACAATCAAAATTTTCCGTTATGAATTACGAAGAACGGTGGTGAGGAGCATTTGGTTTCCTCTCGCAATGATTTTAATGCAATGAATTTAATATCGAAGTTCATTCAATATTAACATTAAATAATTATTTTATTTCCTCCCCCGCGTTCATATTTAATGTAAACGGGTAGAAATCTGTTGTGTATGATTTACATATATTATATTATACGCTCTCTACTTGGAGGTATAACTAGCAGGTGCATTATCATTTATATTTTCTTCATTAAAATTGTGATCACAAAAATCAGTTAAACAATTTTAAGCGTATACTCTTTAATGAAAGCTGAATGGTAAAACAGAAATTATCTCATTTTTAAGGAATTGGAGTTAAGGGGAACAATAATTTTCTGTGACCCCCATACATTGCAATTGATGGAGCAAATTTTAATTTTCCATACAGATTCGCAGTACAGTGATCACAATAATCAATTTAATTATCTTAAGTATAGTTATATTAGTAATTTGAATACCTTTCTGTATAATATCTATCGCGAGGAATTCACAAATAATAATAATAATAATACCATGGCAACACCATTCGTAGAAACATTGCAGCAACAGATATACAAAAGTTAGTGTTCCATGGATTCCGAGCGAAGCTCGTGCTCACTTCTTACGGTTCCTGTGCATTGAGTACCTTTTAACGACACGTCGAGAACGAGCGTGCTTTCATAAATTATACATTCGGCTTACCTTGCCAGTTCGTATAATTTTCCATCATTAAATGCTCGCGCGCATAAACTTTATCGCTTTTGAATACGTATCCATGGCCGGATGTTTTACTACCTTCCGGGCCAGGATCATGCTACCGAACTGTATTTATTTGTTCAAAAGCCCCGGCCAGATTGTTGCATGAAAATTAGGCCAGACAGAATACAGATCCATGTTATTACAAAATTGCACGGTAATTACACGTTGCATTGAAAATTATTATGCAGCCATTTCTTCGAACCTTTACAGGGTGTAGGTAATTTAGATCATCTCCGACAGGATGTTTTATTCCTTCCGTTTTTATGTTCACTTTAATGACGGTTAGGTGGCACATTCTAGGATTATACGATCCATTTTCTCTGTCCTTCATTTCTTATTTGCACGTATAATCGCTTCCCGACCTTGTTTTCTGAACAGTGGCATTTATTGCTAGTTTAAAAACTACAATCGTTATGCGTATCTATGGATTGTTTGATTAAGGGCGCTTCTCGCGTAACGGCAGCGAAAGTAAATGATTTTTAAGAATTTTTTAAGAATAATTACTTATTGGACTCATGGGACTAAACCTTTTGGGAATGTTAACTGATAGTCTTGAAATATAAGAGTTTTTTAAAATTAAATTCCTATTATATTTATTGTATAATACGCATGTTTCTCGAAACTATAAACAGGTGGGCACGATGACTAAAAAACTAGTAAAGTAATCGACTTCGGACGAAGCTCATTCGTTTCTTTACATATCTTATTTATAATATTTGTTAGACCATATTTCAACTAATCGGAAAAAGTAAACTTTTCTTTTGCAAACCCTACCACATTTCCAATATCCCTTATTATACTTCCAAAATAGATTCAATCTCAGCATAAGGTATTTAACTTTAAAAAAATGTCTCACTTTTCGTGTTTTCATCGCTGTGAGGGACGCTACATTGCACGTCAGTAATGCTTACACTAGTGAAGCTGTTTAGAAGTCTTGTATATTACACAATAAATAATAAGAAGAATCGAACTAAACAAAAAACACTTGTACTTCAAGACACAAATATCCAATAGTTACCCAGCCATCTGTTCGGATATTCGAGGTTCTGATGTATCGTGAATTAAACCAGTAAATATAATCCAAATTTTATCGTGTTTGGTATCATTTTATCCGGAGAAATGTCACAAATATGCTGCAAAGAGTTTCCAAAGAAGCAATTAAAAACAAATAATCTTCATCGTTATTATTACGAGCAAACTTTAACGACGTATGGAGGAGATTATATCGTAACAGAAAATTGTAAGTCACTTATTTTCTAATAATGATCAAAATGTACTTTATGACCATAGGATACACCTTACAAAGTGTATAATTAATAACTGTGTTAAGGTTAGATATAATTATATATATAAGCAAAAAAGTAATGTTGCCAGTAGTAAAAGAACCTATTTTAATAAACTAATATTGTTTTCTGGCCATTAAATTGTAGGGTAGTGTTGGGTAACGTGGGGTGATGTGGTAGCAGAGCCCTGAGGCAGTTATATTGGAACAAATGTGCAATATTTTGTGTATATATATATATATATATATATATATACACACACACAAATACACTTGTTATGCATTCATTTTTCATAATCAAATCATATCAATTTTCCCACAACATTATATAGATGGCAACACTAGCTTTGCCATCCATCATGGCCGCAGTCAACCATCCCTCCACGCTCGCGGCACGGCTCCTCTCACCCATAAATCTACTTTACGCTCAGTCCTTTAAGTCCGTGGTACCACCTAGCAAATATACCAATATGGTGGCGCTTTAACCTGTCAAAAATACTTAAATGTGCTCAATTTTACAAGCGTATAACTTCTGAACCAATGAACTCCTAGCAATAAGACTTTCATTTTCGGTCTTTTCTCGTCGAAATCTATAGGACTGCATAAAAAAATTAAAAAAGTCCTCCAAAAAAAAGGTTTAACCGAAGAAAGTCGCGGAAACGTCTAGAATTAAAGGCGAAAGAAGTCATGTTTCCCCAGCGATTCGTACCGAAATGGAACGCCGCGCGCAGTTAAACTTCTCCGGGCTATATTTTTCAAAATCTCTCCATCTCTTTTGGAATTCTTTGCTGGCACACTTGCTAAGGGAACAGCTGCCAGGAACGAATTCCCAGCCTGCCGGAAGCGGACCCTAACCGTGCAGATGAAAAATATGCCGGTTTCCCGCGGTCTTCACCATTTTCACACGTTTCTGACCTAAGACCAGACGAATCACTGCGCGACGCAACGCAGCAAACGAGCATCACATTATTTCTGCAAGAGGCTCGCATATTTCCCTCAAGATGGCGGATCATTATCTTCGCTCTTTCTTTGCGCGCACCCGCTTCAACATTTTTCACCTTTTAGGAGCTTTGAACGGTGAATATTCTCACGCTTCCAGCGTTTTTACACGTCCCGTCCTACAATGCGCGCCCGGAAAATCGTGATCTAGTGAATCATGGACCCGGCGATTCCATTTGGAAGTTTGATCGACACGTTTTTGCAATTTTCCGACCGGGGACTGCAGTTTCGCTGCTGCCTGCGGTAAATGTAATTGGGTCGAGCGTTCTCGCATGAGCAACACTACAAAGCGATAGTTAATGCGTCGTAATGCGATTATTGTTTCTGATACAGTCCGAAACGTTTGTCATTACGGTGAATTATGAAACCGTTCCCTTGTGTGCGGAATTCTTGGAATTGTAGCGCATGCGAATGCCCCCGGCTGCGTCCAATTGAATTTACATTATACATCGTAATCCAAGGATGTTAAGCCGCGTCAGAAAGGAGAGTTCGCTGGCGGAAGCACGATTAGCTATCAGCATTATTGAGGTTAGCTTTAATATTCAATTCTCGGTAAACATACGATCCTTGTGGCTGAAGTAATATCACATTTTCACCTATTTCCGTTTAATGCTGTTGAAAAATTATAGTTAGGGGTCTTTAATTTTCAGTTTCTTATTATTGTAAGTGTGGCAGGTATTTGCACAATGAAATATTTAAAATAATTGAATATAATATATTTACATTGGATAGATACAAGTTACATACAAATTACAAGAACTAGAACATGCAGTAAACTGAATACACGTTCATACATCATTCAAATATTACAAACAAGTCACCTCTACGGAAACCAACATATACTGGGTCGTCCAACACATTTTCACAGTAAGAAATTTTATCGCTTAGGAAGTATTTGAAACATTATTTGAATACGTTGTTCACGATATTTAGGAGAGATATTCAGATTTTTGATTTTCGAATTATTGTCGTTATGAAGACGACTGCATGGGAATTGATTCAATAAATTTCTTTACTGAAGCGTATATTATAATAAAAATCACACAATGTCTAAATAAATTCAATCTTGTTATTTTTATAAAACAATATATTCTAGCCAATTTTATTGCTCGGTAGGTTTAGTGTTAATCGTGCAGCAACGTGTTATTTTCAGTAACGTGACCCAGCACTTACTTTTGAGGATATAATATAAACGATAATTTTTAAATTTTGGTGCAGTACAAATATTGAGAATCTCATTGATAGGCTTCAAACGATGCAGAACCTTCAAAATGATAAATAAGAATTATTAAAAACGTTGTTTGTAAAATAAAGAACGGAAAGATGTGCCTATTATTTCTGCACATCTGGATAATATTAAAACCCACAGATTTCTGCGAGATACTGCATGCAACAAATTTTATTAGAAGCGAGCCGTTTCTATTTTGCGAGCCAAATAAAAGCAATATTTCATGTGTGCTAACGTAAATATCAACGGCTGATTGAAATCGATGGACAGTATGATAGAAATGGGGTGGTCCACTTAAACATTGCTATCTAAATATGCTCTTCAGTTGTCATGGTATACAAAACTTTGTATGCAGTTTTAATGAACAAACTATTAGAGACACCTGCATTAATTAACAAATTTACATTGAAACCATCAATTTCAGAATGAAAATCAAGCTACACTGAGTTCTTATTATCTTTAGGAAATTGCAAATTGGAAATGTAGGTTTAAAAATATTATAGGCAACATTACTCGTCACATAGACAATAAATATATTATTCGTAAAGTGGCGCTAATTTATCAACTGTAAGTGCTTATTTTCTGTGACTCGTAAAACTAAAATTAAATGTGAAATTCATTTCTAACCCCTTGTCCTATAACATTTAGCCAGACTAGAGATGAAGGTTTCAAGGAAATGTATGTTTGTTAACACTAAACCTACCAAGCATTAAAACTACCGGCGAATGTTGCCTTATAAAAATGTCAACCCTAGATTTATTCAGATTATCCGTAATTTCCAATATAATAAATGCTTTAACTAGGAAATTTATTCCATTATTTTACATAAACGAATTTTTACAATTTCAATAATTGCAAAATATAAAACCGGTCATTTGACCGTGGTAGATTTAGTGTTAATGTCCATAAAATTAAAATAGAATTCTGTTGTTGATATATTGCGACTGGAGACAACGTAGACATGCAACTAAAGCATATGAACTTCATCCTTCTAAGAAATTATAAACAACAAAGCTGTTCTAATCACAGCAACCGTATGATAAATCGTATGCATTTGATATTGTTACGACGTGAAGTCATCACGATCGATAATGCAGCGTTACGACGTGAAGTCGTAATGAAGACTCCACGATCGATATTGCAGTTACCGGCCAACGGAGTTGTTGCCAGAGAAAGGTAGAAGACAGATTGAAGCGAGACGCCAAACCATATAGACGTGTCACGAAATCAACTGTATAATTAATAATAAATAAAAATTTTGTTACGAGTTTACGAATTCATTATAAATAATGTACACGCCGTCGGGACGTACGGAGTTGTAGACCGAGAAAGACAGATTGAAGCGAAACGCCAAACCATAAAGACGTGTCACGAAATCAACTGTATAATTAATAATAAATAAGATTTTTGTTACGAGTTTACGAATTTCATTATAAATAATGTACACGCCGTCGGGACGAACCCTGCGGAACGGTCGCAACCATATCAATGCAACTGAAGGAGATATTTATGTGGCTACATTTAGATGGACCACTCCGTATATTACAAAAGAAAAGGAGAAGAACAAAACATGTTCCTGTATTATTGAACAATATACATATTTCCTTGAAGAAAACAAAGATGAAAGAAAATATAGCATGAAAATTTGTTAACACCATTAAAAGGAAATGGAACAGGAAATAAATTACTCTAACAAAACGGAGTTCTCATTACTCTAACGTCGGAAATAACCGACGAATCGAGTTATTGCCGGAGCATTTGTCGATGTTTTTTCACATCCGGTCGCGCGATAAATCGATTGGGATGGCGATAAAAGTCAGCGACCGTGGAAGAAGAAAAAGAAGAAATCCAGTGGCTGGCTTAAATGAGACGATTTAAAGTGTTCGCGAAGGTAATGGAACAGCGGATTTCTTTCTTGCCTCAGCGGTACAGTCTCGATCCTAAGAACGGGCGCGGAGCACTCGGGAAGTTAACGAGCCCGATATAGATTTCCGGAAACGCGTTGGAGAACTCATTCGGCTGCCGCCGCGAAACGTAAACCAGCGTAATGAGAGCAACAACAATGTTCCTTCCTCCCCGTACCGTTAATACGCGTATGTTTATCTCGCAATTACGTGCATTTGCACGCCACGCGTGTGCAGCGGTACGTGTTTTACCACGTAACGAAGAGCATGCGACCGGGGATGCGCATAAGACTACTCCCCTTCATCTATTGTCTTCTTGAATTCATGCAAACTTGTCTTACGATACACGCGTTAATTACGAGCCAGTGCTGCAGTGTCACCTAACATAATATACAGTTGGTAGCACAGAAATATAAATTCTATATTACAGTCTCTGGCCAATAAATTAGGACCTACTCAGAATTTTCGACGTTTTTTATGCTTTTAGGGAGATTATTAGCAGACTACGGATGTGTATGCAAATTCTACGTGTTCAAATATGGAAAATATATGCACGAAATATGTGAAATATATGAACAAAATTTACTGAAAATAGTACTGTAAATATAATGCAATAAAACAGTTGTATAATATTTATTACTACTTATCACGTAATTTGCATGACAATGTGTAATTATAACAATTTATTCTTTGTTTTCAATTGCTAATTGGTGCCTTTTATCAGCTAAAATGAATTTATATGCTAACAATGCTATATCAACATCACAAGATCACAGTCAGTAGGTTCTTATTTCGCTACAGTAACTAACAGAATAGAAAAATTAGCTTGAATAAATGCTAAATTGTCAATAAGACATTTCTATAATTTTTTAGACTGACATTGGCTTTCTACTATTTGGAACAGTTCTCATAAACGTATGTACGTCAATGTATACAAGTGAATGTATTGTTGCGGTAACCTCCCGTCCGCCTCACCGGTGATCACGTATTTAATAATTATTGTAAAACTCGAAACACAGCAGTTTATTTACAAAGGGAGAATTTCTATCAATTTGTTAAAGCCTAGATCTGTGCGCGTCCTCCCTTTCAGACGTCTGTGATCGATCTGGCGACCTTCTTCTTATCAACAACTGTCTTTCCAATTTTATCGATCGAACGGCTTTTCTACGATATGTTCAGCATACCGCAGATGGAAGGCAACTTGATGAACTTCGCGATTCCAATATATCCAGGGTGTTCATCTGAAAACTTTCCAGCCGAATATCTCGAAAAGTATGAAAGATATTAAAAAAGTGTAAAACACGTGTACAAGGATTTCGAGGAAAAGAGGGGGGCAGTATCAGTTTTTTATTTGGGTGGTGTTTTAAAGGTCATTTGAAGGTCAACTTTGTTTTTTCAAATGGAAACCTATATTTTTTATTATGGGATCTTATTGTACGTAAAAAGACCAGCAATTTTCGTAACATACTTTTTTTATCCGCGCACTAGTTTCGGAGATATTTAAAGAGAATTAGAGAGTTTGTACAGGAATGTAGAGCTATTCCAACAGATACCTTCAAAAATGTTGGTTCAGAATTTGAGAATCGTTTGTATTAATTTTTTTAGAAAAGAACGGAGAACATTTTGAAAATTTGTTATAGTTATAAAGAAATTGCAAACTTTCTTCCTGTATAAGTATGACTCGCTCTACTTCTCTTTAAATATATCCGAAACTAGTGCGCAGATAAAAAAAAGTATCGTACATACGAAGATATTTGAATGTTTTGCATTGTCACCTTCAATGTACTCCTCTTTTGCACCTACAGCTTTAGTACAATCTGATTAGAGTTTAAAAAATTGCAAAACTGCAATGAAGAAGTTACTTAATTACAAAGAGGTAGTGGAACAATAAAATTGTATGCTAAGCTCTAGCTACAACATGCAACAAGACTTGAGAAATGCAAATAAAAATGTAATTTCAAAGTTATGTAGCTGTATGAAGATTTAATTCGTTTTCGGGAATTTCTCAGATTGTTATTTTGACTATCACCACGTTAACTCCTCCAATTTTCCACACGGAAATATACATTTTCACAATGTTCAACATTTACCATGATCAGTAAATAGAACCCACGTTCCACGACGAAGCTAGGCTTTTGAATAATTTCGAATTTACGCAATGTCATTTCGAAAATTTGCCATATAAATTCCAGCACGGAGGTACCATTTCCTAGAAAATTTAGCGAGCAGATGATTTCGGTGCAGTGGTTGGGATTTAGTTAAAATTCGGATGTTTCTTTACAGTAAAATGACAGTGTCGGGAATGACGTTGAAGTTTGTAAATTCTACGGATTCCTGTCACACTGATGTCACTTACAGAGAACCCCGCCGATTATATCACCTCGGAATATTTTGGAAAGTTTCCATCGATATCGAGTTGATAAGTGTGGCAACAAAACTATTCAATATCCGATGAATTTCGCAAACGTTCACCGAACGATTAATCGGAATAATAATTATAACGTTGAAAAATGACAGCCTCAACGTCCATTCCTGGGAGAGTTACTTTAAAAATCGATGCTTTATGTTCCGTGACTGAAGATGGCGCGTGGTTTCGCGAAATTCACCGAAATTCCGCACCGTGGCGTAACTTTTAACGAAGTTACATTCGCCGAAAATTCGTTCGTTCGAAATTGCTCGCGGGGAATTGTCTCTTCGTGCAGGGGGAGAAATAAGGTCGATACGGAAACCAAAATTCTTAGAACCCTGTGAATTCCAAACTCGATTTTCAGTGCTGAAGACGGGTTAACCCATGCTCAAACGAAATTACAATGGGTATCAACGTAGGTTCAAGACTCATATTATCTGTGTGGAGTACCTTGAAAAAGTGTCTAGAAACTCGTAGGGCACTTTTAGCCCTTCTGTGATCACCTAGGTACACAATTTTTATGATCCTTTAAATTCTCAGGGCGAAAATTCCACCGTTTTCTATTTCGAGATAGAGTAATATATTTTAACTCTTTCTGTTTGTCTCTTGTAAGACTTACTTCTTTTCTTGGGCACTTGTAACACTTCTATGATTCAGGCTCACAATTTTTATGGTTTTTTTTAATTCTGACGGGGAAAATACAACCATTCTCTATTTCGAAATACTGTTATGTACTTTATTTCTTCGTGTTCATGTTGTACGACGTATTTCTTTAATATTTGAAATTGTAAAGGAAATGCAATTTATAAATTTGAAACATAAAGTGGAAACCATTAAAGTAATAGTATAGTGCGAAAAAATATTGAAGATTCATCTTGGATATTTATTCTTCGGTTACGTCAGTCTAGAATATTCAGAATTAAAATTTATGTAAAAATTGTTGAATATTAAAACTTCTGACTTATTCATGCATTTTCGTAGGTCACACAAGGATTAGATGACCGTAGAAATTTCCTTCATGCATTTTAAATCAGTTCATAGAAATTTTTAATTGATTGTTTCACAGGGAAAGTGTAGGAGAAATTACAATTTAAATTTTGCAATAGAATTAATAGATAAATCATTATCTCTCCATACAGTATTCTTATAGTATAATATGATAGACGCCTATAATATCTTTACATTCCATTGCAATGTGTTTGTGTGATGATTATTTATATAGAATTAGCGATGCTAATGTACATATACTGTATAACTAAATTCATTTTGCGAATTTCAACAAATTCTCTTGTACACATGACCAAGGACACTGAAACTTAATGAAAATGCTCTAAAATTGATTTTTTGAAATTTCGGAACCAGATCGTCAAATTTCGAACCCATCCCCTTAACCCTTCTGCTACAGCAGACTTTAATGCGTACCGCTTGAACCATACGGCAGGAATTCAATCGCGACCTTCACTGACAAGGAGAAGACACGGTCATGGGGTCTCAGATTTTCTCGAAACGTTGTATATTGGTAGATTTCGTTCTCCTGTTTATGAAAATATAGCATTACAAGCGTCGATACTCAACAAATTTTGAGATACGTTAAGATTGATGAAGTTAGTGTTTCTTTCATAGTATGTTCCTTTCCAATAAAATTTTTATATTTTGTTTCCTATAGACATTATGAATGAATTTTTCATGTACAAAATACAATTAATTAAAATAGATACACTGAACAAAAAAAAAAAGAAAAAATGGAAAAAGGGATTTGAACACTGACCTTCACGGTAATGAATCTAGTACGTTACCATCACGCCGTTTGACAGTTGACGAAAACTTCAACCAAAACTGTACTTAACAGCTTAACGGGTATAATGAAATTTAAATTCTAAATATCTCAAAAATTATTGAGTATCAACGCCTATAATGCTATATTTTCATAAACAGGAGAACGAAATCTACCAGTATGCAAAGTTTCGACAAAATCTAAGACCCGATGACCGCGTCTTCTCCTTGTGAGAACTGCGGAATTTTTCGTCAACGTGCATTTCTCTTGTAATGTGAACGCCTATGGGCGCCTATGTATCGTTTCAGTGGACTGAAGTAAGTTAAGCGCCTATAGGCGCCAACAGTACCAGGGAACCAAATTTTAAAAGTGCCTTTAGGTGCCAACAGTAACCGAAGTGTGAAGGGGAGCTTCTCGTGTAGCGGCAGTGAAAACAAGAGATTTTTAAGAATTCATTTAAAAATAAATAGTGGATATATGTGACTAGGCCTTTTTGGGATATAAGCAGATAGTCTTGAAGTACGAGTGATTTTTTTTTAGATCAATTCCTCTTATTATGTACTGTATAATATACAAGACTTCTTAACAGCTTCGGCAACGTAAGCTATTGGCGACTGTTACAATGATCAAAACACAAAAAGTGAGAAATTGCCATAAAGTTAGACACTTCACTGTGTGGTTGAACCTATTTTGAAAGAAGTATAAGAAAAGTTAGAAAACTTGTAGAGTTAAGAAGAAAAGTTTATGATTAAATTAAATAATTAAATTAAATATAATTAAATTATAAAATTTAATTGAAAGTTCAAAACAATATCAATGAACCCATAATCCAAGAAATTGTAAATATATTAACCATATTGGAGAAAGATAATAAACGAGTAATATTAACGTGGATTCCTTCATATGTTGACATTATAGGAAATGAAATTGCCGATAAAATGGCCAAAGACGCTTTAACTATGACTCCTCTACATACTGAAAACTCACATAGAGACCTCAAAAGATTCCTGAGTGCCAAATTGCTTGACAAATGCAACAGCTATTGGATAGCTCACGCCCCCTCAAAAATTCAGACAGTAAGAACCAACATATACGAAAACACCATACCAAGTAGACTAACTCGCCGGGATCAAACAATCCTCACTCGATTAAGAATAGGCCACTGCGTTAACACACGAACATTTGATGTCGGTGAGGGCCCCCAAGAAGTGCAGCGACTGTAACGTCGAGTATACAGTTGCTCATATTCTCAAAGACTGTCCAGCCACGAGTCATGTTAGAAATACTCATGAACTCCCAATTGAATTGAAAAAATTGCTCAACGACGAAAGACACCAGTTTGCTGTTGTTTCATATATAAATGACATACATCTCCGAAATCATATTTAAATTTTGTAAATATATGTGAATATAACCTGTAGTTAATGTAGTCGATAATAACCTGCGAAGTTGATAATAAATAAAAAGAAAATTTTATATCGATTTAGAAAACCTTATAAATAAAAATTAAAATATATATTTTCGGTTCAGTCCCTATAGAAATATGTAAAAAGATGAATGAGCTTTATCCGAAGTTGATTACTTTACTAGTTTCTTCGCTATCGTGCACGCCAGTTTAAAAAATAAAATTTCGAGAAATATAGATATTGTATATTATAATATACAATAAATAGTAAGAAGAATTGAACTGAACAATAAACACAAGAGGTTTCTACTGACAAGATCCCGATGGTTCGCCCGTTTTCTATAAATGAATCAGCATTTGCATAAACATTCGCAGTCTGCTAATAAGACCGGGGTATCGCGGACGCAATTATTCTCTTTTCTCCGTTGCCCTCGTTCCACGGGAACAACAAAAGGCCAGCACCCAGTTCAGTTTAGATATGCTATCGATTTCGAACTGCCCCGGGTCGCTTATCTACTTGGCTGACCAGCGGCGTCCTCATTCCACTTATCTGTGACTCAAAAACAGAGCGAACTCGAGGCCGACACATCGGATACACTCGACTCGCCGGTAATGCCGGCGAATTGTAATTATGGTTTGGCAAAAACTTTTGACATAGGGGGCCGATGGTGCCACGAGCGAGCCGGGCGCCTGGGCGAATGCGAATTTTCCGAGACCGCGTGTAATCGATGATAATCGGCAGAATATTGCAGCCCTTTTTGCATATCAGTACGACAAACACAGGTAATTTACGGGAAACGGTAAAATATTTCAAAGCGGCGTGTGAAAATTAATTACCACTCGCTCTGTAATATGAATTATTTGTAATCGTATTCCAGTTAATACGGTAGATATAATTGAACGTAACCATGCGGTGCCAGTAATGACTTTAATACCTTCGCGTAATCACACGTTGTACCGACCATTTTCCGGTTCATGCTCCCCGATATTGTAATGAGTTTAACGCGCACCGTAATCATCGGACGGTTACAGTTTATAACGATTAGTTTCAATACCGTTCGAGTTGGGTGTTTTACATAAAACTGCGGAGAAAGTGTGTGGAAATGGGAATTACAGTTATAAAGAGACATGTTCTTCTGCGTGTTCGTTTATGAGCATACTGTGGAATATTATGTATCAATATTGTCTTATTCAAGCATTGTATTACAATGTTTAAAATTTTGGGATGCCGCATTTCGTAGCCTGTGGCATGTTCATTTCGCTTCTAACAGTACTGCTATTGAGAATGAGTCGTAAATACGACGGAGATGAGCCGTTTAAAGAAAGAATGGTCCAAGTTAAAATATTACAATTATTCGATAATTTTTAATTAAATAAAAGTTCTATAAAATACAATAATATCGAAGAACGTCACCTTCCTCTTATGAAAACCACATTAAAACGGTCATACAATTATTTTATTTAATCACGCTTAAACGTGTTGCACGGCTCATATCTAATAAGGAGACCGCGCAGCCTGTCCCTCACGGATTTAGTTGAGATTTTACAGAGTTATAGATTTCGTTCCCCTAATTACGAAAATAACACATTATAGGAGCAGACACTCAATAGTTTTCGAGATATTGGCAATTAAAGTATTATAACCGTACAATGTCAGATTAGTTCAGTTTCTTACGAAGTAGTGGTGTGGCACAGCGGCAGCGAGCTGAACTTCTACGCCGCAGGCCCGGGTTCGAATACCTTCGTGGTAATTTTTTTTATGCTTTTTACACGTAAAAATGAATTTTCAATGTTAAATAAATTTTAAATAAAATATTTTTATTCGCTAAAGGGCTAATTGAAAATGATACTTATTATTTTATAGAAGAAACACTAGATCTACTACTATACACACAAAAGATAATAATTATAAAACAATAATAATATTAAAATAATACATAAACAATAAATATAAATATAAATACAAATACAAAATTTGCAAACTTTAATTGCAAATATCTCGAAAACTATTGATTGTCTTCCCTTATAATGAGGTATTTTCGTAATTAGAGGATCAAGATCTATAACTCTGTAAAATCTCAACTAAATTCGTGAGGGACAGGCTGTGCGGTCTCCTTGTAAGTATTCTTTTATAATAATGAGAAGATTGGATCTATTCAGATTTTGCATAATTTTTATTATATCTGCTTAAACAAGAGAGATTATTCAAAAATTTCTAATGTAAACACTTTTATAATTACAATAATTGTAATAGAAACAAACAGACACAAATAATTTTAACCCGTCCGATATTTCTGCTACTATTCGATAAATATTCTTATGTAGCATACTTTTAAAACTTATTTCACAGTGTATAGATGCATTGTATTCGTTATAATTTGCATTCTATTCGAATTATCCAAATTATTCTCATATGTATTCGCTTATTCGGCCTGAAATTAATTGAGTATACTGAATAATTACCTGTAAGTCATATAAATTTACATATCATGAAACCTATATATTCCGATAGAGTTTATATTTTGAACCATTTGCATATTGCATGCGAAATGTCGACAATAATTATTCGCGGAATATTCGCCTGGAAAAATTATTCGTACTTACAATAATATCTATTCTATTCGTAACAATAATATCAAAAACATTAAGAAACACTTAGTATTCCATATAAATAACAGAAGGTCACCTAGAAAAATTTACATAGGTTGTCGTGTTGGCAGTAAAATATACTGTTAGTTCTTCCTGTTTCATTTTTTTTAATTACTTATTGTTTGTGAGAAAAATGCTGGTCCAATTCACCACGAGGCGTCCAATGAGAAAATGTTATTCCTTTCTTTCCACTTATTGCTACATGTAGAGTCATCCCCTGTCCGATTGAACCGTCCAGCCGTCACGCTCTGTATATAAGTCTAATGTGCCAGTAAATGTATAATTTTTTTAAACCATTTTACACGAGGACCTACTGTACATGTGCTGCCATATGAACTGCACATAAACAGTCTTTTTTATCGCGATGAACGTGCGTCCGCTATATGAGCCGTTCACTGCACGAGTCGATTAACTCCACTTCTTGAAAAATCGTAAATTTAAGTGTCAAAGCACTTGGTATAATCATAACTTTTTATATTTATAATAACTTTCCTGAATAATAATGATTAACACCATTAAAAGACAACATTTTTTTTGCCATTGAATAATAAATAATTTATTTCAGAGACCATTTGTAAATCGTTGCCTCTAATGTAAATCGTTGCAATAATGCAACTCAAATGCACTAAAGGTAGAACTGTGACATGATGGTTCTGCTAAAATTCATTCTTCCTGTTAAACATGACTACTATAAAAATTTGACAACAAATCGAAATGACGAGTCCTCATATACAGCTGATGAAAAAGACATTATTTATATTGCTGATGAATTAATCACAAATAATATATTATAACAGAACTGTTAATATTCATTTTTATGGAAAATTTGTAATAAAAATATATAAGAATTAACTTTTTCTGTAATAAAAAACTTGAAAATTTAAACACTGAATTTAACTTTATGAATTTAACTCCACCAGTCACAAAAAAATTTTAACATTACTGACGATTGCTTTTTGGCTACTCTTTCTTATTAATTTTATATATCGTTAGATGAAAGCTACATCTGTATTTATGTATTCTACAATATATATTTGAATTTATATTATAAAGGGAATTTAAAAAAACAATGTACATTATTTCATCGCATTTCTCAACTTTTTATTTTATGGAGTTAATCGATTTGTGCAATGAACGACTCATATAGGGTGTCCCGTAATTGGTGGTACAAGTGAGCAGGGGGTGATTCTACGTGATAAAATAAGTCGAAAATATGGAATAAAGTTTTTACATTTGATGCCTTGTTTCCGAGAAAATCGTGTTTAAAAGGTTCGGGTGCTTTAGTACTTTAGCATTGCAGCAAGTAGAATTGGTTGATCATGATCAGACGCGTCAGACGATTCCTATCTAATAGCACGCGTATTCGCAGGTTTTTGAACCTCGATATTCTCGGAACCGAGACATCAAATGAAAAAAATTTATTCCACATTTTCGACTCATTTTCTCACGTAGAATCACCTCCTGCTCGTTTGTATAACCAACTACGGGACACCCTATATATTTTAACCAGCGGTGTCGGTAATCGATGCAGGGTTCAAGATTTCCGAATTTCCGTAGGTAGAAACGCGCAACAATTTCTTTAGCAGCATCGATCGGGCGCGTTGTGTAGCATCCAACGGTTCCGACCTATTTATTCAAACGTCGGGCTAGCGCACACAGAATGTTTCCACTTATCTCGGCCCTCCCCGATCGCTTTTGTTCTCCGCGGGAAAGCGTGCCACGGGGCGGAGGAGGATGCACGCGTGCACAACCGAGAGAGCCCGCTCCATTATCTATGCTAATGAACGTAACACCGACCCTCCGGCCTGGGACACGGTGCAACGGATTGCGTAAGAGGTAGAAAGGGTTAAACAGGGTAAACTTGAACGTCGTCGCCAGCGTGCGGTGCGGCGAAGAACACAGCGGGAGGGAAACGCGCGCGTCCGAGGCCCGATAAAGGCCAATTACACCGGTATCTGATTCAGACACGACAGCAGGCCGAGACGTGGTTCGTACACGTCTCGAAACCCACGATTTTTCGACTAGAAAACATAGCCGAGATCCCGATCTGAACCGGCTTCGCGTTCCCTTATCTCTTCCAGGATCGGCCTCCGGTGGATTTTGCCGGCCGATTAATATTTCGTGAACAACGATCGATCGGATCGTCAGATACACCGGTGCTACGTTCCGGATCCCTGGATTTAAGGGAAAGTCTTCTAACGCGTTTACTGCCGGGTGACAACCCCCTCCCCTCTCACGAACCAAAATAATTTAGTTACTACAATTTCAATTTGAAAATTTGAAATCCAACATTGTTATCATTTCTTTAATTCTCCTATTAGTTAAAAATTCTAACGAGAGGATGAATTAGGTATAGTGGGGTTTTGGTGAGCTTTAACTCGGCAGTTACGTGTTAGGGTCTTTACACACTCATCCGGGACGGGCCCTGGAGAGTTTTTTTTATATAGCTTTGGTATAGGGAGGGCTCTCCGGGATTTCTGATCCAGTGTTGTTCCGATTCTTTCCTCACGCGACCGAAGGGCCATAATTCTTGCATTCTCGAGCGCGTGTTGACAGTTCCCTCTGTGCATGGCACAAAAAAATGTTTTCAGGGGCTCCACAGCTCCTTAAAGTAAACTATCTAAACCAACTAGATAAATCCCGGTCCGGCCCGTCCCGGATGGGTATGCAGAGACTCTTAACCAGGTTTAGACATGAAGGGTTTACACCAGGCCTGGCCAACACGCGGCCCGTCGGGTGATTTTATATTTCTATTGAAACTTTTGTTTCTCGTTGTATGTATACAAAAAATATTAAATAAATGAAAATTTGCATGTGAAATTGTTATAATACGCAAGTGCGACTACGAACTCCAGTTCTATATTTGAAATCCACGAACGCCAAATGTTACTGAAAGCGAGTAACATTGTTTCTAAGAAACGAGTTGTAAGTGCTTTCGGATCCACATATGTTTGTGAAACATTGTTTTCGAAGATGAAATTTACAAAGAGTTCATCACGTGCTTCATTAACTGATGCCAGTTTAGAAAAAAAGTTAAGATATGCAACGCCGAACATAAATATAGATTTACAAAAATTATGTGCAAGAAAGGATAAACAAATATCTCATTAATTAAGACTCGACAGTTAATTCTATTGAATCATAGTATAACAATAAAGTTTTAATCATTTTGTATTTGTATTACATTTTTTGGTAATTATTGCGAAAGGGTCACTATACTCCGATTTTGATGAAATTTAAATATGTTATGCAGCAATACATTTTGAACAACTTTTTCCTTTTCCAATATAGGGAGGTCGCTTTTAGTTCTCGAGATATTCGCAAAAAACTATTGCTAATACTCTATTGAACTTTCTCTCTTGGATTTTCCTGACCGTCGGACCTCTTCGCCCCCTCCACAACCTAACCAGAACTCCTTCTATTCACATGATTTTTCCATTACTAGATCAAATTCTGGATGACAGCTACAATGCAAAGATTATGCGAATAGAATGAGTTGTGGTTAGATCGCGGAGGGGGCGGAGAGGTACGACCGTTAGGCCGGCCCGACCACGCATACGAAAATTCAGGAGTAGTCTATCAAAATTGAAAACTCACCCTATACTGAGTGAAACCCTGTTTTTTCTCTCAGCCCCACAACTTGTTTACAAAAAAAAGTAAACATTAAACATGTTTGCCTAATCAGAAAAATATACATTAATAATCATAATAAAACGCAACTACCATAATAAACGTGGTCGTCTGATAAATTCAATATAGAACTAACAATTTTAAGATTTTTGCAATTTCTTAAAAATTGATTTTTCAGTAAAAAATCGGAAAAAATTCATAGTTGTCTATGCTGTAAGGTAGAATGTTCACGCATTTCGTAATATTTTGTTGAGTTGAACAGAAGTAATAAAAGAAATTTGAAGATAATGAAAAATAACAATTATTCTCTACGTTAAAGAACTTCCATTTGTTTATACAAGAAAGTTATTAATTAGGAACATAATTCTTCGAATAAACACGTATTAATCAGTTTCCTTAAACAATTGGTTTTTGTGATTCTTAATTAATATTTCGGACAACTGTTTTATGTGCGATATAAATATCGACTTTTAGTTACGAGAAACGTTTGAATCCTTATATTGCATGCATTCATTTCAAAACTTTGATAATTTACCTAAACCCAGCGTATCGCAATACTTCGCCCGACAAACAGCCTACTTTCTTTGCATTTTTCATAACTTTCCCATCATATGCACCCTAAAAAAATCATGCTTTTATAACTCTATAGGACCTATAGAAAGACACCCTAACAATATTGTAGGAGCCGGAGCTACCCAGATTTTGGTCATTTTATACGATTCTGCATTGCATTTTCGCAATGCTTAATGTCCACCATGATCAGAAAACAGACCACACGTTCCGCGATGAAAGCTTTCGAATAATTTCAAATTTACGCGATGCCATTTCCAAAATTTGCTACCCAAATGCCACACCGCACCGGTGCCATTTTCTCGAAGAAGTGTCGAGTGGGAATGAATTTCAAAAACAATTAATTTGACCGGTTGTCGCGGGCCATTTCATGTTACTTGTTACGAGAATTAAATTGTTGTTAATAATGAGAGGGAACGCGGCCACACACAACGGTGCGAGCGAGCGATGTTCGTTATTCAAAACAGTTGACCCGCGCGCGTCCAAGTTTAATATCAATAATGCAGCCAACTGCAACTGTTTCGAGCAATATCATTATGTGTAAAGTTGGACGAAAACCGAATGGAGTTTTTCAGCCAGATGAAATCGAGCAGCAGAGTCCTGCCACCGCGCAAATAGCTTGAATAAGCTCGCGAAGTGACACCTGGCTAACGGACAGGATAAATGACGCCGACACGCAATCGCAAATAATTACTCTCTACAATAATGCGCTCTTTTATACGTTGATAGTACCGTGGACAGGTCATTTGTACAGCGATACCGGGTAATAGCTTTGTTAATCCAGCGAAATATTCTTAACTAATTCGGATGATTTAAATACCGATTTGTCCCGGCCGAGCTCGCACTGTGTTTTATCAATTGCATGTTCGAGCGACTGCAACCGGTGACTTATTTTTAGAGAAGAATCGCTCATTCGCATTAGGCGATGTGGTAAGCAGATTATCTCGAATCACACACAAATAATAATCGCGTGGTTCATACCGTTCGAGTTATTACCGTTCCTCCCGCGATTACTTTAAACTAGTGATGGGCACTATCGACTAAATTAAACTATCGGCTACTTACTTTGGTGCCCATCACTAGCTGCAAACGGTTAAAAGTGGTGAAAATCGCAGTTCCTTGTAGCATTTGGCCAATAACATTATAATCAAAGCATATTTGCATTAGTTTGTGTTGTGCATAATCGAATATACAGATGTTTAATGAATTAATTACTCGATACTCGGTAACGAATGAATCTATTTAATAGTAAAACTCATTCAAAAGTCCCGCCGCTTAAATTCACTTGATCGGTAGCTCCAGCATTGTATGGATCAAGCGATAGCTTCAGACAACTGAATTTAGTCAATAGTTTTAGAAATTAGTCGTCTGAAAATAGTAGTTAGATACTATCGACTTAGTCGATGGCGTCATTTCTTGCCCATCACTAGCTGCAAACGGTTAAAAGTGCTGAAAATCACAGTTCCTTGTAGCATTTGACCAATAACTGTATAATTATAGTATATTTGCATTAGTTTGTGTTGTACGTAATCGAATGTACACATGCTTAATGAATTAATTACTCGATACTCGGTAACGAATGAATCTATTTAATAGTAAAACTCATTCAAAAGTCCCGCCGTTTAAATTCAGTTGATCGATAGTTCCAGCATTGTATAATTCAGTCAATAGCTCGAAACATCGATGGTTCAAGCGACAGCTTCAGACAACTGAATTTAGTCGACAGTTCGATGATTCAAAAAAGTAGTCGACTGAAAATAGTAGTTAGATACTATCGACTTAGTCGATAGTTTTTAGTCGATGGTACCCATCACTACTTTAAACGAAGAGGATTGAAATAGAAACGTAGCTGCAAGGTTTATTAGCAGATTGAGGGTTTTATGCATTTATAAGGTTTAAAAGAATTTAACACCATCTATGTATGATCTGCCATCTGTTAGGATTATGAAAGGAAGAAAGAAATTTTTAATGGCTCCTGCTTTTTAACAACAGACACAGACAACTTTAATTTTTGCATAAAAAACACATACATAGTCCATTTATTAGTATAAAGCTTTAAGACTTCTTTCGAAATGAAATGTTTATTTTAGACATTCTCGAACATTTTGGGAATAATTTTCCTTTGTCACTGTCAATATTAATATTAACCCTTAGCACTCGAATGGCGACTCTGAGGCGCCGCTACAAATTGTTACACCATTGTTCAGAATATTGTTTACATGATTAAATTTGTTTATATGGAATAAATTACTAAACATTTAAATATTGTATGAGGTACTACATCAGTTTCGTACACATATAATGAAAAAAAGATGTACAATGGAAATATTCTAGGTTAGAAGAAATATTTGATTTTTTAGTTGAAATAGCTTCGAGTGCAAAGGGTTAAAGTAATGACGTAATTCTAGGCACGCGCTAATTATAGATTTTCTTTTCTACTAGCAAATTGTTAATCACAAAAAAGTTCTAATCATTTCGGCTGCAAAGGAAATAGTACAGCACGGGGTTAATGAAACAAAAAGCTAATAAGTTGTTTTCACATTTAAAATTTCATTTCTGCAGAAGACATGTTACTAATACAGCAATGAAATCTCGCAAAAAGTGTTTTCTCTTTTTGGAATCACGGGATATTATAAGATCGAGTTGGCACATTCACTTTCTGGTTTTAACGCAACTGGAGGATCGGCTCGATTGTTTTGTTCTTGATGCCCAGCACCGTCGATCGTTGGTCATTACACGCGGTCTCGTTGTGATGGTTGATGGGCAACCAGAGTCTCGTTCCGTTCATTGGGCAGAAATTAATTTCTGAAATAAATGCAAAGCCCTCTCGAACGGGAGCTTCCGCGCGCGGCTCCACTTATTCGCGTATTTGCGAGCCGATATCTCATCTACGGCGAAACAACCAGTCGCCCGGAGGGAAAGCGTGTCTCGAGCGTGGACTTAAAAGCTATCGATTTATTCCGCGCGCGTCTTCATTTACCTCCGAGCGTTTTCCAGCCGCACCGCGCCGACTTCGTCGAAATATTTAACGGTGGGAGCCACGGCGTATAATTTGCCGCGTGAAAAGCGGGAAAACGAGCGACCCAGAGCCGCCAGCGTTTCCCCATAGGCCGACACGGCCGATCGATCCTCGTTGTTATGTCGTTATGCCTCCGACCGGCTGACGAACCGAGCTCCAACACCGAATATTTCTGCTCATTCCGACGCAGCGTCCGATATTACCGTGAAACATCATTCCGCGAAATTTTTTCGACGCCGCCACAGTGGACCTTTTCTATAAAATAGGTGGAATTTATTCAAAAATTTTCATGGCATACTTGCCTGAGATAGACGAATAGTATTCGAACGGTACTTAAATCAGAATAATTTGTTTAAAATTGCACCGGACAACTTTACTATTTTTCAGCAATCAGAAGCATTGATCTACTAAATGGTCTACGAAAAAGATTTTGAAAATGTTGCAATTAGTAAGTAATATTTGAATGGAAAGTGGAAAACTAAAGTGCAAAACTGGACTGAATACTGTACATTTGTATCTATAAATTGTCTAAAGTTCGAAACATAAACCACATTGTTTTAATGTAATTAATTAAAAGCAGATAAGCCACTAGTAATTATAAAAGGTAAACAACTTTCTGAAACTGACAGTAAATGTCAAGTACAATCGATACATCTATGGTAATCATTAAATTAATTTGAAGAAATAAGTCCTACTGTAAAATGTACATATAAAACCATATACAGCGTGTTCTTATTTGGGTGACGTTTTCAAGGTCATTTGAAGGTTAACTTTGTTTTTCAAATGGAAACCTATATTTTTTGTCATAGGATCTTGTTGTACGAAAAAAGACCAGCAATTTTCGTTGGATACTTTTTTTTATTCGCGCACTAGTTTCAGAGATATTTAAAGAAAAGTAGAGCGTTTGTACAGGAATGTAGAACTATTCCAACAGTACCTTCAAGAATGTTCGTTCAGAATTTGAGAATCGTCTGTATTATTGTTTAGAAAAGAACGGAGAATATTTTGAAAATTTGTTATAGTTAAAAAGAAATTACAAACTTTCTCGCAGTATAAGTATGGCTCGCTCTACTTCTCTTTAATTATCTCCGAAAATAGTGCGCAGATATAAAAAAGTATCGTACGAAAATTGCTGGTCTTTTTATGTACAACAAGATCCCATAATAAAAAATATAGGTTTCCATTTGAAGAAGCACAGTTCACCTTCAAATGACCAAACGCCACCCAAATAAACAACTGATAAGGCCCCCTCTTTCCCCCTCGAAATCATTGGACTCGTGTTTTTCGCTTTTTTAATACCTTTCATACTTTTCGAGATATTCGGCTGGAAAGTTTTCAAATGAACACACTGTATAGACTGGTTCGCTAAGACCATTCCTGCAAGTTTTTCAGTTCATTAACGTCAGATCAGTGTAAATATTTTCAATTTTTTTTTACAAGGTCTAATAACAGTATATAATCTGAGAAAACCGTAAACAGAGTAGAAGCAGTTTCTCTAGGGTGTTTTAATATAGTTTTGATTCTTACGGTGCTTCGTTGAAATTATCAGACTACTGGGACTCGAATCGCAGTAATAACATTCTTCGATGTCGTATAAGTGGCTATAGTGTTCAAGGCAGGCAATATATGTAGCTACTTCTAACGGTGAAAGTAGGTAATAGGGTCCTTTGATTGTACAATATAGGAGTTTCCGATAGCGTCGCCCGAAATGTGTGTTTTTATTATTGAGATAAAGTCGAGTAAATATTTGATGCTCCCATATACATGAACATTTTTCCTTACCTTTGTGTACTAGGGCCATGACCAAAGTTAGGCTGCGTATAGTAAATATTTCTTTTTACAAAGCAAGTTGCAAGATTTTATATGCACGAAATATCAGTGTATTTCTCGTGTAAGTTGTTAGAATGTTCAATTTACACTATTTTCTAATAAAAAGTTTGTTCCCTTTTCGATGAATCCGTTCAATGTAAATTCAGACTTGTTTCCTAAAAGATAAATGGCATGACCAAATAAGAGGAGCTGGAGAAAAAATAAAACATTAATGAACAGATGATTATGCTTTTTGTATATGTTCGTGTTATCTAACAATATTAAACGTGTATTTTGCAAAGAAAACTTTTGGAACAGTTTAATACATACTATTACAAAAGTTGTAGCCATTTTTATAAATTTGAATAAATAAATGTTTTCTTTTCGATGAATTCGTTCAATGAAAATTCAGATTTGTTTCCTAAAAGATAAATGGCATGACCAAATAAGAGGAAGCTTGAGAAAAAATAAAATATTAATGAACAGATGGTTATGTTTTTTGTATATGTTCGTATTACGTAACAATGTTAAACGTGTACATCGCAAAGAAAACTTTTGGGACAGCCTAATACATACTATTACAAAAGTTCTAACAATTTTTATAAATTCGAATAAATAAATAATGCTTTTGCTAAAACAGCTGAATGATTCCATATACAGGGTGTCATCGATCTGGTGGGAAAAAAACATTATTCTTTTATTCGACTTATTTTTTCATGCACATTCACCTCCTTGTAGCTGATACTACCAGATTGGTGACTCTTTGTATAATTCTGTATCACAGGTCGTAGAAGAAAACACGAAACTGACAAAACAATTAAATCTGTTTAAAATGGCTTTAACCTTCTGACGGTGGAGCCAGGGTCTATTTTGACCCAGAACACAATTTTCGTCAATTAATTCTTCACTTTCTGTCAATTCAATTAAATGAACAGCAGTTACATTAAGAACAACAGAAAGACTAACGAGTCTGCAAGGAATACCTTCAGAAATACGACTCGAAAAACTGATAAACTGATAAACAGTCCTAAACATTATCAATTATACAGTTGTAGGAATGGTTCGCCGTTCGATGGTTAAACAAAATGAAAACGCCGTTCCTGTTCTGAAGTGGCATACAGTGAGGTATACATTCAATTTACATTGTTTAAACATATATACGAACGATACTACACCTAGCATGTACTTTGTTTCCGATATCAGTGAGCAATTTCGAAGGATATATTAATTTGCGTTCATTATTCTGATTTCTAGTGTGCGGCATGATTATAAAAATAAAAAATTGCGAATGTCGCTGCGCGGATAATGGATATGCATTGGAACAGAGTGTGCCCGCGCACGGCCGAATTTATGGTCATGGTAATACAGACGCTTCGAAACAATCTGGTTTTTTCATTAGTCAGCGTAAACATTTTTCCTTGATCCACGTGGTTCGGCGAAAAATCCAGTGGAAACGGGACGATCCCGGTTCTCTACGGGCATTCTTCAATTAGCGTGCGCGGCGCGCGTCCGAGAATAATTTCTTCCGTGCGTTAAATCCCAAACAGATGAATTTAAAATCCACTTTTTCAATGATATTATCGCGCTTATTTGAATGCCGACGAAAATCAACGACTCGCTGATGAATTTCATTCTGTTTTAACGGATCTTCAAACAATTTCAATAATTCCTGACTCCGTGATCGAACATAATTTGAATTACTTAATGATATCACCACGCCACGCCGCGCCGCTCCGCTGCGATTTCAACGATGCAGTGAACCGAAGTCTCGTACGAACAGCAAACGTGATTTCTGTGCTTCTAATGTTTCTATGGATTTTCATTTTCGTTAGTAATTAAAGAAAAGTAAAATTCATAGTTTCAACGTTTTAAGACAGGGATGGGCACGGTAGGGGCGCCTAAAACGCCTGCTTCTCCCACCAACCTCTCTTTCATGCGCGAGGCCTGCGCATTGTTCGCGAAGAGCGAAGCACTTCTTTCCTCTATGGTAACGGCGGATGCTGGTGGGGGACAGTGGACGCTATGGTGGGGACGGTTTGTTTCAATTTATACAAAAATGCCCATCCCTGTTTTAAAGTGACATTCTCATGTGAACGGATAAAAAAATCGAGATAAGTATACAGAGAAGGTACACAGGTTATCATTCTAAATAACTTTTCCCTATACATGTTACCACGGCTCTACCTTAGTTTTTTAGATATTCGCAAAAAAATGTTAGGATGACTATAGCAAACTCCGCCTTTTCCCAATGACTGAATTCGTCCTTCGGGGCGTAGGGGAGGCTCCACCCGACCCTCTTTACCACCGCCCCAAGAAATTTGACCAGACCTAACCTAGGCCTAACTAAAATTAGTTTCAAGACTGTACAAACCTAACCTGACCAACTCCACGGCAGTGATGTCAGAAACACCCAAAACTGGGTGGATTTTGTTCTCCTCCTTTTCCCCTTCCACTATCCCATTCCACTACCATGAGCACACTCGAACGTCCCCCACTAAGACCGTAGACTTGCCACGTGACGTGTCACGCAACGTGTTACATATTACTCTGGTCATCAGAGAGGCGGTAAACTGTATTCCCCTCGATTTAACCGATCTGGCACCGCTGCTCCACGGAACAAACGAACGACCGCTTATAAACAAACGATCAAAGCAACGCAACACATAGACTTATAGAGATAGACTGCGCGGCCTGTATGAAGCGCTGAAACCGGGACAGGTCAGAGAGAGAGAGAGAGAGAGAGAGAGAGAGAGAGAGAGAGAGAGAGAGAGAGAGAGAGAGCAATAGCAATAGTCATGCTCTCTCTTTCTAATTGGCGAGTTGGTGGGGAGAGATTTTGTTTCTCCTACCGTCCGTCCATCAGGAGATGGCAGTGAAAAACTTGTACGTACCACGTGATCTCCCTTCTACGCGCTACACGTCTACCACTATTGGCCGAATCGCGCGACAAAGACGGAAACGCGCATATTAGTGTGACTGGAACAGAGATATGTGGTGACGCTGAACACCTATGTCGACCGTTCCCTCCAGAACGTAAGCGTAAGAGTGGGGTCCGCAACCTGGCGTCTAGAGTGGGGTCTCGCAGTCCCCCTGCACCCCACTGTCGAAAATCACTGCAATCTCCTGATGGACGGACGGTACTTGCTTCTATATAGCACAGTGCATTTACTAGAGACTCGGTAGTCGCCGCGCCAAGTATACGTATCGCGCGGTGACTCGTCCATACGAAGTTACAGGGTACATGTATTTTCCTCAACATATACACATACATATATAATATATTTCCCCTCAATGCCCTTTTCGCCTGAGCCCCCACCAACTATCGGTGTGGGAGTAAGATAGCATAACCCTGCGCCGCCATTGTTGGCTTCAACTCGCCCGTAAGACGGCTCAGTCTATCTCTATAAGTCTATGATCGCAACATAACATGGTGGCGGTCTCCTTTCACAACAGTTACAAAGCAGTATAGCATACCAGTCACAGTTAGTGCTCAATCGTTCTACTGTTAACGTACAAAATTACTCTCAAACAGGGAATAAGTGATTTACATTTAAAAGTTCGTTAGATATCATTTATTTATGGCAGTTAACGGCTATCGTATATAACGGTTTGAGCTAGTAACGTATTCGAGAGAACCAGGGTGGAACGATCTTCCTAAAAACAGCGCAATACGTCCGCGCCAATTAATCCATGATTCTCTATGACATTTCTCAGTCCCTCGTCGATCTATCGGGTCCAATTTCCCTTTATTAAGCACAAGTACGTCATACGAATCCAACAATTTTCACGGATCGATCGGAAAATCCCGGTCTCCATTCCGGCGTCATTAACGGATCAAATCACTAATCAATTCTCACCTCGCTTGACAGAAACAATGGACTTTGTTCCCGTTCAGTCTCCACAGGCTGATCCTAACTGTGTTACAGAAAGGGAAGAAAAGGGGACGAAGAGGGGGTTGGGTATCTACCGGGGCCGGAGACAGAGGTATTAAAAGAGCAATTATCGCGAAGCTTAATTACTAGACTCTTGTAACATCAGCGGCTTTTCTTCGTCCCCAGTTTCTTTGACAAAAACCACTTTTTTTGTCCTACCCCGCTCCTCCATTCGCGACATCGTTCGAATTTTCAAACCTGATAATTGCAAGCTGTGTTCGTTCAACTGGTAACACAAGCAATTGGATAGATTTTTCAAGCTTGTGATCCGGCGTCGTCCGATGACAAGCTTCGCTGTGTACACCGAGTTTCCTATTGAGCTTGTTCTCGAGATTATTCGATTGGCCGAATTGTTACTGCTCGGTCGTGTCAGTTCTAACGATAAAATTAGTTTAAAATTAGTTTAAAATTTTGAAATTGAGGAGAACGGAGGATGTTACTGAAACGCTGAATATACCTGGAACATTGATTTTATGTCAATACAACGTAGACAAATAATCCTTTATTAACCCTTCATTGGGAATCGAAATTTTGTAACGGACCGAAACTTTTTCTACTGTACTTTCCAACAGAATTTTCAAAAAAATGTGCTTATCCGAGACTTATAATCTGCTAAAGAAGTGAATTAAGCAACTTTTATAAAAAATATAAAATATATTTAAAACAGTAAAGGAATATTTGAAATAAATATAGAATCTACAAAAAGAACAAATACACAAAGGAAATTGATATATCTAGAATAAAATAAAACTAGAATAAAATAAAATATATTACATACAAAACAAAATAAAACTAAGATTGCTCAACGTTGAAATCTGTAAACATTTAAAATATTACGGAAATTGCAGTTTTTCACGGTTTTCGGCCAGTAACTGTAATAAATCCAAGTATTCTTACTTCTTTCGATGACTGTCGTTTTTCCCGCGTCAACCAGTTTCGAATAAAAATCTTATACAAATTGTAGACTTTTGATTTCGATTAAAATTAGTAAAATTTAACATGAAGAAATGAATTGATCTGCTAACAGGACATTCTGTTATCCGAACATGTTCGTCTCCCCTATATGGCGGGTATGGAAGGCTATACTGTATTATTTCGGTCACAAAATCCGCCGAACAAAGAACAAACCTGTATCGCGTTTTACTCTGGAAGCGAAGCAGACTAGATTTCCGGAAGGGAACTGGGTCGCGGCTCATGATTCGTCGGTGCGCGATAGAACTCCCGACAGCCGATACAAATGTCATCCACCGGAAACCGATCTTTTTCACTTCGGTGGGGAGTCGTCAACCGGTCGCGGCCGCTATTAATCAATCGTGCCCGATAGCGAGTCGTTAATCTCGCTGCGCAGAGACGTTTCGGGGACCAGCCGTAAATTTGCGTGGTTCGATTCGGCGGGACTAAACGGGAGCCGAAGACGCCAGAAAACAAATTATTCCCGCAAGCGGACTAGAACGCGGACCGGACACCGTTCAGATCGGCATAAACGAGATCGAAGGAGAGAATCCGACTATCGTGATTAACGAGGGAGTTTCAGTTGTCAATCGGACGTTTCCATGCCCGTAAGCGGATACGGGTTGTTCGAACAGCGAAAATTGAGCGCAACGCGCCCGCGCGCGCGTTCCTCCACCAAAGGCATCAGATTGAATTCGAAATTGGGGCGGTTGCGTGAAAGGATCGAAGGGATGACGGGTTCCGACGTGGCTTGATAAGGCGCTGTGAAATTATGTGAAAGCGTTTCCTGGCCACTCCCTATTTTCCTGTGGCCGACTCGCCCTACGATAATGCGATTTCATTGCGAGAATTCGACGCACGAACAACCAGGCGATTCAAGAATTCATTAACACTAGATTTACCAGACCAGTCAAAATGACTGGTTTTGCAATTTCAATTCAAAATTACTACTGGATGTAACCTTTTTTTCCGAAATGGTATCATGACTTTTGTAGCCATAACTAAAGAATCAGTTTTATGAACTTTATATTATATTATATGTATTCGTAACAAATATATTTTTTGTTATTGACACTCATACCAGTACCAGTTAAAATGACTGGTGCATATTTCTATGTGATGAAATGACATTGGGGCAGCTACAACAATTGATAAGTACTGCAACGTTTTTTCGGGACAAAATATATGATTCCGGGAAAATCGTGATTCTGATGCAGTACGCTAGCGGCCCTTGGAATTGTATATTTACTCAGGGTTTGGGTGTCCTTGGGTCCCGGACACTTGGCTATCTATAAGTGCGAACTCGATACTCGGGGTTTCTGAGTATCTTGGCCGTGTTCGGTCGACTCGCTTTTGTGCGAGTTGATTGAGTTGTGGCCCGTAAATTTCGAGCACTGGCCCTATCAATATTATTCAACTTTTTTTGTCATTTTTCAAAAGTAAATAAAACCTGGAAACACCACTAAGCACTTTTTCTGAAGACCAGTCATTCTGACTGCACTTGGTAGAAATAGATATACTTAAATAGCCGGTAAATCTAGTGTTAACGAGAATCCTACAGAATTCGTATGTTATATCAGCCTTAGGGTGGTCCTTACTTTTTGACTTCTGTTATATTGTAAGACGTGTTCAAAATTTGGAAGCAATCGGACAACAGGATTTCATGTCATTTTCAAACATAATTGTATTTCGGTATTTTGGAAATATCATTAAGCATTTTTGAGTAAAAGACAACGCCTTATAGGAATAATTATGAAATTTATGTGTGACAAATCAAGAAGGACTATGAATTAATCAATACAGCTAACATATTCAATGAATTTTGGGTTTTTAACATTCATGTTCCATGAAAAATCAAATTCTTTTGGTCTTTCCATTGAATAATTCCAGTCCACAAAGCAGTTCTATTACGAGAAATATAAAATAGATTTTTTTAAAATGTTCTTCAACTTCACAAAGTTTAAAATTTTTCGAAATTATAAAAAGACACTGGAGAATCAAATAGTAACACAAGATAAAAATTCTCTGATAATTTTAACAAAACTTCATACAGCTTTATAAAGTTACAATAGTAATAAAACTTTCAGATTAACGAATTTAACTCGTGAGTCGTCCGAGTCGTCAATGGTATTTATTCAAATGCCTAAAACCTAAACGTAGACATATAACATAGCTGCTGCTATGGTGTTCTACCACCGACAGTAAGAATAATATTACTCGAGCAGTACAAAGTTGAGTCGAGGTCCCCAGTGCGCGTGGCTCAGGAAAAAAGATAAATGTCCGGTCTACTCAGCCTTCGTTGTCGCGCATGGACTGCAGAATGATTTTTCAGTCAAAGAAAATGGCTTATCATCATGGTAACTAATGTTTTTTTGAGATGTTATACTAATAACTTCAGCAATTTTACTTTTCGTTTCCTTATTTTCCCTTAATAAATGATTCAAACTTTTTTGCAAGGTAAAACGGGACATGTTGTAGTCAAACGTTCTGACAGTTCAATGTAGTTAGACGTTCTAGTTTTTAAAGAATATTGAAAATAAAATAAGTCGATCGTGAGAAATGGAAATTAGATGCATACTTTTAATTTGATGAAGATAATTATATACAACAACAATTGTAACAACGTCCTTAAATTCTCGTAATGTCTTTACAGTTTTGTGTTTCACTCATTCAGTTTTGATATAAATATATAAAATCAGCAGTACACTCATCACTCTGTACGAACATTTTATAGACCATTATACTTATATGAAACGGAAACAAAATAAAAAAAGAATCGTAATGAAAAAAAACAGCACATACAAACTAATTGTAAATTGTAGTACATATAAAAAGATGAGATCCTAAAATGAGTATGGATTGTAAGGATAAATACAATTTTATTTAATTTTGTAGAAGAAAAATGAGTAGGTGAAAGTAATAGTAATAGAAAAAAAAATTAGGAAGAATTTAATAATGCCGATATATAAATTTTCAACTTATTAATCTTTTACTAAAAAAAGAAAGTTCGTTGGTTTCCTACCTCTTGCAATAGACGCAGAAAATTTTTATTTTGCATAAAGATCTACAGCTTAATAATTACTAACAATAAGACAAAGTCTCAATAACTTGATGCAATATCTTATTATCATCAAGTGACGGGCTAAGAATCATAGTGGTGTATGTCACATACATGATATATCGACTAAAATAATGTTTTGCATTTGTTGTTATAAAAAATTCCAGAAATCACATATATACAATTTACAAACGTATTATCCAATTAAGATTGACGTATATTGAATATACTGATTGACTATATATTGAAAACTGAAACTTGAATTTTTTGAGAAGTTAAAACAGTTAGTTTACTACATGATGTGAAATTTTTTTGGAAGCAATTGCAATTGGTCGGAATTGCAGAGGAAATACTAAAAATTATATTTTACAACTTTTTCACGTGGGCCTGTGTTGAAAATTTAAACGGTTGTGAATCAGCAGTTGAAAACAAAATAGCCTAAGATGGACTTTTATTACTATGCTCCCAAATGATTCGTTTTATTGGTTTCGTGACAAAAGAATAAGCTGCCATCTTTCAGTAACGAATGAAGGTCTGCATCAATGAACGCTATCGGTAAATAAAAGATGCCTTTAAGATTCGAAAAATAATATTAACTCAAATCTTCAGAATTTGCACTCACGTCACTATGATTCTCAATTTGCCAAATGTTGATGATAGGTCAATGAAGACACCCAGGAGGGTTTCAAAGAGAATACAAGAATTTTCTCTAACTAAAGAAGAAAAATGTGGGTGTATAAGGATCCAGCTCACAGGTTAGGTGATAAAGGGAAGGGTTAAAGTAAAATGATTTTGCGGGGTGATCCGGTCTTCACCGAACTTTCCAACAGGCCCCACATTAATTACCAACAGGGATCCATTAGTCGCAGTTTGCCTCGTATAAAACTGACCATCCCGTACGCATCAGCCGCACGCGTAAACGTAGATTAATGGATAGCTTTGTTTCGAGCTGGTCAGGTTGTTCGATAAGGTGGGCCACGTAAAGAATGGTCGAATTCGTCTCCTGTAAGCGATTGCTCGTCGTGATTCACTCGCAGAGTCCACTTCTCCATTTCCGTGTCAGATAATACTCGACCGGTTCTCAAACTTTGCCTAATGAGGCTCACTCGGCGAGGGCAGACTATGCGGTTCTCCCCTCGATCCCATTATTCTCCACTCTCAGGCCCTCAACCCCATCACCTTCCTGACCATTATCTGCCGATATGTTCTAACCTATAGTGGCCCACGTACACTTCAATAATTCCTCGCTAATTGGCAACCATTAGACATAAGCTGGAAATTTCGGTATCGATCGTCATCGCCTTAATCATTCACTAATTCGCTAAACAATATGTAATCGGGAACCGTGGCACCTGCAGTGATCTATTCACTTTTATTAACGACCATTAGATATTATTACATTTCATTATGAAGGAAGTGAACCTATTGCATTGGGTCGTACTATAAATTCGTCCCGTTTTTAAATCGTTTATAAAATGACTTATTTCAAATTGTCCATGATTAAAGAAGTTGTAGTGGATCGTTCAACATCAACAACAATTTCGATTGTGGACCAACAAGTTACTTCCAGCAACGTCGTCTAAGAAATTCTTTTCAGATTATAAGGTGAAAGAATCCTATTATCCGGACCATCCCGGTCGGTGAAGTGTTAAGAAGTTTTGATATTACTACAAATCTAGAAGGTTAACGCAATTAACCCCATGTCGTATCATTTTCTTTACCGTTACCACACATACAGTGATCAGAACATAATTATCCCCAAAAATGTCATAGAAGAGGAAAGAACATTCGTGTTATTTGTATGGCTGAATTTACTTCAATGCTTAAATATTGATTACAAAAGAATGTCAGGTAATTGTATTCAAGTTGGTCCTCCTCACCGATTTTGATGACCTTGAAGTATATTGTCAAAGTCATCATTCTGAACAACTTTTCCCTATACATGTTACCGCCGCTTGGTTTCAGTTTTCGAGAAATTTGCAAAAAACTATTGCTACAGTAAATCCTCTATAAACGCATAAAAGCTGTAGCAGATAAACGCAGAAAATATATCCCCTCCACTTTAGTAATCCGATCTCAGCTCGGGTATATCGGTGTGAACCACTACTAATGCGACGCGAAGAGTCGCAGTCGTCGGCACAATCCAAAGTCCCGTGCGTCATGACAATGTTGCACCAATATTTAATTTTTTTTATCATTACTTATTTTTTTTATGAAACTTTCATCGATATATTCGTGGCATTTTTCTGATTAAAAAAGACCAAACACGATATGATTTAAATGACGATGAACGTTTTGGGCGCAAGGAAGGATAGCGTATGGGAAAGAAAGAGACGCGAAGAAGCGCAGTCGCCGGGAGAGTTCAAAGACCCGCGTGTGGTCTCGCTTTACACGCGCTGTCCTTCTCTACGTTCGGCTCGGTCTTAGAAGCTCAAAAAATAGCCACCCGTCACAGATAAACACATAACTATCCCCCCGAGGCTTATGCGTTTATAGAGGATTTACGGTATTACTGTATTGAATTTCCTCTCTTGGATGTTCGTACATCAGCATAGGCGATCTCTAAACGGCGTTCGTAACGTATTCTGCTTCTTACAAATGTTATGCTGACGGCCAGCCCTCTCCGCCCCCTCCACGACCTAACTACAACTCATTTTATTCACATAATTTTTCCATTACTGGGTCAAATTCTGGATGGCAGCTACAATGCAATGATTATGCGAATAGAATGAGTTGTGGTTAGATCGTGGAGGGGGCAGAGCGGGCCCGCCGTTGAGCCGGCCCGACCACGCATACGACAATCGAAGAGTATTCTTTCAAAAATGAAAGCTCACCTCATATATGTATGCCCAGAGTGAGACTCTGTTTTCTCTCTCATCTCCACAGCGTGTTTACAAAAAAAAAGTAAACAGACGCCGCGACGGAACGGGCTTACGTTGCCACGGAGCGTGCAAGAATGCGGAAAATTCAATACAGTATTAGCAATAGTTTTTTGCGAATATCTCGAAAACTAAAACCGAGCGGCGGTAACATGTATATATAAAAGTTGTTCAGAATGATGACCTTGACAACATATTCCAAGGTCATCAAAATCGATGAGGAGGACCAACTTGTATATAATTACCGACTGTCATTTTATTTCGTCTAGAAAGTGAGGCATGAGATTCGTATTTGTTAGACTTTGGTTAAAATCTTCAACGCGAGCCTTGCTTGTTATAATACGGCAAGGAGTTAAGAGCCTTCTGTTACGATCGGAAGAGATAAAAGCAAGATGGGGCAAAATCGAAGCTGTTTGGCGGATGCCTTGAAACGACCCATCCAAGCTAGGTTTGCATGGATGTGTGCGACCTGGAGTTATCGTGCAAGAACACAATGCCCTTCTTATTCGGTTAATTTGAGCGCTTTAGAAAAAGTTTAAGGGTTCACCGATTACAAAAATCTTACACCAACATTATCAGTATAATCTAACCTTTTAGTAGCATGTGAGACCTGCCACCATGAAGTTAGCAACTGGCTGTAACAATGAAGTTACGCCACCAAGAGGAAAAACTGGAAGAATTTATACATGAAAAGTGAAAATAAACGCAAAGATATGTATTCCTTAGCAACCAACTGGAAGGCGTTGGCTCGTCAAATAAATTCGTCCAGTTTTTCCGCTAGGTGGCATAATTCAGTGTGGAGACTATTCGTGAAACAATTAATGGTAGCGAACGTGTTTATGTCTATTGGTTTTATAATGTCATATACATGTTTTCAGACATCAAGTTCGGATTACATTCATAAGTAATTATTATATGTATTTCATTTTTTGGTCCGGAGAATATATTATAGCTATATAAATTATAACTATGACGAACCTTTATGCATTCTTCAAAGAAAAATTTCACCCATTTTCTGCTTTTCAATATCGTAAGATCGTTAATTTCTTTCTATTTTTGATATGAAATGTATTTCTTTAAACTGTAGCATGATATGTATGGAGCACAATTTGTTGATTTAAAGTGTAAAGCATAATATAGAGATGTATCAACCTATCGGGTCCCATGAAAATCAACGACACAGGTTTCACCGACGCAGATTTCACCGACACAGGTTTCACCGACGCAGATTTCACCGACACAGGTTTCACCGCCGCAGATTTCACCGACAATATTTCACCGACAACGATTTTGACCGACAACGACTTTGCCCGACAACGATTTTGACCGACAACGACTTTGACCGACAACGACTTTGACCGACAACGACTTTGACCGACAACAACTTTGACCGACGACGATTTTGACCGACAACGACTTTGACCGACAATGATTTTGACCAGCACACGAACTACCTACATGATTATATAATTTTGTCTTGATTTACCCAGACCTAACTATTCTGCGCTGACAATTTTACTTTTGTATAAAAATACAAGTATTACACTATACACTAAAGACGTTGTCGGTCAAAATCGTTGTCGGTCAAAATCGTTGTTAGCCAAAGTCGTTGTCGGCCAAATCTGGAGTCGGTGAAATATTGTCGATGAAATCTGTGTCGGTGAAACCTGTATCAGCGATTTTCATGGAACCCCAACCTATCATCTTCTGTACAACTATTTCTGACGCATGTATAATATTAATGTCCTAAGAATGAGCCCCGTTCATGATTTAATAAATGTCTGTAATCAATTTGATTCCACACTCTTTTAATGATGTTTGTCAAATTAAATTTGTCATTATCCAGTCACAGTTTTATTTTCTTATAGCTTTCACTGATGGAGTCGGCATTTTTAGAGAAGAAGACGCCATTTTTACTTAGTTTTGCAACAAAGATAATTAAATATGGTATCACATAATCTGCCTTAAAACTCATACACCTTAGTTTCCTTGTAGAACGACGATAATCGCGTAATCATCAGTGCCAGCACCGTACTATCAAATTCTTCGGTTTTTTTCGGCAAGAGATTTTTATTGAGAAAGATCTCGTTAATATTTGAAAAAATTATCTGCCCTCGGTGCATTTAATACAGGATGAATTACGACTCTGATAACGGTATATTTACGCAGATTCAAACCTTTACGAATTAATTTAAAAAGGCTTGAATGGAACAGAAATTCCCTTTTTCTAGTAAAGAACTTTTGTTCAAGCGAAATGCTTATTAACAGACTGCGGATCTTTATGCAAATTCACATTTTCATAGATTATTCCGTAGCGACCGGTATGCGAGAAAAATTTATCGCGCAGCAGCAAGTGGGACTACTAACTTAAAAATAAAATACGAAGCACAGTGGTACATTGTTCAAACTTCCGATTCATTACGTTCGCTTACGCCATAAATACGCAAATTTCTTAGCATGTCCACACTTTTATCCTCTGCATTTGAAAATTTATATTTATACTACGTAACGTAGACATTTTTTCTCTACCAACAGCAATAGTTTACCAAAACCTCGGAAAGTCAATTAAATACAAAGTCTATGCAACTTCACTATTCAGAATCCCATAGAATCTATTCAGATTCTCGAAATTTGTCTATAAGCCTAGTAGTAACTATCCTGCACAATTATTATTTGTAAAATGCAAAAATTTTCGAAAAATTATTTAAAATGTGCATTGTTTAAGTAATATTGAAATAATAGTACCATTAAAGAACGCAATGTGTTACAAACAAAGCTCCTCAACGGCAAATACTATGTCTTTCCCTTTGTATTACTTCCTCCTTAACACGTTGATCGCCCACTCAACAATCATAAAAATTACACATAATCAAAGCAATATATTTAAAAAAACAAAAACTAAGATGTTTAGTTTTGTGATATTAATTACTGTTTCAAACCTCTTCTAATCCTCAGATCGTACGGAAATTTTGTACACTCAATGAACCAACGTAAAAATTAATTTTCAATTCTGTATAAATAATTCCGTCACCCAGATATGGATAACATGGCGATCAAAGTCAGAATTAATGAAAATAATTTACAATTTTCTTCAACCATGTAGTTTAAGAATTTAGAAACAATATAATACCTAAGCGACTCGTAGCCATGTTGTACTTGCTAAATAAACCACCAGGTTAAAGCATTAATAAGTAAATAAATTATAGTGCTGTTTGGAGGTAGAATTTCTTGTCTATAGAATAATCGATTATATGAAAAATTGAGTGAAACAGGGATAATAATACTGACAGGAGTAAAAGGAAAGCTCGAGTAGGAAGAGTCTGCTGGCAAATGGACGGACACATTAATATTCATCTAATCTAATGGGAGAAATGTTTGGAGCAGGTTTCGCTTCAATTATGAGAACAGCTAGGTATACACCGTCGAAATCTGCAAGCATTAACTGGATAAATTATTTGCGCGTCCCGGTAATAAAGGTATCGTGGATGGAACGAGACACAAAACGGGGCGCGAGATGCCATCGACAATTGACAGACGTTTCGACGAGCATTAACGAAGAACCGGCCGTCAGTATAGGAGTAATGCGGTGCTTGCCTATAATAAATTACCCGAGAGCGGTAAGCGGTGGACTGCGACGGTCAGGTGCACCGGCAAAAACCAGCAAAATGGATTATTAATTACGATATCACGTCGGCGCGCCCCGTCCGCAAAGGGATGAAACGAAAGGGTTGCGTTTCGGGGAGGGTGGAACTTTGATGAGCGTTTTCTCTGCTCGAAAACCTGGCCAGATTAAATTAGACAGACCCGTTTGATAGGGATGTTGCGGTGTGTTCGATTTTTGAGTACGTATTCTGGTTTGTCATTTTCGAAACATCGATTCATCCATTTTCTCTAACCCTTTCGCTATAGCAAACTTTATGCGTATCGCTTATACCATATGGCAGGAATTCAATCACGACCTACACTGGGAATTGCGAAATTGTTCACAACGTGAAGTGAACGCCCATAGGCGACAACAGTACCACTGAACCAAATTTTATAATAACCTTGTGTTATCATTGATGTTACCTTGCGTTTTCGATCTGTTACTCACTCATAATGAATGAAAAGTCAGAGACAATTGCTATTTCATATTAAATTGATAATAAATCACAATCAATAGAATAATCGCAACAAATGAATAGAGAAAAATGCACGGTCTATACCAGTGGTGGGCACGGGTGGAGCCCCCCAAACGCCTGCTTCTCCCACCAACCTCTCCGCGCTTGTTGGAAGGGGACAGTGGGCGCTACGGTGTGGACGGTATTGCCTCAATTGAGGCAAAATTGTCATCACTGGTCTATACGGAAACACGAATAATATTCTTACATCAGCCCCAATTCAACGAAGCATACTCAACTTCTGTAAGGACATCAAAATATCCAATACACTGTAAACCAGTTTCTCCACTGACAATCGGTATAGTCGCTAATAACCTTGGTAGTTGAAACGACTTTAAACACTAACACAAAAAAATAAATAAATAGAAGAATAAAAGAACGCTGTCTGACTGATTATCATGCAATGGCAAAATGCTTAACACCGGAAAGTACTTCGTATAAAAGATATTAAATAAAATATTTGACTCTTTCACAGCCCGAATTTTCGAAGTCGAAACAAAAACTGCATAAATTAAAATAAAATACAATGTGATTTGATTTGAAAGCACTGCAAATTACATTGAACAAATTCTTCGGTTACAAAGAGTTGGTAGAAAAGTAAACTACGTTGCAGCAAAATCAGAATATATGACAGAACAGATGGAAATAAAGGACAGAAAGAAAGCGTGACTTCGAAGTTACATGGCGTTATAGAGAGTTAACAAGGTTTATCCTCCATTTAATGCAATAATATATTCTTTCTCGTTCGATTCGACCGTTCATCGCTTGTAAATTTCGAATTCTTTTAAATCTACGGAACGACAATTTAACCCGTGATCTCGTTCAGAGTCAATCCATTGTTCCTGTAACGAGTTGGTCCAGTTCCTATCCTCTTAGCGATACTTTTCGACGTTTTATTCAATCATTCAATTTTCTGCGAGCATGGAATACGCAACGTTCGCGCAAGATTGGCCCGCGCACTCGATTAAACTGGCTTTTCGATTCCATCCCGCGTGCGACTAACTGATACCCAATGGTATTTCGTCCGCCGAATAAAGACGGGGACCATTTCACAGGAAATGTTAATCCCTTCCCATAGGTAAATGAACGAACCGGATGAATCAAACATTCGCAATCTGAACACGGGGCGTATTAACCCCTTGTCCTACCTGCTAACTGCCGATTGCTCGGGTCATAATAAACAAGAAGGTCGGTCACGCGTTGAGCCATTTAGCTGTTTGGCCGTGTGTTCGAACTTGCGCAAAATATATGCGTCTCATGATATGTATATTTCATGATATCTGGGAAGTAATTATGATCAATTCATCAGTGAACAAAAATGATTTATTATTTGAAAGTGGATAATGTATCAGTAACAATTTGTAAATTAATACTAAATTTGAATTAATAATGTTTTGAGAAAACTCGTAGAAAATTAGTAATCTTCGTGTTAGTGTTGTTTACGTTTGTCACGAATGAAGTACCACGAGCCAGGGTCGTGTTGCTTACGTTTGGTCCGAACGAAGTACCACCAGGCTCGTCCTTATTGTTTTTGGCTCAAAAACAACGAGTCTCACTCGTTGTTATAGACCAAGGGGTTAGGGGGGGCTTCTCGTGTAACGGCAGTGATAACAAATGATTTTTAAGAATGTTTTTTTTTAATAACTATTAGACATATGTAACTGGACCGTGTGGGGATGTAAACAGATAGTCTTCAAGTACAAGAGTTCCTGTTTAGTTCAATTTGCCTCATTTATTGTATCATATTGTTACAACGTGAAGTCGTCACGATCGATAGTACGTGAAGTAGTAATGAAGACTCCACGATCGATATTGCAGTTACCGGCCAACGGAATTGTTAACAGAAAAAGACAGATAACAGATTGAAGCGAGACGCCAAATCATAAAGTCTTTTCACGAAATCGATTGTATAATTAGTAAGAAATAAGAGTTTTGTTAGAAGTTACGAGTTATTACCGGATTAATTATAAATAATGGACACACCATCGGGACGCACCCTGCGGAACAGTCGCAACAATATGCATGTTTGTAGAAACTAGGTTTTTATGCTGACGTGCACGATAACTGAAAAACTAGTAAAATAATCGGCTTCGGACAATATACTTCTTTAGGGATTTTACCTATTTGTATTTCATTTTTTATTTATAATATTTTATTAACAATATAAATTTAACTAATCGGCCAAAAAAGTAAACTTCTCTTCCGAACCATAGACCTTTTCCAACTTTTCATATTTTCCTTTCCAAAGAGATTCAACCCCAGCATAAGGTATCTAACTTTAAGAAAATTTCTCACCATTTGTGTTTTGAACACTGTGATAGACGTTGCATTGCACGCCAATAATGCTTATACTGCCGAAGCTGTTAAGAAGTCATGTGTATTATATAATAAATAATAAGAAGAATTGAACTAAAACAAACCACCTATCTGACATCCAAAAAGGCCTAGCTCCATATAAATTAAACATTAAAAAAATCTCTATTCTTAAGATACAAATAGAGCGAAATCGCTTCAACGACTCACAACATGCCAATAAACGCTCAAACCTGTCGTGCATCCAACGGTGGTGTGCCACAGATTTTTACCATGCTACAATATTCTCTCCGTAAAAGTCATAGTAGCTTCGAATCTGCCGCGAGACATTCATAGAATAGGGACTATATCCTTTGTAGTGTGCCGAACGTAGAAAAAGATAGCGATTGTAAAAGGAAGAAGGACTGAGGTTTGGGCGTTTGGCAAACATCAAAGGATTCGTGTCAGCTTAGCCTTTTAAATTAAGAAATCATAATTCCTTATTTATGGTTTTTCGTCAATGAAACTTTTACCATCGCATTCATCTCATTTTTCTGATTAAAGAGACACCAAACACGATATAATTACGACCATAAATACTTGTGTAACAAGCGATTAAAGTTTCGGACTTCACATTTACCGAATTCGTGTCTCTACCATGAATGTCAAGTTCGAAAATTCAATCGCTTGTTTCACAATAAATTATGATCGTAACTATATTGTGTTTGGGGTCGTTTTAACTAGAGAAGAAGAGACGAATACGATGGTAAAAGTTTTATAAAACAAAATCAATAATTACAAAAGTTGCAATGTCTTGATTGGCTTGCATTAGTGTGAGTCTCACAGATACTCGACCTCTCGCTGGCTCGGTCGTCCAACGTGTTTACCGCTGGTCTGGTTCCAACGGGTATCCCCTAGTGGTGGGGATAAAACTTCGCCATTCACGGAATAGACCTTTGCGACACTCACGGAGAGAATATTGTGTACCGCCGTATGATACGACCGCGTCGTACTACAAGTTGTACAACAGCGCCACAAACGGTGCAACTTGTCTTTCAAACGGTCGAAGCAACTTCTGCCGTACAATTAGTTGTACGATAAATCGTATTGTCTGTAGTCCGTTTTATTGTCGGTGCTCGCGGCAAAAAATGAATTTCGTCTGAATGGACATGCTCCGGCTTTTTTTTGTTTTCATGATCGATTTTTAGCCGGAAAATAGGTTTCGTTAAACGCGTTCCTGGCATTTCAGGCCAGATAATTACGGTGCGGTTCACCTCCGTTTACCGCTCTCGACCTACATACATATTTTCCATTTACAGTAAATTATTCCACAACGGTGTTTTCAATTTATTTCAGAGAACCGGTAACTGAATTCCTGGATTCAAAGGGCTCGCATAATTACGTGAAAATTAGCGAAACGTCTTCATTAATATTTACCCTCGGTAGAGACTGCCAGAATTTTGAATTTTTAGGATAATGGAACGCCTCATAATTGATCTTAGTAAAATCAGTTCACGGCGAAAGCATTTCATTAAAACGTAGTATAGCGAGAATAAAAAAAAGGTTGTGAAAAGGCATTCAAAAAATGCCGTAAACATTATTTCAGTAGAATTATCATTTTAAATACTCTGCAAAAGATATGTGTATATTTTTTTCAGTTGAATATTCCGCCGTTCTTTAAACATGCAAAATTTACGCGTGCTTATTGAAGGTCTGTATTTCCGTTCGAATATATTTGTACATTACTAATTAACGAGAAGGACTGAAATGAAAATATATTTGTTGATTAAAACTTATCTGCTTTATAAATGTTACGAATCTTTTGGTAACGTAACATACATAAAGTGTATTGTGCACGTATATAATTTACTTAATACTACAAAAAGCACCTTCTAAATGTTCATTGCAGACACAGATAAAAAACTTAAAAATCGTCACCTTTACTTTCTTTTTTATTAAAAAGAAAAAAAAAGCAGAAGAAAAAGAAGAAAAAAAAAGAAAAAAAATTGTTCTTGCATTACCTAGTAAATTAACTCTTCTAACATTTCAAAAGAAATCAAGTTGTTTGTTCAATTTGAAAAACGTGATATGAAAATATACAGGGACTCCCTATAAGTTATACGACAGTCATCGTGTTTAAAAATAATTGTCAGGAGATTTGGGATAATAAAAATAATGCTTTTTTATCACACTTTGATTATATTATATTAAACTATATATATATATATATATATATATATATATATATATATGTATGTATGTATGTATGTATGTATGTATGTATGTATAAAATGTGTGCGTTTCACATGACTGCGTGGACTGCGTGGAAGTAGGCTGCTGCTTTTCGACAAAAAGAAACAAGAGACGTTACTGTTGCACGACACGCCACCAACAATTAACTATATATTGATGCATGCCGATAATCTAGAGACCGTGCCAATAATATTAGAGTTTGAATATTCGTGGAAAATTTAGGATATAGAATATTTCCGCCAAGCTAGCAACACCGTGGCGATTTTAACCCGCCGATTCCCGAAACAAAGACAAGAAGGAAGCGACGGTGACCAAGCGAAACGTTTTCAATATCCTCAGAACGGGTCAGGAGTTCCCATCCGGTTCTGGAAACGCATTCTCCGTGAATTCCGGCGGCGGCAGTTACCGAACCAGCCGGAACATCCGGTCGGTGTGCGAGGCTCCGTCATGCCGATTCATTAGGTCCGGTCGCGTTACATTAGGAAAATTCGTTCCATTAGGAAAATTACGTGTTCGGTGAGTGAAGAGGGAGGGAGGGAGGGGGCGGGAGGAGCGAGGACAAATCGACTGGCGTTGCCCGACGCGAGATAACCGACCGCTAATTGCGTTTGTCATGCCGATAATTAATAATGCATTGATCGGGATGGCGCGACAACGAGTGGCTGGCGAATTAAATGCGTTAACGATGATAATCGGGTTGCGGTGAATGCCAAATCGAAAATACACCGGCAGACCGGAGTTATTGAATGCAAACCAGGCTGCGATCCATCATCCGGCTGAGCTGCTGATGGCTTTCGACGTCGATACTAACGTTTACCTGTACTACTGCCGATGGCTCCTCGAAGAGGGACCGGAGTAAACTGCTGCATAGATACTAGAGATCACGGTTTCGAACGTGTACTTAAATACACGTGTACACGTGGCACGTGAACCGTGTAGTAAGGAATTAAGGATCCGTGAACACGTGATACATGAAGGCGGATCCGTGTACACGGATCCGTTCGGCATGTTCGAGTCCGGCAATTGATGCGCTTTTGTTTTTCGATCGAATTCTTTTCGACTGTTGTTATTAGCAGTGAGACAGCAATATGTTCGCGGTAAATTTTTTTTTAAATGAAACTTCTTTCGGTACGTTAGGCGTAAAACCTCGACGCGGTAGGAGTAAAACCGATCTAGCGATGAAACGATGAAACGAAATTCTATTGTATCAGCATATACGGTTAAGGATTCGGCATTGCTTAATAAAAATTATGATAAAATTCCGATGATACTAAGTGGAGATTTCACCGCGAACTTTGCATCGGAACAATCAAAATTATTAATAGAATTGTTTAGAAATAAATTAAGATTGGAAATGGTAAATAATCCTAATGAAGCGACAACAAGATCAGGAACAATTCTCGATACAGTATTTGCAAGACATTTAGACAAAATTGAATCAACAATATTTATTTCATATTTCAGCTATCACAAGCCAATTGTTTCAATAACAGAATCATAGAAAATTAAACGTCATAAAGTGTTAATAAAAATTCGAAAAAAAATTAAAGAAAGAAGTTTCACTTCAGCCATGTGGTCTAAGCACACAACAATTTTATTTATTATAAAACTTACCCAGACCCCTATGTGGGGTCTATACAGCTGCTGGACCTACAGTTTATTAAGATGGGCTCCGAACCACCTGGGGCAACGCAGTATTTATATCACATAGGAAAATTCGCGCTAAATTGTTCGACGTTATGTCACAGTGTATTCAAATACATGTGTAAAGTAAATACATGAATATAATTTGTGAAATTAAAATACATAGGGACCGGTGTAGTTAATATTACTTGGCTTAAGATTCGGATTCGTTTATTACACGTGTGCACAAGTCAAAGAATAGTGTTATCTGAACATTAATTGTCACCGGCCGGACCCGTGGTGGCGATGATTATCGATGAAATACTGTACAGTACTGTAAAGGATTATTCATAAGGTTAGTCATAAGGACTAACATTGACAAACATTTTTTAGATAACTATCAAATTTAAATTAGCATAGCCTAATTCTTTATAGCAAAAATGCATAACATGTGCACTGGTGAAGTATAGTACTCGTATATCTGAATTATGTAGTTTACTACTTGAAGATTGAAAATGCTTAATGTGGCGATCGTAAGAATGTATGGTTCAGTGACTGAGCTAATGCTTGTCTGTCGGTATGTTGACGATTAAGCTGAAAGTCTGCCCGAATACATGGAGTTTTATGTTCTGTATAATTCATTTTGTCCAAACACCAGAATTCTATTGTCTCAAATAGTGAATCATTATATCTCGAATCTTATACTTTCTACCTTTTTGGTTTAATTAATTCATTGCGTTCAGTTCTGTATTAGAATTCTACATTATTAAAGTTCTGTATTAAACTTCATATTATTGATGACTTATAGCATGTGAAATCAATAGTTGGACAAATTAATTATTGTTTTCGTAGTCATTTATAAATATCTTATTTGTTAGTATTTTTAATATTATTTGCGTAGCATATGTGTTGAATCATTTTTGAAGAATAGAATGGTGTGTAATTTTGTGACGATTTAGTGTGATGGAAGGGACACTGGATATCGAACGCGTAGTGTACACGTTCAAATACCTGTTTCCAAAAATTATTCAATTTCTATTTTGTAAATTTCTCAATTATCGCTTCTATTTTAATTACTTTACTTATAATTTTCCTCGCTCACTCATATATTCAATTATTTGATTTTCTGGAAAATAATGTCGGTTCCGAATGTAATTTAAGTAAACATTATACAATAACCACATAAAAGTATATTTCTGAACAATGAGTTTCGACAATTATACTATTCATCTCTATTACTAAATTAGAACATTTACGAATTTATATTTACTTACATTCTAGTATCTAGCAGAGTAAGTGGTTTGTAGTATTTATTTGGAATTTCATATACAGCTTTAAATAAATTGACATCATAATTTACTGCTTTAAAAATTTCAGTGAAATATACATTATTAGAGCCACGATTATTAAAGCCACAGTGCGAAAAACATACTTATTACTAGACTGCGGATGTATATGCAATTTGCAATTTTTGTAGACGAATTTTAAGACAGTGGAATCAAATATAATCTTTTTCTCAGTGGTAGTGGCCTTTGTAGATCTGAAATAAATTAAAATTGTACAAAATTCTGTCGAATTTTATATTCCAGCATTTGTTGAAAATTTTCAGAAGCCATAAATGCATAAAGATCTGCAGTCTACTTATTACCAATGAACAATGTTACCTTGAGTGTTATTAAACATATAATTGAAGTTTAATAATGCATAAAATATTCTATAAAAATAACAAGAATTCAATGTAACTAGACTGTTATGATTTCATCACCCACTTTATACATACTGTGGATCCAAGAAGTATTTCAACTCTAAATTCATGATTCTCGAAAAATTTCCTATATTTAAACCGTTATCATTCCGTAAAAAATGATCATACGTCAATAAAGGACTCATTTTAAAGCTAGAAATCTCTAGGTTTCATAGTCCGTCGTTCATTTTGTTCTAAGATATTTTTTCATGTTTCAGCGACTGGAAAACTGAAGACACTTTTTTGGTCCAAAATGTTACGAAATGGGAACGTTTGTAAAAACATAGACAAAATTTTGCTCGTAACTGAAAACACCGCTGATTTAAAGGTTGAAGCTTCCTGTTTACAAGGATACCTTAAAACGTGACGTACGATTTTTTAAAATTGTTTTATCGAGCTTTGAACGAGTCGTGTACCACCAAATTTACAGTAGTATAATTTTTGTACCATAGAACAGTGAAAAGAAATCTGACATCAATTTTTAAACAGTCAGTGTAAAGAGATGGCTTTGGTCTTCAAATCTACGGTAATTTCGTTTACGAGAAAATTTAAAAAAATTTTTTTGGATACCTTTGAATTTGTAGCCTTTTTTAAAAACTGGTCTTCAGTTAGAATAATTGGTCTTCAGTTTCCCACCTGCTACATCATATAAAAATGTCTTAAACGAAAAATTTCAATACTTTGCGAAAGTAGAGACATCAAGCTTTAAAATGAGTCCAACCGGTATGGTTGTACTAATTGTTCTTACGAAATTATCACGATTCAAATGTCCAGAATTGTTCAAGAGTCGGATACATAGTGTTTAAATACTTTTTGAATCCATTGTACATCTTTCGTGTACCATAAATATCTTAAATTTTGTATTCATACAGCCCTTTGAAAAGTTAACTAACTACTAAATGCTGCCAGTTTGTATAAATCGAACCACAGAAAATAACGTTTGCAACATTAAATATAAACGTGGTTCATAGAAGTCTGAATTTTTGGAAATATCGTCCATTGAACATACCCATCTAAATTCGTTTGAGAAAGATATATTGCCAATCACAATTCACAGAGATTGAGAATTGGTTACTTCGGTCAATCTCCGACATTTCTCCGTGCAGAGTGGTTTCCGGCAACATCAGATCGCGGACGAGTGGCGGGTACTGTTTCGCTAAAATGAAACCGAATCGGAAAAAGCATGAGGGCGGAAAGCGACAGAGAGCCGGCATTGCATTCCGAGGAATTCGCGGAAAAGAGAGCTCATAACTTCCAGGGACGATGTCAATAAGGTTTCCCTCGGTTTCAGTCGTCCAAGACGGTGAAAGCAATCGGAGCCACGTGTCCGCGCGCGTGTATTCCATTGTCCCTACCATTGAAAGGCGAGAAGAAGGAGCTTGATGAAATGCAGCGAGTAATTGCACGAAGGCTGCGACGGGGCCAGAGGTTGGATGAATGCTGGTTGGTTTGATTTGCAGAAGGGTGTGCCGGAAGAAGCCGCGAACAATGATAGGGAAAGCTCTTCTGATACTGTGCGCCTGCTCGACGATATCCCAGTGCTGCTACGTTTTCCCAAAAGGTACTTGAGCGCGAATAACGAGGAGAACGACGACGACGACGACGACGTCTCAACCTCTTCATACTCTATTCTCGGTCAACGAGTCTTGATTTGTATCCGCGGGAACGCGTAACGAATGTCCCGGGAACGAAACACAAAAGAAAATCGCGAGGTTCCATCTCAAGGGCCCGCGAATGCATGAAATATGCAAAATTCATTTTTGGATCAATCTAGCGCGCCGTGATTTGCCCGCGAAATAAGAAACATGATAAAAAAAACTGAGGTTTCGTTGTGAAAATCTGCACTATTATTTTCTTCGCCTCTTGAGAAGCTGTGTCTTGTATAGAATTGCCCTTTCTCAAGGGTCTGTCCTACTTGACCGACAGTGACCTCGACAATGTTTACGTCGACACTATTTCCTCAATATACAGGGTGCTAATTTTAACTCGAACACTTAAATTATATCCCCTACTACTAAAACTAAGAACAAATAACTAAATAGGATGTACATGGTTTTAAGGCGTACATCAGACGGTAATAAAAAAAATCCTTTGAAGGTCATTTTAACGGTTTTTTCAAGGTCACCGTATTTGTTTGCAACGTGGTAGGCGGCATCAAGTTGAGTTCAACGACATACACACCATGACTTTGGAGTGATCTTGAAGGCGAAAAAATCAGTTTCAGTTTAAAGAAAACAAACGTAATAAAACGAAAAGGATAATATCACCTTATTTTATTAGTTGCTCAAGATGCTGGACGTCCATAATCATCAACATTCTATGTTCACCGACATCAGTTCTCATCGAAATCATGTACAGTGACGCACATAAATATTCGGACACTGTGGGCCTATACTGAAAATTAAAAAAATACATTTTGTAGATCCGTATCAATTATACACATTTTAAAAATATCATGAAAATCAGTCAACATTGCTATGAGCTACAAATGGTGAAAGATCGTAAAAATCGTAATTTTTCACGCTTTTCGGCTCCTAACCGTAATAAATCCAAAATTTTTACGTCTTTCGGTGTCTGCCGTTGTTTCCGCATCAACCGATTTCGATGAAATTTTTATGGACGATGAAAATTTTATATATATATATAATTGACGCAGATGTACGAAATATATTTTTTAAATTTTCAATGTAGGCCCACATAAGAAAGTTGAAAAAAAACAACTTTTAGTACTTTCTCTGCAATTCTGACCAATTGCAATTTATTGAAAATTTTTTTCTTGTCACATAGTCAATTAATCCTTCTAATGTCTCAAAAAATTTTAAGTCGTTTGATCCAATCTTAAAAATGTTATCGTGTTTCTAAAAGTGTCCGAATGTTAATGTGACCGACTTTTTACTAGTAATTTGAATTCATAGTGTTTGGGTTTCGGCAAACGGAAATACGATTATAGTTCAGGTAAAGAATACTGTGTTCGTCTGGCTTAGTTTTCCCGGCGTAACCATGCATCAATTAACGGTTGCAAGTGATCCGTGCTCATGAGCTCAATTAATTGCGGGTTTTTCGGAAATTAAATATCAGAAATTTGAATTGCCGCTGTGAAATGGCTGTTTGTATGTGCTTGTGGTGTGACGTATCAGCTCTGCTGATTGGATAACGCGTAAGTACAAAGCAATATGGCAGCATTATAACCTGTGGGCAGAGTACGATTTCCGTGGCCCCACGTTTTGAGGTTATATTTGTGTTCTTGGGGTTATTTCAAGAAGAAAATGTATATATAACATGGTGTCAAACTGGCCTGGTTTAGCCGGTAAAGTAGATTTCCTGTTTTTTATAAATTTGCAAATATCTCGGTAACTATGCGAAATATGGCAAAATATCAAGAGACCTTTTTTGTAGAAAATGAAATTTTATTCGCATAGTCTTTGCATTGTAGCTGTCATCCAGAATTTGAACTAGTAATGGAAAAATCATGTGAATAGAATGAGTTGTGGTTAGGTCGTGCAGGAGGCGGATCAAAACGAGGGGCCACGGAAATCGTACTCGTGCCTAACCTGTCAAATGCGTTTGCAATCGGTCAACTTTACACGCGTATAACTGTTCAACCAGTGAACTCCGGCAACTAAAACTTGGAATCCGCGCTTATCATTTTCTCTTCAAAAGTGTATCATTCCATACAGAAAATTTGAAAATTTTTGGTCCCCTAAAGTGAAGTTTAACCGACATGTCATACCATCTCGGACAAACCTGACAGAACCCAGAATCTTTGTTCACTGCGGACCGCCCAAAACCCTTAATTATTTCAAATATTATTCTTCATTCCCCGGTCGGCGTGGTCTCCGACCGTGTCTGTTTGATTTTATGTACACAAGTTTGCTCTCAGCTCCAACAGAGAAAGAGGGAAGAAGAGAAGAGTATCGTGTCCAGAGGAGCAGCGGGGGTAGATCGTTTTAATTGGGTTTACCGTTCTATATTCCTTCGCTGCGGTTCCATTAAAAATTTTCACCGGCTTAGCCGCCTCCGTTGAATATTCGCGGGAGGTTTTTATCCGTTTAAATACCGTGGAAGAAAGAAGAGATGGCGGCTAGAGCGCGGTCACGGGCTCCTCGCCGACTGTATTTTATCGCGCTGGCTGAATCCCCGGTAGACGATACTTTATTCATCGTGAATCGCGCGGATTTAATTTCACGCCGCTTTACGGCGCGTCCCATGTTTACGGTTTGTAATTACGTTTGATACCGAAACGACCGCGGTGGCGGAGAGGAAAAAAGGAAAGAACAAAAAAGAATGAAAAGGAGAACGTTATTGATTAAACCAGACCAAGGGCTCCAACTCTTGATCCTTCCTAGCCAACCGGGATCGGTTTCCCGGCGCGGGACAAAAACCGTTCTTCTCTTTTCCTCGTCCTTTGCATGACGAAACGCGGAATCGCGATGTCCCCGGGGCGTCGAGCCATGATTATTCGTTGCTTCGCGTTTCCTTTGTCGGCCAAGCGACCCGATTGTCAACCGCATGCACCGCGACGTTTAATTCTATGCGTGACATTAATTGTTGTCAGAAAACTTGACGAGCACCGTTTAACCTTTCCAACTACGCCGCGCGGCTTTTTAACCCCTCGCCGAGCACCGCTTTGTGTTCCTCTCGCGGATCACCCGCTCTTCATTTCACTGTCCTGTTTCCGAGGAATCTATGGCGATCCGGGTGTTCTCATGATAGTTGTTTCGATGAACTTTGGGAATTTTAGTTCAATGCCTGTACCTAGTTAGCATTAAACGTAGCACTCCTACAGTGCCTCATAAAAGTAAGATTGAACTTGTCTAACTTTGCGCGATCTTTTTTATAATATGTGCCTAATTAACGATACAGTGACTCATGAAAGTATTCGATCGACCTTGAAAACGGAACAACTTTTTTTAAAAATTTAACCAAACGACTTGTCCTTTTTTGAGCAATTAGACGCATTTATTTAGTAAATGACGTGCAATAAAGGAACTTTTTAAAACTTTTTCGAGCCCGTAATGAAAATTTAAAATGTGCGTCTTGTAGATCTATGCTAGTTATACACAAGCTGAAAATTTCTTCAAATAGAAGTTTTCGAAATTTGAACTACTGTAACCTTGGGTAAATATTTAAAAAGGTTTGACTATGCTCAATTTATGAATGACAGGTTTTAAATTTTTTATTTAACCATTATAGAAAGTACAATGTTGCGTTCATGGGTAATGATTTAATAAATATCTTTAGTTGAACGCATAATATATTAGGTGCTGTCCAAAGTTTACGTAAATTTTTTTTTGAAAATCTATTTATCAGACAATGTACAATTTCAAGTCTGTGTGTTTACTGTCAGTAAGAGAATAGTTTAAACAAATGTTTAATTTTTAAATATTGTTTAGTGTCTCGTTGCCATAGGAGATACAAAAAATTGAACCAGCAGCATAATTTAGTTTATGCCATACAAGAACGTCTGCTGAATATGTTTGCCAATAAGCATCGATCGTACACTTCGTCTTTAATCATTGACATTATTCTCAAAAAATGTATTTAAAATTTTGGAAGTCCATTATAATATTTAAATGTCAAATTCTCAGATAAAAGAAAAACAAACAGAAAATTGAACAGCATTTTTACGCATACACACCACCTAAACTAGATAGATTGCTTTTTATTGCTTTATGACGTTTTCATTACAATTTAGTAAATAAATTTAGGTATTTACTATAATTAGTTCACGTTAAAGGTTTTGTTGACCACTAAACAGGGTACAAGATTAAAAATAGAAGAAGGAGAATCGGTTTTTACGACCCACCAAATAGAAAATCTCATTCAGCATATAAAAATAAACGAGTGTCAATTATATTTGTGAAGTTTACTTTCTAAAGAAGGTACGTCAAGGTCGGCGTTCATTATTTTAATATGTTCCCTAGTGTGTAAGTTATTAAAACATGAACCATTCCGAGTGACACCAATAAAGCGAGAATGAAGTGGCATAAGAATGTTCACTGGTCAAGCAAGTGGAACGGGGACGTCTCTAATCAGCCAAGTGAAACACGATCGGTTGCAATACAAAGAGGTGAAGTAGAGGAACGCTCACTGTTTAGATAAGTAGAACAAAGAAGTTCCCTGGTGGCGTAAGTGGAATAGGGACACCAATGGCCAGACAACTGAAATAGGGATGGCCCCTGATCAAGCAAGTACAATTGCTATGTAAAATTCCTGGACCTCACCTATTACACGTTTATTATATTGCGTTAATAAAAAACACTTTCAGGTAAATTTTCGATTGGACTTACATTTATTAAAAAGTTGTAAGAAGTTTCATTAAAGTCCTGGACCTCACCCATTACACGTTTATTACATTACGTTAATAAAAAACACTTTCAGGTAAATTTTCGATTGGACTTACATTTATTAAAAAGTTGTGAAAAGGTTGAATAAATATAGGCCCCATTATTCATATACATAACATTACACAATCGAGTCCAATTAAAAAATTCTTTCAATAATAAATACAAAAATTTATCATGACTAAAAAAAACAATTTGTTAAATATTCAAATATATTGTAAACTTCGTAGTCACAACAAATTATTTTAGCATGTTCATTTAGGTCGACTATGAATGTAAATTTTATAAACAACGTAATATAAGTATTATAATCGTATTCAATTTCATATCATTTCAAATACTCATCCGATTATTTCTATATACTTTCCAATAATAATTTGTCTATAAATATAGGGAAGAAAACAAACTTTATTGATCATGTCACGCTAACAGGAGTACGAGTATATGCACTTCTACAGTAATATCAAAATATAAGGTGCAAATACATGTCATCAGTCAGAAAAAATTCTGTCCACAGCAGTTCGTTGTAAAAAAAAATATTCACTCTCTCATAGTATACGAGAACACAGGCGTAGCTGACCTGTGGTTCGACAAGCAGAAAATGCGTTGCAACATCGAAAGTAACGGTTTCTGAAAGTTGCGAGTTTCTTTTTTTGTTTTTATTCCGGATTACAGGGCCCGTTATTTCGGCAACCATTAATTCCGTCGACGATATCGCTTTTCTTGTTACAGAGATCAAAGACCCATGCGCGAAGCTGAACTGCACTCTGGGTTCGCAATGCGTACGAAGTAGGGACGGCACCGAGGCCTCATGCGAATGCTTGGAATCCTGCCCGAATTTAGGGGATCACGAGGGATCGGGTCCTGTCTGCGGCACAGATGGGATCGACTATCCGTCTCTCTGCGAGCTAAACAGAGCGGCCTGCGCGAAGGGTGCTAATATCACTGTGGCATTCCAGGGCAAATGCGGTGAGTATTTTTCACGAGACTTCAACCCCCGAACGCGTTGACACATTGACGCCGTTATTCTCGGTGTCACTAAGCCGGCGGAAGAACGCTTCTTTCCCGAAATTATCAAACTGAACACGGACGATGAAAATGTCAAATAAAACAGAGCCCCCTGTATCCGGACACCCATTGTCAGAATACTCTAACATCCGTACGCTCTGTTATCCGAACAGCGTTTAGCATCAATGTTTGCATACAATGTGCGGTGGCGGCCAGGTACTTACGAGCACCCTTTAAAGACGAATAACTTTTTTAAAATTGGACTAAATTACTTGAATTTCTTTGGGATGTTAGATGAATTAATTTACTAGATAATGTGTAAAAAGAACATTTATAAAATTGCTATTGATCGGAGTTGTGAAACAAAACGAAGGTCATGATTTTTAACTTTTTTATCTGTGCTTATAATAAAAATTTAGAATATGCTTTTTTTAGACCTAAGTAAATTATATACATGTACAAAGTCTCATCGAAATCGGTTAACGTTGTTATGAGCTACAAACATTTCAAAGTGATTACATAATGGCGAAAGTAACTGACAAGGAAAAGACGCGGTCATCGGGTCTTCGATTTTGTCGAAACTTCGCGTACTGGTAGATTTCGTTCTCCTGTTTATGAAAATATAGCATTATAGGCGTCGATACTCAATAATTTTTTAGATATTTACAATTTAAATTTCATTATACCCGTTAAGCCGTTAAGTACAGTTTTGGTTGAAGTTTTTGTCAAGTGCCAAACAGCGTGATTTTAACGTACTAGATTCATTACCGGTAAGGCCAGTATTCAAATCCCTTTTTCTTATTTCTCCATTTTTTTATTTTTTTCTGTTCAGTTTATCTATTTTAATTAATTGTATCTTGCACATGAAAAATACACTCATAATATCTGTAGGAAACAAAATATAAAAATTTTATTGAAAGGCAACATAATATGATGGAAACACTAACTTCATCAATCTTAACGTATCTCAAAAGTTGTTGAGTATCGACGCCTATAATGGTACATGTTCATAAACAAGAAAACGAAATCTACCAATATGCAAAGTTTCGAGAAAACCTTAGACCCCATGACCGCGTCTTCTCCTTGCGAGAATGCCGAAAAAATGCGACTTTCACCCATAAGCTGTCATCTTGTAACGTTTGTAGCTGTTAGCAACATTAACCGAATTCGATGAAACTTTGTACATGTAAATAACTCACTGCGATTTTCAAAAAACCTGTTTTAAATTTTCGATATACGCACAGATTAAAAAGTTAAAAATCATGACCTTCACTTTTTCCTTCACAACTCCGATCAATAGCAATTTTATAAAAGTTCTTTTTACACATTATCTAGTAAATTAATCCTTCTAACATCTCAAAGAAGTTCAAGTCATTTAGACCAATTTTAAAAAAGTTTTTCGTTCTTAAAGTGTGTTCGTAAGTATCTGGCCGCCACGGTATATACAGTGACCCACGAAAGTATTCGAACGCTCGTTAAATCAGAATAACTTTTTTAAAATTGGATGGAACCACTTGACCATTTTCGAGCAATTAGGAGCATCGATTTACTAAACAACGTGCAGAAAAGTTTTTGATAAGATTGCAATCGCTAAGAATTACATGAAAAACTAAAAAGGGTACTTGGTAAAACTTTTTGATTTGAGTTCGTAATGAAAATTCAAAATATGCGCCTTGTAGATCTGTGTTGGTTATATGTAAACTGCTGACCTTTATGCAATGGTTTCGAGAGTTGTTCCTGATCTTATTGTCGCTTCATTAGGATTATTTACCATTTTCAATCTTAATTTACTTCTAAAAAACTCTATTAATAATTTTGATTGTTCCGATGCAAAGTTCACGTTGAATTCTCCACTTAGCACGGAATTTTATCATAATCTTTATTAAGCAATGCCGAACCCTCAGCCGTATATGCTAATAGAATAGAATTTCGTTTCATCGTTTCCTCGTTTCATCACCAGATCGGTTTTACGCCTACCGCACCTAAAAAAGTTTCACTTCAAAAAGTTTTAGGAAATGCCTTTCCTATTTTTCTCGTTATTCCCACCAGCGAAATAGTATGGTTCTAAATATTGAATCAAAATATGAAATAATTAAAGAGCTCGAAATTGGTGAAAGTGTAACAAAATAGACAAGAATACATGTTGTGGAAAAATCTACAATCATAGACACTAAAAGAAATAAAATTATAAAGGTTGGACAATTATTATTTTTTACTACGACTGTTTATATATTACTGTAGGTCTGTCACGTGTGATTCTAGTTATAGGAAACTACATTTTTGTCTATACACACGTAATTCACAAAGTTTAACAAATTCTGCAAATACAAGTGTAAAAATTAGTCTCGACTATCACTGTCTTCGCAATTTCATGTTATCAACAATGCAACAGTTTATTGAAAACCTGTAAACTGATGCTCTATTCTATAGCCAAATTCTCATGTAGAGTCTATATAATATAGTTTACACCTTCTTCGAGATTCAACCAATTTTCCATTCCTGCACGATAAATGTCTTATTGGAGGACACTCTTCTACATTCTTGACCAACGTAAGAATAAAATTTTGAGACGGATGAAAATCGAAAGATGAAATTTTTTGATAACTACTCTTTCATGTTCGCATTACTATGTAGTGTCATAATCTAATCAAAGATTACATCAAGAACGTCCTCCCCTTCTTTAAATCCATCGACACATATAAATTATTATAAACATATTTGATTTTCTTCCACCCAAGTGCCAACTTTAGACCGGTACAAATTAATATACATGCTAATTATACTATAGCAAATTGTAAACTGTAAACTATGTGGTCCTTAATGACCTCGCTGTTAATGCGACCATATTATAATAAATTACAAATAAAAAGAAAAGTTTATTTCACATTACAAGTAAAAATAAAATAAATTTTTTAATATGAATGGAAACTCGAACTTCTAAATAAGACTCCACTAGTAATCATTTTAATTACATTTGAATGTAACAATCCTCTAAATATGATCAGGTTATAACAAAAATTAATTCAGTTGCAAATATGTTATTATTTAAAACCTTTACATAGCCTGAAACAGTCCGAATTTGATATCGTATTATATCAGGCAAGTTATTCAAGAAAATATAAAATAAAACTTTTGCTTCTATTTGAAACTAAAATTTTCTAAATAGGATCATCTATTGTAGCAAAACTAAATATATTTTAATTTGAAGAATTCAATCTTCACTTGATGCAAATGCGCACAACTGCGATCAACTCGTAGTCAAAGATTGCTTGATTCACTGAACGTAGTTCCGTGCTTTGTTAACCTCTGGGAATGGCTAATTAAGTCGTTATTCGTGTTTGTTTTCATTTGTCAAAAATTGTCCACTTTCTTCTTAATTCAACAAATAATTATTCTTTCGCTTTACTGTTTCATAATATCAAGATTATGGCAAACTTTTTGTCATCTCAATTTTATTTGTCATACGTTACGTCTTCCTAAATGTTAACGATTGAAAAGTCACTCGGTTAAAAGATTAATAAACAGGATAATTCTTGATTGCCAGTACAATTCTTGATCAAAATTTTCTCTCGAAAGAAAAACATTTGCAAGATTTATAGGAGATTTAGTTTTTGAAAAACTCGATCGAGAAATCTTATCAAACACGAGGCAATATTTCAGAGCACATTCAGAGGCAGAATTTGCGTCTAGGAGATCGATTCCAGCGGAATGATTCCGCGCTCGATGGTTTCCAGCGGTTCTAGAATAAGAGACCCAGCGATATTATCCGGGGACGCGCGTAGAACGTCGCGAATGTAAACGAGCGCATTTGGCCGGAAGTAATCTCGATCGCGCGCTTAAAGGCGCATGTAAATACGTACTGACAAACCAGCGCTTAAGCTTCACTCCACTTCGATGCAGCAAATATTTGTCTCGCCTAGAAACACCGGGCACAGTCGGCGCCCGAATATATATTTCTCCTTTGAATAAATAATGCCGCACGGCGAGACGTACTTCTTCAGGCGAGACTGCAGGCGTTTTTCATTTCTTCTTCTTCTCCCCCCCCCCCCCCCCTCTCTCTCACTCTCTCTCTCTCTGTCGCTCTCTGTCTCTCTCCTTTTTGTTACTCTAGCGCCTAAACTTTTAATTCTGTTTTCGAACCAGCAAGTCGCCTCCACGACTTCAAATTGGAAATTGTGAAAGTTACGACTTATTATTTTCTGGAGTTTCAAGAGATTCAAGAGAGAATATAAACTAGCTTAATAATTCGGTGATTTTTACCCATTAACTTTAATTCAAAATTTACAACTTTTCGGCTAACGATTGGAAATTGTGGAAGTTGAAATTCGAGTTTATTGAGATTTTAGAATAGACGAAATATTCGCAGAAAGTAGATATTAATTTTATGGTTGATGTTGTTCTTTGTGAAGGGAGGTTGGTGTTTTTTCCGGTGCTAGTGTGCTCTCGCAAGCAAAATACTCTTGTGGATTTAAGGAAGATCAAAGAAAATGGTCTGCTATTTGAAAGCATGAGGCCGGCTCTTATAGTTACTTAAGCAAAAAATATTAGCCGTCAAAGCTTTTAATAAACCAGAAGTGGGCTACTCTGGTTCTGCAGGTGGACGATTATAATTAATGATTTAATTAACTCGTACATTTGATTATGATTTAGTTTGTGTTTCATTGTTATTTGACAGTGATCAACAACCATAGTTGAGTTAATTACACTGTATTTTAAATTACTAGACTGCGGATTTTCTGCATTTATGGAAAAATGGAACAAATGGAGAACGGTAAGAACATTGAAAGATTGAAAAAATACTGCTGCATTATTTTGACGTCATTAAAATTATTTAAAAAAGAAACCGATGGCTACATAGCCTCGGTGTCTTGCAATCCATGACAACAATTTTTATTTTGCATAAAAATCCGCGACTTAATAATTACATATTTTATTATTTTTCTATCATCCATGTGTAGCCATTAAAGAAAATATAAACACGCAGTATATATCAATTTTCTGATTGTTCTAGAAGCTTTTGCACGATGAATAAATTGTAATCGTGGTAAGCATAAAATAAATTATAGTGCACGGGGTCAATAACTGTTAACCGTTTTCGCACCATATTTTGTAAGCAGTGCAGTGAACGCCATCTATAAGTGACTCCACAACAGGAACCGTAACAAAAAAATTATTTTTGTACAAAAAAAGTATGCAAACTAAGGACAAAAAGTATTTATTACAGACTGTTGTATAGTTTAAGAAAGAAAGTTCCTAAATATATTTTTATTTTAAATGATTTGATGGTAAAGTACTCATAAGTAGTGATGGGCATACAATACTCTGTGTTACAAGTTTTCGAACAAATCAATTACCACAGAGTTTCGAATCAATTCGATATTTATTCGAAATCAGAAAATCCTAAAACACTTAAAAGTCTTGAAGTCTTAATAATCGTAATAAATGTTATACTTTTGAGAATCTTGCAAGTGTCGAATGTCTTGGAAGCTTGGAAAATCTAGGAAATCTTGAAGGTCTTGGGAATTTAATTACGTCAAGTTTCACGAGAAAATAGCTATATTTTTCTATTTAACAACAAAATCGTGTTTAAGGTGGTAGCTTTTAACCTGTTTCTTTTGTTATTAAGAATGGTTCCTGCTTTAGAAAAAATTTTTTATTACGCAACTGAAGTTGCAGTACAACAGAGAATTTTACGAGCTAATTTTGATAGATTAGGATATTTAGTGCTATTATCTGTCCAATACTGTAAAGGATCGGAATGTCTATTAATATAGCTTCCCGCAATGTAACATTCTAATTCATTTATCGGTCCCATACTTTTAGCGTTAATTGAATTTTATCTATATACTCCGCTAACATTTCAAGAGTTTCAATTCTTCCAAACCTTCCAAAGTGTTAAGTTTTTCAAAATTATCAAGACCATGAAGACTTTCAAAACGTCCAAGAGTTTCAAGAATTCTAAGCTTCGAATTATGTTGCAAGTGATTCGAATTTTTTGTCGCAAATATTGAATCGAAACGATTCGAAGTGAATCAGATTCCATCACTACCCAAAAGTGATTCGCCTAGTAGAACGCTATCAATTATAGTTATTCAGCCGTGTACCAGCTGAAACGAAGGGAATTAAATGAAAAGTATGTGATTCACCGGTCGAATACAGCATCCTAGGGGTGTGCGAGTACCCGTAATTTACTAGCTGCGCTGAACTCGATTCGATTGCTCGAGCCGAGTCGAGCGTTTGAATTTTCCGAGCTACTTGAAATCGACGAACTGCTTGAAAGGAATGCTAGCTACTTGAAAAAATCATCCGGCTCGAATATTCGAGCCCTCGTAAAACTTCGATTTACTCGAAAATGAATTTTGAGCTCGAAATTTTTCGAATTACTCAAATATATTCGAACAGATCTTTAACTTTCGATTTACTCGTAAAAATTCGAATTGCTCGAGTTACACGAATATTCATTTATTTATTATCAAATACTATTCTAACTATAAGGAAGAAAAATATGACGCTAAATTAATGCTTCTATTTTACTGTCATGTTTTCATGAAGAAAACACATTCTAATTTTCACGAGTAACTCGATAGTTAAAGATCTGTTCGAATATATTCGAGCAATTCAAAAAATTTTGAACTAAAAATTCATTTTCGAGTAAATCGAAGTTTCACGAGGGCTCAAATATTCGAGACGGTTGATTTCTTCAAGTAGCTCGCATTCTTTTCAAGCAGTTCGTCCATTTCAAGTATCTCGGGAAAATTCAAGCGCTTGTCTCGGTTCGACAGACCGATCATTACTCGACTCGAAATTCGAATACTCGAATAAATCGAGGACACGCACACCCCTACAGCATCCATCTAAAGAACTCCGAACAATGAGCCTCGCGTGGTGTGTTCAACAGCGGTGAGGCTAGATGATCACCGATTTAACAAAAGGGATCCGAAGGAAGACTAATTCGCCGCCATAATAAAAGACTCCGATCAAGAAACAATGTGTCTTTAGCTTCCCCGCATTCGTGCGTCAATCGTGCCGCGGACGGTGGGAATTAATCAGCCTCGGTTTATACAGCCGGCTCGACAATGGCGCATCGAAAAAAATAGCAGAGAATTAAACGAAAGCCCCGACAAAAGGCGAAAAGACATAAAGCCCACAAAAGGAAACGAGCAGCCTGGGACGGCGTGAAATCGACGGAGGCCGGCAACATTGCGGCCAACGAAAGACAGTGATAAATTAGCGGTATGCGAGCAGAATAAGCGAACTGCCGTGGCTCACTGTCGCTTAGCTCGCGTCTGTGTTGGCAATGCTGGTACTAAATCGTTCGTACGCGTGGCCAACGGGAAAACGTACGACTTTAGAAGCAAAGGTAGTTGCATTATTCGGAACTTTTTACGGTCGAAATAGTCATTCCGTTCAAATTGTGAAAATAATCGACTTTGTTATGTTTGCATTATCATTGTGATTGATTGGCTATCCTGATCACCAGATGCAAATTCCATAAAACAATTATGGTCGAATATAAAGTGGAAGTATAAACAAAAATATACGTAAAATTTCAGAATTTTAATTTAACTTATTCGAAAAAATTGGTGTGTGCTTAGACTACATGGCTGAAGTGAAACTTCTTTTTACTAAATCGTTTCATCGTTTCAACGTTTCATTGTTTCATCGTTTCATTGTTTCATCGTTTTATCGACTGTACTCCTACCGCGTCGAGGTTTTACGCCTACCGCGATGAGGTTTTGCGCCTAGCGCGTCTAATGAAGTTTCACTTCAAAAATGTAGAGGCCGCTACTTGTTTTGTGGGGAAAAAATTAGTAGAATGCATACGAAAACGTTGCCAAACTATGATCGATAATGGAAGAAGTTATTAACCCTTTCAGTCCCAAGCAGCGCGATCGCGCTGTTGAGATTTTATATTGAGAAAACCCAGGACATTTCGAGCATTGTGGACAACTCACACAGCTCCTTTTAATGTAAATAGTACATTTTACAATAGGTAGAATAATAGTATAATAATGCAATAATACATTACAAAATAAAATAAAACAAGCGCTGTCGCGCTGCTTGGGTCTTTTCGTGGTCATTTAGAGAAAGCGCGGTTGCGCTGTTTGGGATTCTTCGACAGTGTTTCTTCAATACTCCCTGGGACTCAAACGGTTAAGTATGTTTCACCGATATTTTGTGGGAAACGTCAAACGTCAGGATCGTAGTGCAGGAAATGCAGGGAAAAAGGGGGTCCAAATCGGAGGCACCGAAATAACTGGACTCACTGCAGAATATCCCGAACCGGGTTTCTGCGCTTTGATCGTCTCGTTTTAATTGTCCCAGTGGCTTAAAACAGAGCAAATCGCACGGCTTCGCCTTTACTCTCAGAGGAGATTAACTAAATATCGATTTGAATATTCGCGTGTATTCGCAGAGGAGTATATAACGGAACTTTCGCTTTTCGAATTTCTGGGTGTGATCTTCCCCGTGCCGACGGGTGACTCCACCACTTCCATACATGGGAGCTCGTATCGCGAGATCTAAGGACGCTCCGCTGTTGGGGCGACGCGGGGGTTACAGCTACAAACCATCGCAGATGATAAACTTACCGTGTTTAACAAGTAAAAGCGTACTAGTAGTTTAACCCCTTGTCCTATAACAACGAGTGAGACTCGTGGTAAGAAATTTGGCCAAGAACAATAAGGACGAGTGTGACTCGTGGTACTTTGTTCGGGCCAAACGTAAACAACACGAGCCTCACTCGTGGTACTTCGTTCGGACCAAACATAAACAACACGAAACTGGCTCGTAGTACTTCGTTTGGACCAAACGTTAACAACGCGAGCCTGGCTCGTAGTACTTCATTCGTGACAAACGTAAACAACACTAACACGAAGATTGCTAATTTTCTACGAGTTTATCAAAACATTATTAATTTAAATTAAGTATTAATTTACAAATTGTTACTGATACATTATCCACTTTCAAATTATAAATCATTTTTTTCACCGATGAATTGATCATAATTAATTCCCAGACATCTTAAAAGTATTATTTGTGCCCAAACGTGTTTATTATTTCGCAATTCCTTTCTTTGCGCCGAAATATACGTGTCATAAGACGCATACATTTTGCGCAAGTTCGAGCACACGGCTAAACCGCTAAATGGCTCGACGCGTGACCGACCTTCTTGTTTATTATGACCCGAGCAATCGGGAGTTAGCGGGTAGGACAAGGGGTTAAGTGGAGATTCTACCCTATAATGTGTTTTAAAAATATATTAATTTTTACAGAAATATCGCCGAAATGCCCTTGTGGGAGACGTAGTTCTAGTTTAACCCTCTGTCTACCGTAAAAGAAACTTTCATTATGCGATAGAAAATTTATACCACAAAACGTAGTAAATATAAAAAAAAACTTTTAGCTTTAAATAATAAAAAATAAGAAAAGTAACAAAGTCATGCAACGACAAGATCCCAAGAATTTTAAAAGTTTAAATAACCGCAGTATCTACATACAGTCGTGTCTAATGGACCCGCTTGGTAGACAGAGGGTTAAATAATTGAATTACTTTGATTTTGTGGGAATTCTTGGGGATGATATTCGACACTGAACGTGTCGAGAGCGCGTCCATCGAAAACGTTTCCTCTTTCTAGCTTGTTAGTACTTATTTCCAGAATCCGGTCCCATCCCCGAGCATTCTCATGCCAGTTTCAACTCGTTCCTCGTATCTCGTCGATCTAGTTTCTGGTCTTCCAGTTTTCTTCTCTCTTATCCAACACGTTTTCGCCGGATGTCTCCCGCGACACGCACCAGATCCAACCGGAAGGCGGCGCCGTTCTCGAATGCAATATAAACTCGGCGAGCGTTTAATCAACCAAGTAGTAAAGACAAATGTTTGATCAGACAGGTAGCTGCGAGAGAAGGTGGAGGCCGCCCGTTTACTTAGGATTAGGTGAATCCGACAGCCGCAGCTGCCGCCGCCCCCTTTCGCCAGACCCGTTTGCACCGCCTCTTGTTCTTCGGACGAACATAGTGATCGTTACGGTTACAGTAATTTTTAAGACAGTCGATCTCTTGGAAATTTGACTGTCAACGTCAAGCTTTACAGACACGAAAGTTAGACAATACTATAAAATTCTATATACAGTAAATCCTCTATAAATGCATAAGCCTCGGGGGGGGGGGTAGTTATACGTTTATCTGTGACGGGTAGCTATTTTTTGAGCTTCTAAGGCCGAGCCGAACGTAGAGAAGGAGAGCGCGTGTAAAGCAAGATCACGCACGGACCTTTGAACTGGGCCGGCGACTGCGACTCTCCGCGTCTCTTTCTTTCCCATACGCTATCCTTCCTTGCGCCCGAAACGTTCATCGTCATTTAAACCACTAAATACTACAACAGTATTTACACAGTTGAAATCATATCGTGTTTGGTCTTTTTTAATCAGAAAAATGCCACGAATATATCGATGAAAGTTTCATAAAAAAATTAGTAATAATAAAAAAAATTAAATATTGGTGTTACATTGTCATGACGCACGGGCCTTTGGATTGTGCCGACGACTGCGACTCTCCGCGTCGCATTAGTAGTGGTTCACACCGATATACCCGAGCCGAGATCGGATTAATAAAGTGGAGGGGATATATTTTCTGCGTTTATCTGCTACAGCTTTTATGCGTTTATAGAGGATTTACTTTAAAACTATCCATGTACACTGTGGATCTATAAAGTATTTGAATACTAAATGTCCCACTTCCGAAAAATTGTCAATATTCTGACAGTGATAATTCCGTTCAAAAAGAATCGTGCAACAATATACCTGGACTCATTTTAAAGCTTGAAGCCTCTAGTTTCGCCATTTATTGTTCATTACTATCTACAATGTTTTTGCACGATAACAGACACTGGGAAACTGAAGACGCATTCTTGATACAAAATATTACAAATTAAAACGCCTGTAAAAACATTAACTAATTTTTCTCGTGACTGAAAGCATCGTCGATTTAATGATTAATGATTTCTCTTTTTAACAGCACATTATAAATTCATGAACGATTTCTTCTTTCTTCTAGTCGATTTATTGAGCTTTGAATAAAATGTGTACTGCCATCTTTGCAATAATATAAGGTACACCTTATAATTTAATTATAAGGAAACAGCCAAGAAAATCGTAGATTATGTTTTAAGCAGTCGTTGTGAAAAGGAATATTCAATCTTCAAATCTGGAAAGGCTCATTTACAAAAATAGATTTTTTATGCTGTTACAGAAGATTCAATTTTGTAGTATTGCCGACTAAAAACTTATTTTAACCTGCTATATCGTGCAAAAATACCGAGCTTTAAAAGAAGGCGAAATGTATTATTCAACTATTTTTTTTACTAAATTGGGACAGTTCAAATATTGAAAATTTCGCGTGAATCGGAAATTTAGTGTTCCAGAATCGTCTGATCATGACCAATCAATTCTATTTCTGGCATATGGTAGGACCCGCGGAGAGTCGCGTTCTTCGGGAGGGCCCTTCGTTGTATCGTGAAGGCAATTCTCCATTTTTTGGGCGCCAATACGGTGACACCCATTGCCGTGCAGAAGAGATGCACTGATTGGTTCCTGCTGAACTCTGGGTTCCCCAATCAGCGCATTCTTGATAACTTGTTGATTTGCCCTAAGCGAACCTGCCCTGGAGAAAGCGTGGGTCCGTGCCCGACACTCTCCGAGGACGACGCTAGGCAACTTCGGAACCGTACTTCTCGGTCGGGAATATCCTTCGTCCGTACTAGATTTATGACGCGTAACTTTTGAGGAGGCGAAACAAATACGAAACTTAGGCGATGGCTCGACTGGTCAGCAAATGTTCTCGAGCGCCGAATCCTCGAAAGTGGCCTCAGAGTCACGTAGGCGCCATAAATAAAGTCTAAAGAAAAGGCCCTTCGTACGGTTCCCTTACGACGGAACATCGTCCATTCCAAAACTATTGTAGGATCGCCTGATTTGCAGGTGTTCAGCGAGTGCACGAACGTCTGCAGGTGGCCCGTGTTTGTTTACCTTTTCGCTGTGGTCAAGAAAGAAAGAGAGAGCGAAGGAGTGAGAGAGAGAGAGAGAGAGAGAGTGTGTGTGAGGTGCAAGTGGGGAGTGCGAAGTCGAGGCATTCCAGGTTTGGAGCGAGAACAGTGAAGTCGGATAGCGTAGATGAAGAACAGCGAAGTTTAGCGTAAAAGTAGTGTAGACCGTGCGAGATAACGCCGTACCGTAGAACATTAGATTAGTTATAAGTTTTATTAAATAAATACGTTACGTTGAAGCTTGTTCTTGCAAAACCTTCCAATCCCACACTATGGTACTCAAAGGCCCTCGTTCATGAGACAGCCAGTAACAGGTCGATACAAACCCATCAATCCAAAAGAGAGAAGGGAAGAAGGGTAGAAAGGACGGAGAGAAAAAAAAAAGTAGGCGCACTACGCTGAAAGCACCAGAAGCAGCGGGATCGTTCTCTGTTTCTTAGATTATACCGATAACAATGAGACATAATAACCGGACGAGAATGCTCGAAAGATTCGGGAGCCTGTGGACCGAAGGAGCTTCCATTCTTCCCGTTGCTTCTCATCGAAGTGAAAGTCACGAGGGCGAGGGGTGTCCTTTATCAATCGTATCCAGCCACCCCCAACCAAACCACCCCCTCGCCCACCCACCCAGAAGAACCATGGTTGGTGAAACGACAAAATCAATAATAAATTCCAGGTGGTTAGGGGGTTGTTCCCGTTCCTTTTCCCGTTGGTATCCCGACCGAATCCCTGACCTCCCCTAATTTCTTCGGCAACGACGACGCCGACTCGACTGGCGAAGGCGAAAGAGGGTAAGGTTGCTGGAACGAGTAGTCGGGTCGCGAATCTCAAGTGGCTGCGACGATAAATCAAATTAGCTCGAAACTTTCGAGACTTTTCGATCGTCACCCCCCCCCCCTTTCCACCCCTTCGTCGAGCTCTCTTCCCCGGCTCCACTGTCAGCGACGATTGGCCCGAAGGTAAATTGAAAAAACGTGGGGGGGCAGAAGGGGGTGGATGGTTGGGTGTGGGTGACGTGGGTGGACGGAGGGCGAGGGAAGGGAAACGAGTTTTCGAGGCAGACGAACTTTTTCAATGATTGAAAGTAGCGATGGTGACGGCGCGGAGGCTCGGGACGTGGGCGGGGAGCACGCGCGCGATAAAGCGTGCCCGGAGATGGCGATTAAAAGAACGGCAAGTCTTTAGTATTAATGTTATTTAATGCTCAGGATCCTGGCCGAGGTGTGTCGCTGCTGCCAGCTATCCAGCAAGTTGCGTTATCCGATATCGAGAGTGACTGGAAGTCGGATTGAAAGTTTGGTGATTAGGCATTTCATTTTTCTTGCGAATAGTCAGTGTGCAAAACTAGGTGAGACGAAGCGAGTTCGTTGGCTTAGCCTATTCAGTTACATTTATTTTATGTTACAAAAAATTTAACCCTCTGCACTTCGAACGGGATTTGTTGAATAGCTCAATGATTTAATATGGGAACAGCCTAGTGATGAATGGAAACCATACCTCCCCGTTTTCAACTTATTCTTTTATGGACTATAATGGGTAATTTTGTACAAATTTATAATCCTCTGCATTTGAGGATACAGTGGGTGATGAAATTGCAAGACTCATTTGCGTAGATTAATGATTTTATATTAAAACGGCTAATTGTTAGTGAAAATCTTACCTCGCCGAATTCATCTGATTCTTTTATGGACTATGCTGGATAATTGTGTACAATTTTACAACAGTTTTAACCCTCTCCATTTGAGGCTACAAAAGGTGATGCTGACCTTGGAGCTACAAAAGTTTACTCATACAACGTTTAATTTTCTTGATTTTAAAATTAGATGTAAAATAATTGAACTAAAATTTAATAACGCAAAAATGTCTGGAATAATAGAATGGCCATTTTTAATGTCGTTAGAGTTGCCATACATGTTAATTCCAAGCTGTTGTTATTTATTAAAAAATGGAATACGAACACTGCGGATCTTTATGCAAAATAAAAATCGTTTGTATTAATTGCAAACCATAGGAACCGTATTGGAATTTCTTTATCTCTTTAGTGGTTTTATTAAGCGATAAGAAATGTATCGATACCATTAAATTCTTATAATGTTTTTATTGTTTGAAATTGCAACTACCCATACCTGCCATGAATGCATAAAATCCGCAATCTGGTGATTACATATCACATGTCATACTCAAACGAGTTTTTATGGATTACATTATAGACCAAGTTTTCTTAAATCCACGTACTTGAAATCAATTAGGTTTTTCATTTATTAAAATTGGAATAGAGAACATTAAACATCAGAATGGCACGGTGTTCAACCGCGATAGTGGATGAAACGGTGCAGAGGTCTAGTTAACGACAACGAATAATAATTATGTAGCGAGGAATACGGGTCTAGTTAAAATGACCCGGAAACCACGAACGGGACGGCGAATTAATAATGTTGGTCACGCAAGACGATTATGAGATCGTCGTATCATGCAACGAGTTCTGCTTCGCAAAAGTTAACTTCGTTTCCTGGTCACCGACTCTAACTTTTTACACCTCTTCATGGTTATACATTTTGTGTTCATTTTTTAAGATTTTGGTCATACATTCAGTAAAAAGCTTCACGTAATAGTGTAACTTTATTGCGTTATTAACAAAGTAGTGGTTTAATCCATCATTTGGTATAAATATTTGATAACTTGGTACTCAAGTGTTATTACTTACAAATACAGTTATATTTTGTCAGACATTTTTGTAAAAACGACAATTTTTTTGAATAATTACAATCCTTCTTTTATCATTTTAGAAATGAAGGAGGATTACGAATTATTGATCATAAAGACACAAACGAATTGCATTAAAGACAAGTCATTTCAAACAATAATGAATTGTGTAATTCTTACAAAAATCGAGATGACTTTGAAGATTTTCTCATGACTCAAATCACATAATACTCAAAATACTCGTTTCTAAACACATAAAGTATAATGTCTTTGACGTATGCATACGTTGAACGTTGATGTATTCCAATGCCAGAGTCACATTTGCCATTCAAAGTGCAATAAAACGGCAACAAAAAATCATACATCAAGTTTTATGAGGTCGTTGGAGAGAGCTCTTCATTCCTGACACGCGTGATATGATAAACCTCGCAGACGCGTTTGAAACGATTAAAAAATGGATTTAGGCTTGATAAAAATGTTTCCATTCTCGTAGAGACGTTTGAAATTACAAATTTTTTCTATGCTCTTTCTCCCCCCTGTTACATAATGCACAAATATAGTAGAAAAACTGAAGTAGAGAGCTAGAAGGTAGAGACTTCACGCTTTGAAACGAGCCCGGGTGGATTGTCATACAATTTTTTTTTTCATGTTGTAGTAATAGTTTAGATATCAATTTTTAGGATATCAAAGAGTTCGAATATTTATGAGCGGTAGCATATAATAAAGTACTACAATATTTAACAATAGAAGCATCTGAAACATATGGTTAAAGAAAAATATTGTTCAGTAAGGATATGGCTATCGTTTGTACCACGATCTTCCATTAAAACTCACCTATAACAAAATGGCCCCTTGTTAGAGAGTAAAGTGTTCGTTTTCGCCTTCAACCGTGATACTTATTTGTTAATTCAAAACTCAATTTTGCAAATGTCTTAATAGCTTTTATACCGATAAGAATGACATCTTTCCGGAATATCCTTGCAAAATTTCACTGAAATCGGAAGCACCGTTGGGAAGATATCACGGCAACCATTTCGAGGAACGTGGTTCCGAGAAGAGAGCGTCTAGACACCATAAAAATCATTTTTCCAAATTTTCAAAAACTACTTGTCGACCACCTCCTCGAAGTAACAAACAAAACCCGTTTTTTTGGACGTTCCTAGGCCAGACTATCTTCTTAAATTCCGCAAATGAGTAATTTCTCGTGCGAGGGTCGCTCGAAGCGACGAATTTCGAAGCCGGCATAGAGCCTTTGAGAAATGGTGCGCGATCGCGGTTCTCTTTCCGAGAGAGCGTTGTCCCGGCCCTCCCTTCGGTCTTCTATTTCCTCAAGAAATTCGCTTTAGCTCGTTTCCCGTGAATATCCAGATCCGAAATGGAGGCGAGCGCGCCGTTTTCTTCACGCTCGAGCGTGCCGAAATAAGGGTCGTCCGATGGTCTAGGGGTATGGGAATCGAGATAGGTTAACTCGGCGAAGCCCGGGGTTCCTCGAAATGGGCTCAACTAAATTCTCACACTAGTCCGGTTAAGGTATTCGGGAAAATTGTAGACGGACTCGATTCACCAGCGGTTCGGGAACGCACTCGCTCCGTCACCTCTCGTGAGCCTGTGCAACGAGCCGATTACGTCTCGCAGTTGTTTGTTTCGCGACAGAAAGAGACACTCGATTGATCGCGGGAGAACGCAACGGAAACGCTGCGGAGAATAGGACGCCACCGCGTCGCGCCGCGCCTCTAAGATATGGAATTGTTTTTGAAACGAGTTCGCGGGACAACCGCCGGGAAGTTTTGAAATATACGGGGTGTCGCGATGGAAAAGTTTTAGCCCTCTTATAAAATAAACAGGCTGACATAAGTATTCCTGCGTCAGATTGTCAACGGTGATATGTCGAATTTCGTGCATGCAGAATTTCGTATTTTCCTGGCGTGCAACAGAGTTTTACTGGCCGAGAGACATTCTTCCGAGCCGTTTCAAACGTATCGTGAGGGAATTCATCATCGGGTCTTAGATTTTGTCGAAACTTTGCATACTGGTAGATTTCGTTCTCCTGTTTATGAATATATAACATTATAGACGTCGATACTCAATAATTTTTGAGATATTTACAATTTAAATTTCATTATACGCCTTAAGCCGTTAAGTACAGATTTGGTTGAAGTTTTTGTCAAGTGCCAAACTGCGTGATGCTAACGTACTAGACTCATTACCGGGAAGGCCAGTGTTCAAATACCTTTTTCCTTTTTTCCATATTTTTCTTTTTTTTCTGTTCAGTCTATCTATTTTAAGTAATTGTTTTTTGCACATGAAAAATGCACTCATAATATCTATAGGAAACAAAATATAAAAATTTTATTGAAAAGTAACATAATATGAAAGAAACACTAACTTCGTCAATCTTAACGTATCTCAAAAGTTGTTGAGTATCGACGCCTATAATGCTACATTTTCATGAACAGGACAACGAAATCTACCAATATGCAAAGTTTCGAAAAAATCTGAGACCCCATGACCGCGTCTTCTCCTTGTTAGTCAGCTATACCATAAGCTAGAAAATTCCTACGAGCATAGACCGAAAGATCAGGGCTGTGGAGTCGGAGTCGGATGAAAATATGCCGTACATTAGGTCAAATGTAATGTTTAATGTAAATTCGCTACACAATGGTATCACAAAATTCAAATTGGATTAACACTAACCGTACCGAACACAAAATGTAATTGTTGTACGTTGTTGTATAGAAATGACAAGACTAAATTTATTTCGATTTCGCGCAATTTTTATAAAAATATGTGATTGAATGAAGAGATTCATTTAATGATTTCTAATGAAAGCATCTTTGTAATTTCAATAATCACAAAATAAAAAATATGAAATCGGTCATTTGACCGGTCGTGGTACCGTTAGTGTTAAACCAAAAAAGTGGAATCATATCCACAATTGGTATTCTAATAATAACTACGTACTACTTATAATCTCATGCGACCAACAAAAGATTCATTTGTATGCAACTTTTAATGTAAATTCATTACAAAAATGCACTACAAACTTCATATTTTGCTAAACCAACGTAATCATTAAACAATACTCCAATATTCAGAAGAAAATACCACAGCCACCTTTTAATGTAAATTCGTTACAAAATTGCATTACCAATTCCAAATGTTACTGACCTAAGGAAATAACGCCGCATCAACAACTAATATTCTAATAGAATGTTGCACGTGAAATGTCCGATTTTTAACAGTGACATTAAACAAACGCAAGCTTTTCCTATATGAACTTATTCATAAAAGTAAGCATCATTGCAATCAACGTATTCTGTCAATGAATTTCAAGTTTCTTGATTGTAACTCTGAATTACGGTAAAAATTAAATTTCTTGTTGGGCGTTCACGTTCCTCACTTACAAGATTATCTAAATTTTGTAGTATTCTTTATCATCAACAAGTAATACGTTAATTAATCGTCACATGTTATTTTTCTGCACGTATGAAAAGAATACGTGACTGTCGCATTGTTTGACGTTAAAATAAAGATGATTTGAAAGTAAAATTGGACATCTAAATTAAAATTGAAAATAGGATATTAAGGATTAGCTGCGTAACTCAAAGTTGTATATAAAAAAACCTACAGACTGTACTAGCATTTCTTGATCAAAACGTTTTATAAGATTTGCATTCTAAAATAGGACATTTCATGTGTAACAACCTAATAATATTGACTGGAAAGCATTCTTAATCTCACAGAACCCATAAAGGGACCATTTTAGATAGCCAACATTTAATTCGTTTCAAAATCGCATTACAAATGCCAAGTGTCAGTAACCTAAGGAAATAACGCCGCATCAACAACCAATATTCTAATATTGATTGGAAAACACTCTTAATCTCCTAGAACCCATAAAGTGGGACCATTTTCGGTAGCTAACCTTTAATTCGTTACAAAATCGCATTACGAATTCCAAGTGTTAGTAACGTAAGGTAATAACGCCGCATCGACAACCAATATTCTAATATTTACCGGAAAACACTCTTAATCTCATAGAACCCATAAAGGGACCATTTGCCATAGCCAACCTTTAATGCGATTACAAAATCGCATTACAAATTCCAAGTGTTAGTAACCTAAAGAAGTAACGCCGCATCAACAATGAATATTCTAATATTGATTGGAAAACACTCTTAATCTCATAGAACCCATAAAGGGACCATTTTCGATAGCTAACGTTTAATTCGTTACAAAATCGCATTACAAATTCCAAGTGTTAGTAACCTAAAGAAGAAACGCCGCATCAACAATGAATATTCTAATATTGATTGGAAAACACTCTTAATCTCATAGAACCCATAAAAGGACCATTTTCGATAGCTAACCTTTAATTCGTTACAAAATCGTATTACAAATTCCAAGTGTTAGTAACCTAAGGACATAACGCCGCATCAACAACCAGTATTCTAATATTTACCACAAAATACACGTTATCTAATGCGACCATTAAAACCATTTACCATAGCTAACCAGTCTTACCATAATCTGCCAGTCTCCCAAATCACCTAGCTCCTGACGTCGAAAACCGCTCTGGCAATCTCACTTCCATAAATTGGAAGACTCTCGTGACAGCTGTTAGATGACAATGGCTTCCAATTAAACCCATAAATGCCGCGCGGGTGGCAAGCTGTAACGGAATATAGGATTCCATCTGCGCTCATTCGCGAAACCGCTTATAATTTACTAACGACACATTGCTGGTAGTCTTTGGGATGGTATCGAGCAACGAAGCGTCGGCTTCGGGTGGCAAAGTAGTCCGTTTACGATGCAGCAAACACGGGGCGAGAGAGAGCCCGGGGTGAACCCGGATGCTCGCATCCCCGAAACCACCGTAAATTACCATCATATTCCTAAGCGGATGCTCTCGCGCGCTTATGTTTACGCGCCTGAAGCCTAAGTGACTGCCGCCTCTCTGTGTTCGGCTGCTGAGGGTAGCAGGGAGAGGGGGAGAGAGAGAGAGAGAGAGAGAGAGAGAGAGAGAGGGAGGTGTTCCTTAGGTTTCGGGGCTGCCGCAGATCGAACGGAAGTGGCTTCATGCCAGTACACGTGAACATGAAGCGGCACGAGACGCCGATGTTAACATAAACCCAAGTCATTGCACCCAGGGCATAATTCCTTTATTCGATCTCCGTAACCCAACTCCGCCAGCTTCTATGAATTTTGCGACCCGACCGTATCACCGAAGGGACGCGAAGCCCACTTTACGGAGACCCCAAAAAATTAACGACTATACTTCCTCTCTCACTACTTTCCCTAGACGCCCACTAGGACTCGTAGAGCGACGCCGATATGCTCCCGGAATCAAGCCGTGCAAAATTTATCGGCAGTTATCCGACATTTCGGAATTTTATTGTCCGCCCTTCTGTGCAGCACAATTTGTTTTAAAGGAGGTCGTTAGGTGATTCTCTGGTTGCTGAACGTGATTAGGGGAAGATTGTACGGCTCCTGGACGAGAATTGCGGATTGTTTGAATATTAGCCGTCACCCATTCCGGCATACGGTCTCCCTTGATCTTTTAGCACTTTTAAGGAGGAGAACGTGCTTATAAATGATATCGTGGAAAAGTCTTCGTGAAGGACTCCCTAGCATACTATGGAAAAACACTTATAGTGTGAATAATAATTATTTTTTTTGCTACCCTACATATTTCGTACTGCAGTGTTGTAGCGATAAAAGCAGCGACCTCGGTTCCGAAACATTGCACTCATCGAGACATACACGATTCCTCGAGATTCCTTTACCTCTTGCTGCCACTGGACGAGAATTGCGGATTGTTTGAATATTAGCCGTCACCCATTCCGGCATACGGTCTCCCTTGATCTTTTAGCACTTTTAAGGAGGAGAACGTGCTTATAAATGATATCGTGGAAAAGTCTTCGTGAAGGACTCCCTAGCATACTATGGAAAAACACTTATAGTGTGAATAATAATTATTTTTTTTGCTACCCTACATATTTCGTACTGCAGTGTTGTAGCGATAAAAGCAGCGACCTCGGTTCCGAAACATTGCACTCATCGAGACATACACGATTCCTCGAGATTCCTTTACCTCTTGCTGCCAGCGTCGTGCCGAGCGACAAAAACAATCGTGACTAGCGTGACGAATTAGATATATCGGTGAGCCAATACTAATGCAATGACAAAACCTTATTGATTTTATTATTTTTACATAAAACTTCTACCAACGCATTCGTGACATTTTTCTGATAAAAATTACAGTAAACACAATTAATTTGGATTATATTTACTTGATTACTTGACGATAAGAAGTACAAATATGCATAGTCAAATCTGCACCGAATTTTGTCATATCTGGTCTCATTTTAATCAGAAAAATTTTACGAACACATTTGTCATGAAAAAAATGAAGAAAAACTAAAAATTTTTGTCATTGCATTAGTATTTGCTCACCGATACAGCTTGACCAGTATCATGTTACATTTATCGGCTGAGTCGAGTGGTTGAGCTTCTTTGCTCCTCGAGGCGTGTACCCCACAGTAGTGGGGATAATTCTTTTGCACTTATCGTGTACAGCCTTGTAGCTTCCATCGCGACAACACTGTATTTAGTCCAAGTCGCTGTTAAAATAAAACTTTATTTCTCGTTAAATCATTCATATTTGATAGATTATGTGTGCAATCTTCGCCACGAATCTGACTCTACATTACAAGGCAAGGAGTTAATTTAAATTGTAAAACTGAGGTGGATAGGGTATTATGCCAGTACCTTTTACACCATTAATTTTGAAAGATTGCATTTAGAAGGATTAAGAATCCAATAAGATTTTTGCATTCACCCAATAACATAACTTTTCTTCTCGTATTCCTCGCTCCCAGAACAATCCTCCACAGCTCATCAGAAAGAGAGCCACGAGACTCGCTGAGTGAATGAGCTTCACGAATCCCAAAAATCTCCCACGCTATGTCTTAACGATCGTTCCTCGGGGATCGGCCGTCGAAATTAGATCGCACGTTTTGCCCAGTTCGTTAGAAAGCGTTTCATCGTCCTCGGAGCGGCTCACGGATCAAATTCCGTCGCCGAGAAGTGATTTTACCGGAAATTGTCGTTTAATGCAGGAGATTCAGTGGCGCGGCTTTTCGCGAGCACCGACGGAAGCAAATTTATCTATCAGCCGTTTAAGTAGCTCAGTCGCAACGGCATTTCGTTAGTAGATCGTGTTATAATTGAGCCGGCGCTGGGTGCAGGTGTCGTTGAAATTAATTTGCCGCGAGATACCTGCACATCGAGCCGAAACGCTCGATATTCGAGCGAGCGACGAATCGAGTTTTGGCTTCCAGCGACCGCGCCCCACGTTGCCGCGTACAAATTCGAGGAACAGGACTGTGTTCCGTCAGCTCGATCCGATCAAGAAAAATATTCGCTTGTCTCGCACCTAGCTATCGCGATCAGCCGAGCTCTGTCCGAACATTTTCGACGAATTATAGCGATCCGATGAAAAGCGATCCCCCGATGCTTACCGACAATGTTAGAATCAAATAATTCCCGACAACGAAAACACGACAATCCTTTCCCGGTCCCCCGATAATCTACGGTTTATCGACGGGACAAAGGACACGTCCACGATCGTCAAGTGAAAACTAATTCGAGCGAACATAACGGAGAAAATTCGCGGGAAACGTCCGCGAATTCTGAATGGCCGTCGCAGCTGTATACGAAATATGAAAAATCTCGGCGAAAAGCGAATGCCGATGGTCGAGCAGTTAATTACATTGCAACGATGTAATTTTAACTAGCAGTTTTTTTTTACAACAACTCACCGCGGGGACATAGAGAAACGGAATATATGCCCGGAGGCAAAATTTTGGATTTTTTTTCCGTTGAACCAGTTTTCAGCTTGCACGTATCTCTGTGTTGCCGTATTGCCGTTGCACTAAAGAAACTCGCCATGTCGATCGTTAAATTTCCAACGCAATTTTTTCGGCAGATATGAAACATCATTTCACAGTAAAGTTTTACTGTTTTTTGTTTTTATTGACGGATTTGATGCAATTCAATCAGGTGGTAGTAAAACTGGAATAAGAGGAGATTTTGTGTTTGCGAGGTCCTTTTATTGATAATCTGCTGAAGTTGAAATTGAAAACATTTTTATGGAAATAATACACCACAACCATACGAGTGTCAATTCTATTTTGTAAGAACGCTGTTTATGTTGTACTTCTTTATCCTTGAATCGGCTCTGAATCCAATATCTTATAGTGGACAAATCCTCTGAATGTGTTACTTGCTCTTGATGATAGAGAAAAACGCATCAACTGAAATTTGCTCAGCTTCAAGGACCAAATAATGTGATGTCATTAATTTTTTATATGCAATGTTTCATAGGAAACATGAAGGTCAAATCTATTTTTTTAAATTAAACGATATGGTTGTTAATACGTGAGGACTACAAATATTGCTGTCCCAATACAACAAATTTACTCACAAATAAGCCAATTAATATGAAGTAGTGTAAGTCAAAATGTGCCTGTATGATTTACCTCCGCATCTCAAGGGATCAATAGTCATTGAATAAATTAATTATGATATAACGTAAGCATAACTTGCATAAGAAAAACCATTGCAATTATAAAGAGTAACACTTTAATTTCACATTGCAACTGCACCGATGCACTTCTGTAGAAAGTTGCATTGAAGGACGATACAGAATTATAATTTAAAATATGCAGCAAAATTGTACTAGCGTCCGAATATTTTTCTGACCGCCTGTATACGCGTAACACAACGCAGCTAAATTAACCGTTAACAATGTGAATCTAACGCTATTCCCTGGTACACCCCGAAGTTGCTACAAACAAGCGGAGAAGCGGGCAAGAAAAATTTGAAGACCAAACAATTTAAACATAATACCAGGCCGAGTAATCCTATTCGACTGTTCCGAGCGAACAGACGATCAAACTACATTTCATTGTCCCGAAGAGACAGAGCATTCCGGCCGGCGAGCGTACAAAAGCGCAAACAGATACCGCCGTTAAATGAATAAACCGTTCGGAACAATAACGCGTCGCGAGATAAGAATTCAGAGCGAAGAGCGCGGGGGTTTGAGGAGGGGGAGGAGCGAAGTTAGCGATCTTTCCGTTCGTTGACCAAATTCAATTCAATTCCCTTTATCTGCCACTTACCCTCCCGGACAGCTTCCATCTTATTCCGTCCCTGGCCGCTTTCGACCCCGTTTAGTATTCCTTTCTGAAAGTTATTCCGCGAGAATGCAAAATACGCGCGGCGTGCCAGGACAAACCCGGCCACGTTGGATAGGGGCAGAGGCAGGAGAGATAGGGGTAGAGAGAGCCTCAGAAAGAGAGAGAAAGGGGAAAAAAGGGGAAAAAGGTAGCCGGGCCACGTAGAAAGTTTCGCGTAACTCGAAAGATTAGACGGGACCGCGGCTGAACATTGGTCGAGGCTGCTCGCAGGGGGTTGAAGAAGAAAGACGAGGCTGCGAGAGCCGGGGGTTCGGGCGACGGACTTAAAAACAATTGCCCCGCGGCGACGCGGGAATTTTAAACACACTTTTATCGCTCGTCCGGATGGCTTTTGTTCGACGAAATCGCCCGGGGCCGGAACGGGGTGTGAATCGAGGACTCGACGCACACTGTCCACGATCGAAGGGCTTTAAGGCAATTTACGAGGGGTTTTACGGTTTCAAGTGACGCCAGCCTGTCCCGATCTTTTTCCATTTCCCACCTTTATCCCGCGCTCTTTTGTTCCTTCCCGCCCTCCTCTCGCCTCGCGCTCGCGTCCACTTTACATTCAATGTTATTTTAATACAACCCCTCCTCTCCGTTCCACTCCCGAACCCCGCCAACAACGACGTCCTTCTCATCCCCAATTGAATTATAAGAGGGTGGAAAATTACCGCGTCCCTGGGGAATTTAAATAGGACGAATCAACGCTTCCGACGAAGTCCTGGAAATTGGCTTTCGAGCTGTCAACGATCCGCCGCGATTTCGCGTTCTTGTTGCCAACCGTTCGCCGAATTGCAATACTCGGCCGATCACCGAGCATCCAGTCGTTGCGCCCACACGCGACCATGATACGGGTAACGGTACGTTTAGGATAGAAAGAGGATCATCCCGTAACAGTCTTGCCGCCTTCGGACTTCTGGCTCGCTATTTCCGAAGACAGCTCGTGGCGGGTGTTTCGAACAACGTATAACCATATAATTCATTTGTGAATTCTTAAAACATGTTAAGGCTTAGAAAACAATTCGATTTACGACCTGGCGACGGAGAATTTTTAGATTAACTCGGCTCCCTTTTAGTATACTTGCAATTTAGTTGTTAAGCCAAAACGAATGTACCACGGACTAGGACCCCGAAGATTGCTTTACGGCTTCCAGTTGGCACTCACGTGCATCTCCGGTCTCCTAGACTTCGAGCAATAACGCAATAAACCCGTACAGCGCCAGGTCAACAGCGGTAAGACGAGCGAGCCACCCTAATGGGCCTTACCGTCAGAAACCCCCCACAAGGAAAATTCGCCAGTTTCCTCCCTCCTTGGGCCCATCCATAGCGGCCATCTTCTACCCCCAAAAGGGTTGTAGAGGGTGGTAACTAGCAATTAGAAAAGGGCATGGCCCAAAATCCACTTGATGCCAATAGGCTAATAGTCGGATCCTCCCACAAACCGATTTGTATATAAGCGCGTCACACTTATCCACAGTGTGATTCATAAAGTCCGACTCATGTAAAGCACATTGAAAATACACACATTCTTAGTCCACGTAGTTGTCTGCGTTTTCTACCAACCTATTACAGTTCACTTATGCATTCATACATTTCGACAGGACTTCACATTCGGTGAAGTTCCTCCGCGCTGTTCGATCGTCGCTAACCTAATTGCCCACGTCGCGACACACATACAAAACATTTTCACCTCGCTGGTACCTCAAACGACAACCAAGGTAAGAATGTATCTGCCACTTGATACGTGATTGTCGCGCGCGACAATAATTGTTGTCTTTAATTATTAATGACTAAGAAACGAAGTCGAAATTGCAATTTTTTATTCTTAATTTTTGTCTTATACTGTCATGGAGAAACACCCCTTAAATTTTCTGTCACCTGTAGTCGAACGCTCTGTAAAATCGGAGGAAGAAGTCTTCGACAGAGTTTGGTTCTATCTGGACCCAGAGTATTAATATCGTCATTGAATTAATCAGTTTTTGCCGAATTAATTCAATGAAGAGCTGTCGAATTTCGGGACAATAGACAGATTTAACGCGTCTATAAGAAATACCTACGAAAATTTGTTTTAAAAAATTGGTAAATAAAACATTGAATGATCCCAAATATTATCAATTATGTGGTTATAAGATTGGTCCGGCGTACAAATGTTAAAGCAGAATAACTTATTCCAAATGGATTGAAATTACTCGAGGCTTCTTTGAGGTGGTAGAAATAACTTGACAGTGGATTTTTATGCGAAATAAAAATTTGGATAAAAAACAAGAGTGAAATAGAAATTTCTTACCTTGCTTAATATGTTTAATAGGTTGAAAATAATATAACAGTATTTTCAAATTCATATAACGTTTTTATGTTCTACATTAAACCAACTCATTTCTGTCATAAATGTATAAAATCCGCTAAATCTACTAATTAGGTTCTCAAACAGTTTTTCGTTTCTCCCGAGGAAAGATAAATTTATACTATCCGCACAGACACAGAACGGTTCCGTTTCATAGTATATTATTATATATGTATACAGAGCGTCCCATTTCAAGTTTCGCACGCAATTATTTCCTGAACTATAGTTCGTTGAAAAAAAATATTTGAAATAAATATCATATAAAAATAACAGATCTTCTCTAGGTGCACGTGCTTCCGCGATTTCTGTTGAGAGGTTATGTGAAAATAATTATGTTCGAATACGGTGGAAGAAATATACAGTGGCTCACGAAAGTATTCGAAGGCCCTTTAAATTAGAATAATTTGTTTAAAATTGCACCACTCAATTTGATATTTTCTTTCGCAATTAGAAGCATTGATTTACTAAATGACGTGCACAAAAGATTTTTAAAAAATTGCAATAGGTAGGCATTACATAAAAAAATAACAATGGCACTTTTTAAAACTTTTTTATTCCAGCCCGTAATGGAAGTTTAAAATATGCGTCTTGTAGACCTATGTTAGTAATACACATACTGAAAATTTCATCGAAATTGATTAATGTATACACGAACTACAAGCGGTTGAAACTGATAAAAATCGCAGTTTTTCAATTTAGGTTAGATTTTGCTTAAAATCCACAGATTCTTACATCTTTCGATGCGCGTCGTTTTTTTCTTCGTCAACCGATTTCGATGAAATTTTCGGCATGTGCATAACTAACATAGATCTATAAAACGATAATTTTAAATTTTCATTGCGAACTGAAATAAAAAAGTACGTACCTTCATACCTGAAGCAAGACGCCATATTGTAAAAGAGTCGGGGAAGGGAATCAGGTATTTCTTGATAACTCTAGGGTGTGGAGTTTTCGACAAAGTACAGCAACCGTTGTTTTACCTTGACAATTTCATAAGTTTTTATTTAGATAAGCGTGTTGCGTATCTCGAGACGTCCAAGATCATTCAAGGTCATTTAGTGCCGTTCAAAATTTAGCGTATCGTTCACAACGAGCTATAGTTTGGGACATAATTACGTGCGAAACTTCAAACTGGACACCCTGTATACCTAATAATACTTTAATAATACTACTTTTGTTTAGTTTCCGATATATGTCTGTGTTGACACGACACGATACGATGCGTGGTCTAACCACGTATATTCAAATGCATCAACACAAAACCTACCAAGCAGTAAAAATATCTGGTAAATGTTGCCTTATAAAAATTCCAGCGCTAAAGAAAATTTCATAATTTTCAATATAATAGATGCTCGGACAAGGAAGTTTATTCCATTATTTTCCATAAATGAATTTTTATAATTTCAATAATTGTAAAATATAAAACCAGTCATTTGACCGTAGTAGGGTTAGTGTTAAGGAATGTTTGTTCGATCGGTGCTGAACAAATATATTCCGCGTCTGTGAGGATAGTCTAAATCGACGTTTACATGGTTTTTCGAGCTGCGGCACCTTTGCAGAGGATGCAGTATCGACCCATCGCATATGGTGTAATGCATAATAGTGTTATAGCAAAGTTTCGAGACCCCATTACCTTGCTCGTGTATAATATTGTTAGATGTAACAGTCGGGGACCGCGTCGCTGAGAGAATGCTTCGGGAAGATTTGAGCTAGCCCCAGGGGCGGTGGCAGACTAGTTGGAGTCAGATTGATAAAGGCAGATAGAAAGAGCCCGGTGAGAAGTGCACGCGGTTCTTGCGAAGAGGGATGGGCCAGGTTCCACGGGGGTCCAAGGGGTTACCGTGGCGCAGGTAGAAGCATGGCTGCGCCGAGATTAATCTTCGCCCTCGACCAAGGAAGGAAGTTGGATTCCGTTTCCTGTCCGTAGGCGGTAGGTTCCAACCTTATAGCGAGGCTGACGCGGCAAGTTCCCGGGGGCGGTGGTGTTTCTCGGGGTTGGTTCGAGTTACAGACCAGTGGAGCGGCTAAACTCGACCCTTCCGCAACCACCCTCGTTTCTTCCTCGCCAGCCGCCAGTTTAGTGGCTCGTCTAGAGTTGTAATCGAAGCCCCTCATCCCCTTCCCCCTTTTGGTCGTGTACAAATATTCCTGTATCGCTTGTGGCAGTTTCGTTTCCGCCGGGCTCGGTTTTTCCAAGAACGTTCGCTGAACACGCTGCTGCTTGTTTGCGAGTTAATTTACAGGAATCCGGGACTGTACCTCTGTGTCTACTTCATGGCAAGTATTGTCAATGACTCCCACAGTGAAACTCGGGACGGCGTAGGGATAAGGGGCTGAAAGTCCAGAGACACGCGACGCGTAACATCTGAGGTAGTAATGGTAATCTTTTTAGCGAATAGCGACAAGCGTGTGGCTCAACTATGTACGCCTGACCAATCAGACGGTTTCCTTGGGAATTCCTTTCGTACTCGTTCCGAGTTCCATTTTGGGAGTCATTTACAGTACAGTAGACATAATTTCTATAATGAAACTTGGTAATTATACAGAAAAGGCAGAAAAGGGGACCTCTCGCTGATTTTGACGTCCTTGAAATATGTTGTCAAGGTCATTATTCTCAGCAACTTTTCTCGATACATGTTACCACCACTGGGTATTAGATTTTTTAGATATTCGCAAATAACTGCTCAAATGACTGTAGCGAACTCCACGTTTTCCCAATAACCAGAAGTCGTCCTTTAGGGTGAGGGAAGGGTTATGCTCCCCACTCCGCGCACCTTCTCAAGAAATCTAACACAGACTTAACCCAGAAATAACCAAAATTCATTTATTAGTTGTACAAACCTAACCCTCCGTGGGATAACAATTCAGAAACAGGGTGCCCTATCAATTTTGGTTAGATCTGTGTTAGGATTTTTAGGTGAGGGTACGGGGGATGAACCCTTCCAAATGGGCGGGGCCCACCAATCACGTGTTCGGACAATTAAAATAGGTAGAATTCGTGTAGTGGGTGTCCGTAGTTTTTTGTATATATTCCGATAAAACGATGTTCAGAATGAAGACATTGACAACACATTTCAAGGTCATTGGAATCAGTGAGGTGTCCCTGTCCTGTATAATTACGTGTCATTATGGTTTACGAAGAAATATTCTATTAATTGTACACCTGAAAACTTCTACACTATCCTTAATATGGAATGGTTTGCGTCATCAAATTTCGAGTGTTGGTAATCGTGGAATTGTCACGCACTGGTCGAGGTCAATAAGAAATTTCTATGGGAACATTCATGTTCATGTCAGGAACATCTGAGAAAGTCAGTGCTATCGCCGTAACAACATTGTACTCTTGAAATTACAGTGTCTCAGGATGGGTGTTACAAAGGAACATAAGGTGATCTATTTGCAAATAATTATTTAAATAAAAAACAATTTTTAATATAGCACGTTTTTAAGACGGACTAAAAAGTATACTTTAAATGAAAAAAATAATTATTTAAATATAAAAAATTTTTTACATACCACGTTTTTAAGACGAACTAAAAAGTATAATTTAAATTTTAAAAAATTTTAATATACTACGATTTTAGAACGGGTTAAAAAATATAAACTAATTTTTCCTAGCCCCATATAGATTCCTAACCCCATGCAGATAGTCCTGAAAATTTGTGATTGTAAATGTTTAATAGCTATGGAAATACTTGTAATATTTAAAACGAAAAACGTGGGGCGCAAGATAATAGTAAGGAGTATAGAGAGTAGCCGCCGGTGAGAAAACTTACGCAACAGTTCATATCATTAGCAGTGCAATAAAATTGTTAGTGACTTAGGTAAACTATTCATGCATCAATTATCTATTGCATGCGACCCACGTTTTTCGTTTTACATCTTACAAGTATTTTCATAGCTATTCAAAATTCAAAATCACAAATTTTCAGGACTATCTGTATGGAGTTAGGAATCTGTATAGAGCTAGGAAAAAATATTTTGTACTTTTTAGTCCGTCTTAAAAACGTGGTATATTAAAAATTTTTTTCTATTTAAGTAATTTTTTCTATTTAAATTATACTTTTTAGTCCGTCTTAAACACGTGGTATATTAAAAAAATTTTTTATTGAAATAATTTGCATTGACATCCAGTTCTGAGCTATGTTTAAACTTTCAAGTCTCTAGCTCATCGGGAAGTTAGTTCAAAATCAATTGCAGAATTTGTACCAAACAGACACACAGACAAGAAAGCGAGTTAATAAAAACGTGGTAATGATAAAATAAGTAAACCAAGCTGAATAACAATTTCTCGGATGACGTTTCGTTTTGGAGAAAATCGAGTTTGAAATATTCGGCGACTACTGGTATTTTAGCATTCGTAATAAGTAGAATTGGTTGGCCATGATCGGACGCGTCAGACGATTCTTATTAAACCTTACGCGTAACCGCCTTAAATATCATCCAAATTGTGCCGTGTTTTGACTCATTTTAACTAAAAAATTGTGTTGTCTCACCACTATATCTAATTCTGTATCATGTTATTCTTTCTAATTTGTGGGTAAAAGTATAATCTAATAACCAGTCTTATGTTAAAACGTAGTCGAACAATCTTTCATTGGTGCACTCTAATTAAGGGTGCTCAAGAAAGAATGGCCCTTTTCATACCGTTAAAACTGTATTGTACATTGCGTTAATAAATCACTTACAAAAAATTAAAAAATTCTAAGATGTTAATACGCATTTTAAAAAACGTGATATTTTTTATAAACTGATTTAACGTAAATAACTGTTACATAAATATAATCTCCAGTCTTACCAATACAAAGCAAATTACAACCAAAAGAAAGATTATACTCGTAAGATTGCATTCCATTAATCTGTTGCTTGATACGTTTCATTTATTTCTGCGTAGTTTATTCGTATTGTCCGTGTTTCGTAAAGTAATTCTCAATTTCGTAAAGAGCAGAAATGGAAGACAGTGATAGAGGATTCGTTGACCAAACATTTGAAATATTTACAAACGGACCGATACGTTCTGTTAGTCCACAATACATCATCCGAGTTGTTGCTCAACGGTATTTCAAGCCACACATACCGCAATTTAATTTTCCAGATCCCTGCGGAAAGGTGGAGTGCGTAGAACCGGAAATCTGTCAGCTGGACGACTCGAGGCAACCAGCCTGTCGTTGCGGCGAGCAATGCGGCCTCGAGTTCTCACCGGTTTGTGGAAGCGATGGTAAAACATACTCGAATGAATGTAGCCTCAAGCAGGAAGCTTGCAGATCGAGATTGTCGCTCAGGAAGGTGTACAACGGCGCCTGCAGCTCAGGTAATTTGAATTCTACCAGCGTCATCGTGTAACTTCGCTGCAATAGCTCTAAATCTCTTATACATCTCACCGTTCATTATAGCGCAAATTCTATTATATAAATCAGCGATCCGGAAATTTGTCGAATATGCAGAGGACATATCAAGCTCGTTAGAAGTTTTAGAACGAGAAGATGGCTAAAGAGATCTTTACAAAATAATTCGAGAACGAGTATAAGACTCAGTTAATTTAAAACTTGTAAACATTTCAAGTAAATTTTTAATCATCTTAAAATTGTCTTGATTATTCAATCACTTTAGAAAAAATTGTTGTAAATATGCTGTATGTGGTACGCTGCAATTCGACAAAATGATTAAGTGGTAATTCAAAAATCGGTTCTTACATTTGCGAGAATTACCGCATTTCAACAAAATCTAGATGTTAATTATTATTTATTATCAGTTTCGTAGCACAAACTTAAAATACATAAAAATTTTGCACACTTTAGTATAATTTATCTAGACCATTTCAACACGAAGTTGGGTGAAGCATTATAAATATCAACACTATAAATGAAACCATATGGACGAAAACTTATGAAATATAATAATAAAGATGTACAGTTTGACTAAGCCATATAGTTTGATGAATAGAGTGTGATCAAGCATTCAGTCCAATCACAACTATCATTCAATTTTATTTTGATGAAACTGATTTCGGCGCAAAGGTTCGATCTTATTGAAAGTCAGCAAATTTGCAATTTTATTATTATCCCAACGTTTCGATCCGTGGGCGGATCATTCTCAAGAGATTTTATGCGTTTGTTGTGCACTCGTTACAATAAAAGAAAAACAAAATATTTTTATGAATAAGAGTTACGATGGAACGTGGTTGAAACTATCGTGGCTGATACGTAACTGAGTTACTCGATTCATAAAAATTTTTTGTTTTTCTTTTATTGTAACTAGTGCACAGCAAACGCATAAAATTAGAATTATCCGCACACGGATCGAAACGTTGGGATAATAATAAAATTGCAAATTTGCTGACTCTCAATAAGATCGAACCTTTGCGCCGAAATCAATTTCATCAATACAATTCATTTCGATCGAAAGAAATTACATTTATTCGAGAAGTTGAATTTGTTAGCAAAATTCAAAATTCCGCGATCTGTACCGTTGTGTAAGGTCAAGATAATGGAAAAGTGCATAGATATTCGAGAAATCCCAAGTTCCAGATTTCCGTTCTTACATCGAAGCTAACACTCCGCACAGTGGTTCAAATGCCACAATTAGCTCGACAAAATTCTAATAATAACTGTTAATGTTCACGGGTTAGACAATTAAACTGGCACTTATTGGATCACATCCGCATAATCGATAGAAATATCTTACTTTATGAAAATGCACTTACATCTTAAATGTATGGGATCTTATAACATACCTATGTTTGAGTCTTAACACTATTTTGTATTTTTCTAAATCAGTCATGCAGTTAATCAGTTAGTTTTTAGTAAAAGTTTGTCAATGCAAAAGTATATGCTCTACGTCGTAAAATGTATGAAATGTTGAGACTGTTTACTTTCATTTAATCATAACCTGAACCTGCAAAGCGCTGCAAATCGCGTTGAAAAAGCGTTGAAAAATATATTTTTTTGAATATTCTGAAAACTATTATAGGTAAAGAAATGGTTTGCAGGGCAAAATTGTGTAATTTTTTAATAAAGAATAGATTTGTGAAAACAGATTTGGAATATCATTAGCGGTTACGTCGCCCCGGACAAAAAGACAAATTGCCGCCCCTTAAGAATATATACATATATATTTTTTAAATAAAGGTACATATTTTTTATTTTCCATATTTAACCATATAATTTTTTACATTTTTAAATGCTATTACAAAAACCTTTTTTTCTTACTTTCTGTTCTGCAAACTTTTTCATTACATCTTTTAAATTTACTTGATCAGCAATTTCATGGTCAATTTCCAAAATGGCCAAACCATTAAGACGATTTTGTGTAGTAGTCGAACGTAAAAAGTTCTTAATTAATTTTAACTTAGAGAAATTCCTTTCGCCACTTGCTACAGTTATTGGTATTGTTATCAATATTGTTAAAGCAACAGTAAGTAAGGTTTGGGGCAAAATTCAACTTTGTAATTAAGTTCAATACATTACGTAGGCTATCTTAAGAAAAAATCGATATGTGGATTTTTCTATTAATTGGGTATTTAAGACATCAATATTTTTCTCACATTTACAGTCAAAATGGCGCCCCTAAATTTTGGCGTAAATTATAAAATAATTTGGTGCAGCTAGGCGCCTAGACACTTGAGAGTAACCGAATCACTGTGCGCCATGCGAGATTCGCGTAACAACTCGACAAGATAGTTCGCGGCTAGCGTGGCCGCACAGTGGTTCCAAATCCCGAAAACACGGCCAAAACCTCAAAAATAAACTACCTCCTAGGAGTTTGTAATTGTAGGGTTTTGTAAAGTGACGATATGACCACTGAATGCCAGCAGGGAAAAAGGTAAAAACTTCATGGTGCGGTACAGTAGTCAGTTCAAAGTTAGCCTTCGTTTGATGAGCATTTGTCGCGCGCATTAGTAGGAAATTGAACGCACCCTTCTAAAGTGCATAACTTTCAAAATAGTGCATCAATTTCAATTCTGCAAAATGGATGCTGTTCCTGGAAGTAAGTAGAATGTCTATCTGTTTTTGTATCTCCAAAATTGTTAGTCATTACGTTACACGATGGAAATATTCTTTGGAAAACGTAGAAGGTAAAACTTGATGCGCGTATTGTAGAAACGTAGACATAAGTTAAAAGTTCACGGAGTACCACCAAAATTCCTTTTCTGACGTGTTGCTAATACATTTATCTTTCAAAATTTATATAAACCAACTGCCACTAGGCGCCACTCTGCTCATACGAGGGTAAACTTTGTTTCTTTCCTATGGATTTTAAAAATGCGATTTTACAATTGTTAGTAAGCGTTTCTTTATAATCATTGTGAATTGAATAGATATCTGCTGCGATTCGGATGATTAAATCTTATGTACATAATTTATTGTACAATTATACTAATTCTTGATATACAAAGTGCAATTTTGCTTGTCATTTATACATTTTTACCTATCAACCACTCAAAACACATTTAATGCGAATTGTTGTCTAAATTTTAATCGGCCATTTTGTTTCTTGGAATTTAAACTTCATATTCGTAATCAGCGACCCCAAAGACTCCAAAAAGATCATTTTCCAAGCGGGCGTAACCATTTTTTAATGTACATGTCCACCATATTGGATCCGCCATTTTGTGTTTTGGAATTTCAACTTCACATTCGTAATCAGCGACCCCGAAAACCCGCGAGTACGAATTTTTGAGTGCATTAAAGTACGTTTAGAGGTTTTGGCCGTGTTTTCGGGATTTGGGACCACTGTGCGGCCGGTTCGCCGTAAAATCGCCATCAGAGACCCGTTCAAGTTCTTTACTCTCGATCTCAATGATCAAAAGTTTGTCGGGAACAAACGTCGGTGTCCACTGTTCCGCGATCGGCAAACAAAACCTTCGCTGACAGACGAGACACGGCCCGTGATTTTTAATCCGCGCCATTGTGCAGGAATCAATCCGTGCGACGAGGCGAAATGCAGCCCGTACGAGCAATGCGTCATTAACCGACAAGGGATAGCGAGCTGCGAGTGTGGCCCAGAATGCGAGCCGGTGATGAGACCAGTCTGCGCACGGGGAGGCAAAACGTACACGTCCCTCTGCGAGCTGAAGAGGCAGGCCTGCTTGACGAAGACCAACATCGAGGTCGCGTATACTGGAACCTGCGGATCTAGGGGACCATGCTCCGAGAAGGTCTGTCGATTGTCTCTCTATTACGTAAGAAACATACGCGCGATCAATCAAAGGGATATTCCCAATCGTTCGACTGCGGTGTTCTACAATTTAAAACTATAACCGTCTTGCTATGTGAAATTCGCATAGAAATTGTTGTAATTGGCTAATATAATTCTGAGATATAATGATGATATAGTTAATTCTGAGAATATAATGGCTCAGATGAAAGTCAGAATTCATTGTTAAAAACGAGAAAGCATTAGAATGACTTTACAGTCAGTGTAAAAAGTATTCGTACACCCGTTAAAAGTGACTAACTTTTTAAAAATTTGACAACACTGTTTAAGTTTATTTTTAGATGTTAGAAGAATTAGTTTGCTACATGATGTATAAATTACTTTTTTAAAAATTGCTATTCGTCGCAATTGCGAAGAAAAAATATCACTAATGACATATTTTGTAAAATATCTCGGTAACTAATGATTTTCTTTACCATTCAACCCCATCGCGTTTTTACGTAGAATGACGAGGGGAATCTATCAGTGTAAAAAGAAGTATGCATTTCTATAAAAAAATACTGCAATTCTACATTGCACATGCATTGCACTTTTAAGAAAAAACGAGATCCGACGAATGTAGTACTCTTTAAACTATTCATTCTTTTCCTTCGAGGTTTTTCTGTAACTGTACTTGTAACGAAGTTATAGCCTGAAGCAATTGCGTGAACGCCCCTTTATGACACTTACTAAAATTCTTTGCATAGGAAGTAAGTCCTAATCAACTACTGCTTTTTCGCATGCTTCATCCAGTTTTGGGCACGAGTACGATTTCCGTGGCCCCTCGTTTTGAGGTCATATTTGAGTTCTTGGGGTTATCTAAAAAAAAAAATGTATATATAACATACTGTTAAATCGGCCTGGTTTAGCCGGTAAATTAGATTTCCTGTTTTTTATAAATCTGCAAATATCTCGGAAACTATGCGAGATATGGCAAAATATATACAGCCTTTTTTTGTAGGAAATTGAATTTCCTATAAAAAACATTAAAATGATAACCCAGACCTAACCCAGAACTAACCCAGACCTAACATAGCCTAACCTAAACGTCAATAATATTCACTGCTAATGAAGTTTTAATACATAGACATTTCTTGAGTCTCGTATAAACAGTTGTGAATGGATCCTTTAAGTTCCCCAACCATCATTTAGGGAGGGAGGCAATTGTTCTGCAACTTCACGGAAATATAAATATACTCGTGAAAAATGTCATAGGACATAAATTATTGGGAATTTAATTTTCTACAAAGAAGGTCTCTTGATATTTTTCCATATTTCGCATAGTTACCGAGATATTTGCAAGTTTATAAAAAACAGGAAATCTACTTTACCGGCTAAACCAGGTCAATTTGATACCATGTTATATATACATTTTTTTCTTGAGATAACCCCAAGAACATAAATATAACCTCAAAACGAGGGGCTACGGAAATCGTACTCTGCCCCAGTTATGATTTCCCACGACGCCCTGCAGCGTACTTACCAATTAATTTGCAACACGGCAAATGTTCATGAAGAAGCCAATTTCCTTTATTCGCATTCAGATTCACTCCACTTTGTACACAGCCAGGCCACAATCCCCATCCTTCTGGGCGATAAGGGTGCTTAATCGCGACTGAGACACCAGGGTCGCAATATGGCCACGTGAAAAACGGGGGGATTCGTCGGCAGCCAATGAAAACGCGGCGAGATCGCGTTGGCCGAGTGTACATTCAATTCTGAGAATTAAAGTGCCGCGCGTAAATTGCACGGGGCCCCAGAAAGTATTGCTCGCGATAGATTATCGGCTTTGCGGAGTAACGTTTCCACGAAAAGGGTGGTCCCATGGAATATCCGGTTGAAACCATCGTCGAAAAAGACCGGTACTGCCGGGAAAGTTCCGAGATAAGCATGTGAGACCGCCGCGATTAACCCTTCAAGGACGACATGCAACTCCCAGTTTCTTTTTGTGCAACCAACATTGTACGAGGTTACAGACGTTACCATAATTTACAGGAGAATCAGACTTTTTGATATTTTTCATCCTCAAATTCTAGAATGTCAACAATAAATCCTGAACGTGTATCGTACCTACAGCGCCTGCCTCAAAAAATAGGACAACTTACATTGTTCAACGTTTTTCGTGTTTTAGTAAGATCTTTAGACTCGGATGGAATTGAATTGCTAATTTTACGTACCTGTCAACGGTTAATGTATTTCACACGCACATACGTGATTATACGGCGAATTTTCGAACATAATAAAACTTGCCTGCATGAATTGTAAGATGCACGAGCTACATAAATAGTTATTTCTTTTTCTTAATAATTTTGATGTAATCGTTTAAAATAACAACGGTATTTATAAATTCTTTAAAAGTGCTCACTGTTTTACAATTGAAATACCCATTTTTATCATAAGCGATTAAAATCCGCAGTCTAGTTATGATATATTTTACGAAAAAAAATGTTGCAATCTGTACTAAGATTGCAACTTATATATTATTCATACGTTTAAATATGACGAGAAACATGAAGAATATTTGAAATCCTGAGTGGTTCTAATATTTTGGCCAGAGGTTGCAATAATTTAATTCAGTGTATATTATTTTGAAATGGTAGAGAGGCAAGGAATATGAAATTCTCAGCATAAATATAGATAAAATAATCAAACGCAGAAATTTAAAGGATTTCGCGTGGTACGTGCTGCAGAAACATAAATATTGTGACTCTGGCAGAGCTTTCATTTTCTTACTTTTTTAAAACGAAAACAAATCCGATCTAATAGAAAATCGAGTAGTAATATGAGACGGTGTTAGGTTTCAGGGAAATATAGTTATGAAACTGAATGAAAGCATTAACAATGATATATAAGTATAACAAAACGTCAAAAAATAAGACAATTACAATTAGAAGGAAAATTTATTTTATTTTGCAATAATCACATACGTAAATAGTGCTTTCGGGGAATTTCATATCGTAAAATATGCACATTGCACCATTCGATTTTGGTTGTGCACTTGCATCCTCTGTTTCGAAATCAGCGGTGTCTCATATTGCTACCAATTTACGATTCCATGGTTTTTTTATTGTATATCATAATTAAGATACAAGCACTACAAATATCCTTTAATATACCAATAGTACGATTATTATAGCATAACTTACTGTTTTTGGTTCTCTGAATATCGGAAAATAAATCACAGTAAATTCCACTATTGGAAACACATGTGCCACTTTCTACTGCGATCCACTCGTAAAATAACGATGCTTAGCAACATCGATCGCTAAGTAAAAGTATTTTAGTCGGTATAGTATGTGACGTACAATAATTTCTAATACATACTAGAACTGCTGTGCCTTAAACGCAACTGACACTCGTATTGTTACGTAATAATAAGATGCAGATCTGTGACGATTTTGTCATAGTACGTACTAGAATATACAAGCTTACCAACAAATTTCTCAGGTAACTATTTTTGTAATTTCAATAATCGTGGAAAAAACAATCACGAACAAGTCATTTTGACCCATTTGATAATTCTAATGCTAAAAGAATAAATATCGTGTGTTGGTCAAAACATTGGTGTCTCATATTTGAACAGCGGATTTTTTGCATTTATGAAAATGTGTTGGTGTAATTTCAAAGAGTAAAAATATTAGAAGAATTCAAAAATTCTGTTATATTATTTTCAATTTATGAAATATATTAACGCCAAACCTACCAATGCCGAACAAACTAGACGGTCCCACGTTACTTATTTTAGAATTGTTTAAATTATAAAGTCTCTGTCATAGGAAATGATTGAATAAATTTCTAAAATCCTACACTATTATAAAAATAGCAAAAATGCTGTATAAACTCAATCATATCGTTTTTGTAAATCAATTCATACCAATCGCCTTTAATGCTTGGTTGGTTTAGTGTTACGAAAGAAAATTATTTAAATAAGAAAAAATTTAATACACCACGTTTTTAAGACGGACTAAAAAGTATAAAATCATTTTTTCTAGCCCCATAAGTGTCGCCAGATCGCTGAAATCGAGGGGAATACAATTTACCATCTCTCTGATGACCAGGGTAATATGTAATATGTTGCGCGGCACGTCACGTGACCAGTCTACGGTCTTAGTGGGGGACGTTGGAGTGTGCTCATGTAGTGGAATGGGATAGTGGAAGGGGAAAAGGTGGAGAGGAAAATCAACCCAGTTTTGGGTTGATCTGGCGACACTGAGTCCCATACAGATTCCTAACCTGATATAGATAGTCCTGAAAATTTATGATTGTGAATTTTTAATAGCTATGAAAATACTTGTAAGATTTAAAAAAGATTTAAAATGAAAAATTATCTATTGCATGCGCCCCACGTTTTTCGTTTTAAATCTTACTAGTATTTTCATAGTTATTAAAAATTCACAATGACAAATTTTCTGTATGGGGTTAAAAACTTGGTATGTTAAAAATCTTTTTTATTTAAATAACTTTTTTTTAAATTTATATTATACTTTTTAGTCCGTCTTATGAACGTGGTATATTAAAATTTTTTTTTATTTAAATAATTTTGCACGAAGATCCGCTGTCTGCAGATATTTCTACCTTATCTGATATTCCCGTCCTCTCCTCCATTCTATGGAGTCAATATGGCGCACAGGGGTCGTCCCTAAAGGATTAATCTAAGTTCTGTCTTGAGGAGGCAAAGAAGGGAAACAGAGGGGACACGTCAGCGCGCGCGTGTCCTCCTGACCTGACAATCTGCGGGATGAAGGAAAAGTCGATGTTTAGAGGGCTGTTTTCTCCGCAGATATGCCAGTGGGGTGCCATTTGCGCGGAGACCGGCGGCACTGCGATCTGCGAGTGTCCGACTTGTCCGGCAGAGTTTCAACCTGTCTGCGGCGATGACGGCATCAGCTACGGGAACGAATGCAAGCTGCGCCTCGAGGCTTGTCAACATCGTCGGGAGATCCGCGTGCTTTACCAAGGACTCTGCAGTGAGTAATGATCCCCCATCGGAACCTCTGATTCTCTTGAATTATTGTTTTCAAATCAGTTTCAACAAGCGAAACCCGGGCATACGAGAAGCTAGACAATTATGGTACAGTTGAACCTCCGTGGTATCAACTAAATAACTTTGGTACCGGAGGTCACGGCCCGTGACTAAAATTAGCATTCGAACATCCTTCACGATAGAATAAAAGTTTTAACGACGAACCAAATCACTTGAGCTTTTTCGGAGTTGATAGGATGTATTTACGAGATGGCAAAAGACATTTTTGAAATATTGCGATTTACTGGAGGTGTGGAGAACACGGTAATAACTCCTTTCTGAAGCTATTTTTTTATCTGGACCTATATTGAAAGTTTAATTCTTTGTACTTGAATGCCGACTCTGTAGCGTCATTTGAGGAGTATTTTATAAATTGTAAAAAGTTCAACTGTTGTGTGACAAACAAATTACATTTTATGCGCACAACGTAAAAAAGATTTTATAGAATAAAAACGTTCTAGGTTGAAAGAAATGTCTTGATTTTAGACATTCGAATTAAAATTGCGTCGAGGGCAAAGTGTTAAAACACCCGTCCTTTTGTTTCAGTTATTCAGAGCGTAACCAGTAAATGGGCCGACTTTTAACTCGGTTGTTACTGAAAACAGAAAAAAGTTATACACGAAGTTTTGCGTGATTTAATGTATGGTTGAATAAAAAGTTGTTAACTAAATCCTTCCTCATTCGAAAAGCTATTCAATTTTATTTTATTGTTAATTATAAGTTTTAACAAATTACATACCAACATAACAATGCACATTTTGTTCCTTATTAACAACACTTCTAATCACATACATAATAATAAATATATAACACTACTACGTACATTAGAAATGTACAGGACTCCAGTGACGTCCAGACGTCCGAAAACAGGGCGTCCCAAAAATGTTGTAAATCCTTGAAATGGGCATTTCCTGAGGTTACTTAAAGTAACTTTTTCCTTTGCAAAAATGGCCGCCTCGGAATTCTTAAGGAGTTATTAAAGAAAAACACAGACCAATCATAACACCGTTACAGCGGACGGATTCCGACTCGATGACAGGTCGCGCTTAGCGTGGCGTCGCCATTGGCCGAGCCCGAATCAATTCGCTGTAGCTGCGCTCTGATTGGTGCCTGTGTTTCTTTAATAACTCCGCAACAAAGCCGAGGCGGCCATTTTTGAAAAGGAAAAAGTTGCTTCAAATATCCTCAAGAAACGTCCATTTCAAGGATTTATAACATTTTTGGGACACCCTGTATATTGATTTTTCCTATTATTTCAGACTTTCAAACGAAATCTAGTTCTTCGAGGAAAATATTCTTAATATTTTAAACAATTCTCGTCCGCATAGGATAAATAATAATTTGTTGTTTTTTGGATATTTCAGAAAAGAATCTTCTTGCTATTCCAATACGTCTCAAATATTTCGAATTTCTCACTTCTGTGCTGCCTGTGTATTTACTAAATCAATCAAATTAAGTGTTATGAATCAAATCCAAGCTCATCAAATGTCATAAATTGTTGAAATGAAAAAATGCATCCAAAAAAGACGACCAGCGCTGAAGGCCAAATATTTCCAATATTTTCTGTGCCTTTCACGTTCGATATCTGGTTGCAAATCATGGATTTCATACAAAATTGTATTGTTCCGCGATACCAGAGATGGAGAAGGAAAATGTTCTCTCGAAAATCGATTCGAAATAAGTCAGGAAACAGCACTACCTAGATTACCAAGCTCCTTCGGATTCTACTTGCTTCCAGTGATTCTCTTAGTTTCTGCTTTTTCCTTGTTGTATATTGAAGACGGTCACCCGTATCGTCTGTACCGCATATCCTTCTTTATACAATTTACCTTCAATTTTATTTCACCACTCGTGCCGTCCAAGTACGTTGGTAATCTTGAAAGAGAGGGACTTTTTCAGACCGACTTGAACCTTTGAACGACGGAAAACCGGGTCACTCGAAACCTGGAAATAAAACTCTGCTTGAAGTGGTCTTGCCATTTATACATTACTTGTCCAATATTTCTGACACAAGCGTAATTTAAAATTACGTTTACAACAAATTATATTTCAAATCAAAATCCATCAGGGTATTTAATGATGCATTGAGAAGATAAAGATTTTATTCAATCGGCATAGAGCCCGTAGATTTTAACATAAATGTGATACTGCTTTATAGTATTTAATATCTTCATTTTTAGTTACATAATTGTTGCATTACTTCCTCATAATTTGACTTTAAAGAAAGAATTTTTATATTCATTGCAAATCTATTATTATACATTTACACTGGAAAGTAAATATTAATAAATGATAAATAATATTTCTTTTACTAAAATTCTGATATTTTTGATCATATTCAATGTGAACTAAAACATATGTACCTCAAACCATATTAAGATAATTTCTATAAATATGACACCACTTTAAAATTATCATTCTTTTTATTTTAATTACAATGCTGTTGCATCACATTATATAAAACTACCAAGCCCTTATTTCTCATTAATTTGTCAGAAAAGAAAGAAATTCTACATTCATTGCATATCTACAGTCACATTATTGTACACATATGTTACACAAATGGACATACAATATAACTAGACCACAGGCAGTTCCAACCAGTAGCTCCGGAGATATTTGAGGCACCCTCCCCGCTTAGGTCCTTCCCCCACTCTTAAACTTTATCGTTATAATGTATAGTAGTGGGAAGCTCCCACCACGAGAGCCGCGCGGCGCGCGCAGCATTTACTAACTCTACGGCTGTACGTAGTAGTGGGTAGAGGTTCGATGGTGGGGACCTTGCAATTCTCGGAGGGGAATACATTGGAACTCCCTGAACTAGACAATTTATCCAAAGTATGTAATGCAAGGTAAATATTAATAACTAAAAAATAGCATTTCTTTTCGACTAACAATAAGTAAATATGAAAATTACATGTTCCCGTCAAAAAATTCAAAGATTTTAAACATCTGATTTAATGTAAAGGGTTTAAAAGACTAACCCGGAACACGACATCTAAATACTGTATAAAGCAACAGTACTTCTGTTGCTTTCTCCACAAAGTGGTGGCTACAGTCAGTAAACGTTGTGGCCATCTTGAATCTTTTATCCGTGGAAGACTGTAAGCTATTAACCTGTTTGCTTTCACTGAAAATGTGTTCCCAGTCTCGCTGGAGAAATCTCGGTGATACGTCGAATAAGTCGATAGGTACTTAGCAGAGAGTCAACTCTTTCGACTTCTAGTCATTGAATATGGAACCCATCTGGCGCGAGGTCGACGACGCGACGTCGCCCAGTTTTAGACAGTTGCTTCATTCTCACGTTCTTTCTTCGGGGCGCGTTCAGCTTCATGGAAATCGGTCACGAATGCGCGCCAACCTGACACGAAACAAACGCACAACTCGACGCGACGGGGTGGCCTCGCGACTGCTGGTTGCCATGTGACACACGACATTGTTCATTTCCAACGCAAATTATTTCCACGCGTTCGTGTACCGATCTCCTGCTGGTCTTCACGAACGTCTTTTCGATTACAGACATTTGCACGAGGATTGGTTAAATACTAAACAGTGGGTCAAACAAAAACCGAACTTTTTCTCCAATTTTCAATTCGAGGAAAATTTAAAAAAAATACAGAGATAATAACCCTCAGATAGCGGATCTTCTTCACAATTATGAAATTGACGTTGCTCAAGACCATTCACAGCTTTAGGCATCAATTTTTTACAACATATTTATGAAGATACTTCTTGTAGACCCGATAATTTTCTTGACATTCCTAATGTAACTATTTATTCATTCCATTAAATCGGTAGAAATTGAGTAATTGAATATCGATTTTAATACTCTTAACAGATACTACGGCTTCTAACAAAAATGATCACAGCTTCAAAAATGAATTTTTTAGAACATATTTTTGAAGGTAATTCTTGTAGACTGGCTAATCTTCTTGACATTCCAAATGTAACATTTTATTCGATCCATTAAATCGGTAGGAATTGAGTAATTTAATATCGATTTTAATACTCTTAACAAATACTACGGCTTCTATCAAAAATATCACAGCTTTAATCATGAATTTTTTAGAATATATTTTTGGAGATACTTCTTGTAGACCCGCTAAAGTTCATGACATTCCTAATGTAACATTTTATTCGTTCCATTCAATCGGTAGAAATTGAGTAATTGAATATCCATTTTAATACTCTTAACAAATACTACGGCTTCTAACAAGAATTATATTAGCGGACTCCAGAGTTTATTCTTTTACGACAAAAATGGGTGGCTGCAATTTGAAACAGTTCAAAGATTAAAGGATTGTCAGCATACCAACACATTTTGTACAATTCAATGAAACTCGAAGAAGAGAAATCTGCAATTAATGCAACAATTTTTATATTGTGATAAGATCGGCAATCTAGATGATATATATTCAGATCTTTTCAGATTTCGATTATAGGAATATACTGTCGCACAGTAAAAATAAATCGTATGACGTTTATTTGTTCAGCTGTGAAATTCTCTATCATCTAACCTTGCTCCATATTTTAAAGCAACAGAGGAGTTTTATTAATAATTTAAAATGAATAACTATTATTTTGAAATAGTCTTTTACATGTAGCTAGGTTCATGTTCCATTTCATTTAATTTTGTCTACATTACACTCTTTTAATTTTACAATTTTTTTACTAATAATCGATGGGACGGTGAACTTGCTGGTTAGATGGAGGGGTTCAAAACAATTATGATATCGATTCCGGTTCTTGAAACAATTACGAGAACCGAAAAAATGTTATAACTGTTATGAGAACCGATATTGTAACGGTTCTATAACTGTTATTTTTAGGTTCTGGAATTCGGTTTCGGTTTCGGTTCTTCAGACTTCAGAACCTATAATATTTCCCGTATCGGTCTCATATCGGTTTTGCAGTTCTGCAACTGATATTTTTTGATTCTGTATCGGCTATACAGGGTGTCTCAAAATTCCTTTAACACCCGGAATTGTGAGGTTCCAGAGATCATTTGAAGCGACATTTTCCTTTTCAAAAATGGCGTCCGCTGCTTTGTTTAAGAGTTATTAACGAAAAACACATCAAATGATCTCAGGAACCTCTTATTTCTGAATGTTGAAGGAATTTTAAGACACCCTGTATAGCCGATACAGAATCAAAAAATATCAGTTGCAAAACTGCAATACCAATATGAGACCGATATGGGCCACATTATAGGTTCTGAAGTCTGAAGAACTGAAACCGAAACCGAATTCCAGAACCTAAAAATAACAGTTATAGAACCGTTACACTATCGGTTCTCAAGACCCGTAACCGTAACCGATATAAGCGAGAACCGATATTCTCATAACAGTTACAACATCATTTACGTTCTTCATAACTGTTTCAGTCAGAACCGATATATAACTGTTTCAAACAGTTATTTTTAGATCCGTTTCAAACCCTGGTTGGATGTATGATGTCCCTTTAGAAAGACATTTCTTATGACACACATTGAAGACATTGCTGAGACATTCAGTATCTTTTGTTCATTATGGCTTGGGAGCATAAGCCTGACAAGATATAAAATGACGAGACGCGTACTAAACAGATACCGCAACATAACAAGCAATTAACGAGTTTCCAACCATTCGAGGAACTTTGTAACTCCTTCTTGTTCTACATTGAACTTTTTGACGGTGTTTAATTGGCAATCAGACGATCTAATGCAATTTAATTTTAAGAAACATCTTGACTGCGCGCTACTTTTACAAAGAATTATCCTATAAAAATGCAAATTCATTGAACAATATATTCTTAAGACACAAAGTTCGTTATCGATCAACATGCAAATACTATTACAATGTCAAAGGGTTCTGTTTATTGCATGCAAATTGTGCACGCTGGACCGAGCGCCGATAAAAATCGCGTTGCCTCTGCAGCTCCGACGAATTTTATCCACTCTGTCATTGTAAATCTAACAATTTGAATCTCCGGGTGGACGTAATGGGTTTAGTCGACTGTTATTAATCATCATTCCAGTTCTTCTTGCTCTCTTCGACTCGTTAATATAGTTTCCATAATTATTTACACAGGGCGTTCTACTTCTGCTAAATCAATACTCAATCAACGAATTTCTCGTGGAAAAATTCCGATGACCCGAATTTCACGGGATAGAGGGTAGTTGAGAGAAAACAATCGATTGTTGAAAATTAAATGCACTATTCAATAATTCTACTGACCGTTGCAATTTATTATGTGTACAAGTTAATGCAATCGCTCTTCCTTCATTCTCTCGTTCCTGTCAAAACAACCAAAGTACATTCATGTTTTAAATCTCCAACATTCTCCATGCATCTTATAGGAATCTTATAAATCCAGTAAACAATTTAAAAAGAGGTTGCAATTAATTAATCGTAAGGGATATGAATTAATTTTTACACCTTTCAATTCATCGATATTCTGATATTATAGTAATGTATAATCATAAATCTTCATTCGACATTTAAATGTCTGTTCTCTGTGTTAATTTCAGTTTAATGAAGCGGGTTTTTAATTTTAGCATTCACGAAAAAATAACTTTAAGCAATTCATAACTTTCTTTTATGTTAACGTTCAATAGAATTTATAAAATACAAGGTTCAGTATGGTATAGTTCATTCGCGAGAATATGATCAAATATACAAATCGATGAAATTGAGTATTTCATTTGCAATAAAATAAGGCTCAGGTCATTGTGTGTGTATTCCATTAAATCGCTACTCTGTATCCTCTTGATCACAGCCACGATTCATCGAACCCGTCTGAATAATTTAAACTTCCGCTTCCACGGTTTTCTACCGGGAAGCGGGGTTCTACATTTAAGCGGCTTCGCGCCTTATTAGGGAAGCAGCACTTCGTTCAAAATTTTATTAACATAATCCAAGGTACGTATGGCAGAATATTGATGATCAAGATCGGACAAAAGAGTTTATCATTAATCAGTTTTTCGAACGTAAAATACATTTTCTAGTATTAAGGGCGTCAATTTATTGTAACAATTCTGTGATAAAAAACGAAGGTCTACATTTTGTTTTCATGAATAAACTTCTATTTTAAAACTCCATGTCGTGGAAAAATGGCGTTATATACAATCAGTGACAAAAGTTTGTATACATCCAAATTTCAAATATTTTAAGAAATACAAAAATCGAGAATTGAAGTTACATTTTTTTTAAAAATGCTACAAATTGAAACTTCTGTAAATACATTAAAAAAAAATTTCGTGAATGAATCTTCTACAGATTTGAAGATTGAAACTTCCCTTTACAACGGCACGTTAAAAATTGATGTACGGTTTTTCTTCATTCTGTTATAGAACAAAAATGAGAAATAAGTTCGGTGGTATGAATCCCTCATGGTGTTCCTAATATCATTGTGAAGTTGGCTGCACACCTTTCATTTAGACCTTAATAAACTGACTATAAAAAGTCGCATATCAAGTTTGTTTGTCTCATTTTAAAGGGGAGAACTTTAACTTTCAAATCTGCGTTAGATGAGTCACGAAAAAAAATTTTCAATGTTTTCTAAACACTATATGATGCAAAAATATCACCAAAAAATAAGCGTTGGATTGTGAAAGTAAAGGCTTCACGCTTTCAATTATGTCCCAGTTTATTGTTGTAATATTTTCTTTAACGAAATCATCACAGTTTCAAATACTACTGCCTGTGGTAAAAATTATTCGATCCAACAAATCAAGCGTCTATTGTTATAATTATACATATTTTCAATCTGAAAAATATTTCCATTAAAGATCACAGTAAATGCAATGATAAAACATATCATACATAAAGGAAATATTAATATAACAATGAATATGTTTGTTTTTTAACAATATACATATGGAGTAAATTAGACAGTGATTTCAGGAGAGGTTAATAACCCTTAAGCGTTCAGAAAATTTGTATGGCAATGTCGTCGTCACTGTAGGATGTATTCTAAAACGTTCCATTACTTTGTTATACTATTGAATTGACCTTACAATTTTCTCACACCTTTAAAGAGTTTATTATGTAACACTTGGGAAGAAGCAACACAATTCATCATTTCTGTTGCTATATACACCTCATTTTATTTTGTATATATATATATGTATATATATATATATATATATATATATATATATATGTACAAACTTTTGTACAATCTTATGTATCTAAACTACGGTTAATAAACACTAATAATAAACTTGTGCCTAATTTAATCAGAATACTTTTACACACGTGATTTCTCTCATCAATTTCTCTGTTGCTATATACGCCTTACTTATATATATATATATATATATATATATATATATATATATGCAAGCTTTTATACAATCTTATGCATCTAAACTACGGTTAATAAACACTAATAATAAACTTGTTCCTAACTTAATCACAATACTTTTACACACGTGGTTTCTCTCATCAATTTCTCTACACTCGCTCTTCCTTTCTCATACCGTACCATCATACCAACCTTTTCCTCACGCACATACCAACTGCAAAACAATAATTACTACCATCAATTTCATTAATATTTTCCTACAATATCATTACCTCTAACGCAATATACGTCTAATATACCTACTATACTATTTTTCATATTTAATATATGCCCAAATAATTTATTCAACCATCACATTCACAATTTTGATCGTATATTTTCTGTGAGGGGTAGTATTTGGATCGACTACATAAGTTCGAGCAAGGTTTACTTAAAGAAGAAAGATAACTGTCTATTTCGATCCCTGTCTTAAAGTGTAGTAAACCTCCACTACATTAGTAAAAGATTCAATTTACAACCCCCGATCAAATTCCCTGAAAATTCCTCCGTCGTATGAATCGTCGAAGCAACCCCTATATCATCCGCGCAGATCTACCAAAGAAATCCATTCGGCTCGGCAGAGGCCTATCCTCGAAAGATAATTTGCATGGTTTAAAATCGCGTGAAACTCCTGAAACGTACTGTGGGGATTCGGTTCCATGCATATCACGGGCCGAGGTGACTCCTCGCCTCTCTGAAATTGTATGAGTTGTTACCCGACGGCATGCACGTTGCATATGCATGCAGCTTCATCCCTCCAGCTCCTCGACGATGCACACGAAGCTAAGTTCTGGTCTTGGTGTGTGTCGTTCGCGAGGCAGCGGCATTCCCGGCACTGTCGTGAGCACAGAAATCTAGAAGCCACCCCCTGTCTCCCTCCCCATCGCGGGAGGGCTTCGATCCTAGGCTGGGAAGACTTGTTATCCCCAGCTGTAGTAGCATCATCGACACGTCGTTAAGAACGGGGGAGAGCAAATAAGCTAACGCCCTTTTTCCCTCCTGGGGGTCTCAATGAATTCTAAAGACAACTTCTCGGCTGCAAATCCTACTTCAATGCTACCCGACTCCCTTTCACCCTCTTTCTCGGTTCCCCTATAGCGTCGTCCTTCTCTAGCCTGCTACTCTCCTCTCTCTCTCTCTTTCCCTCTCTCTGCTAGCCTAGCTCTGTCTCCGCATTGTTGCCGGATTTAACCACTACCACCCACCCGGCACCCGACCAGCCAGATAATTTCCCTTGAAACGGATGCAGTTATGCAAATGGCGGGGCCGAGCGCGAACGGGAATCTTTATTAATACCGGTTTGAACGTCGGCCAGGAGCCAGCGCGGCGGGCCTCCGGTTGCAACAGGGCAGCTTTTGTGGCAGCTCGGCGTCGATGCCCCGGATCACGGAACCGGAAGAAGCTCGAAACAATTCAACCCCCGTTTGCAACCGGGGGGGGGAGAGGTTACTTGCACCGTTGAAATGGGGGGAACGCGCGGTTGCACCGTGGTGCAAGCCGAGATAGGCAGGCTAGATATCGCGCGGGCTTCTACGGATCCGGGCCGAGTCCGACTCTCGGATGACGAATGGCCCCCGGACCCAGCCCCAGTCTTTTTGCCCTCGCGGGCAATTACCGGGGAGATAGATCGTCTCGTCCTGGCGAAACTGCCGGCCCGATAACCGGCCTCCGGGATCCTCGTTAATTGGTAATCGTTCCCGTTGTTTGCTTCTAGATGGATGCGAGAACAAGAAGTGCGACTACTACGCTGAGTGCGAGAGCGACAGCGCTGGCGATGCTAAGTGCGTCTGTCCCAGCAAGTGCGAGAGTTCGGTAAGTGAACGATATGCCTGTTATCACGACGACCCGAATGGTCGCTGCACGCGATTAGGGGCACGCTTGTAGAAGGTGCTGTAACCATCTTGTCTTAGTTTCATGGTGCTTCTAGAAGGTACTGTAACCACCGTGTCTTAGTTTTATGGTTTTATTAAAGGGATGGGTTTTTCAGCATTTTTTGAACGAGATTAGTAATCTTATCGATTGTAACTCTTTGCGGTCTTCGCAGTTTTTACGGTTTTTTACCATTTATAATCGGGGGAAAAATTAAGCGGTCACCCTTTGAACACTAATAACTTTTTTAAAACTGGACCAAACGATTTGAATCTTTTCGAGATGTTAGAAGGATTAATTTACTATGTACATAATATGTGAACAATTTTTTTCATTTACTGTTGCTCGGAATTTGGAAGTAAAAGGCCAATGTCACGATTTCTAACTTTTTGATTTATGCCGATAATGAAAATTTGCAGTATGCCTATTATAGATCTATGCACGTTATATACATTGGCTCACAAAAGTATTCGCTCATCCTTTAAATCAGAATAACTTTCTTAAAATTTGACCAAACCACTTGACTTTTTTTGAGCAATTTAAAACATTGATTTAGTAAATCACATACAAAAAGGATTTTGAAGAAATTGCAATTAGTAGGAATTACATGAAAATATAAATGGCACTTTTTGAAACTTTATTATATCAGCCCGTAATGAAAATTCAAAATGTGTGTTTTGTGGATCTATGTTATTTACACATATGCTAAAAATATCATCGAAATCAGTTAACGAACATATGAGCTAAAAGCGGTTAAAAGTGGTGATGATCGCAGTTTTTCCCGACTTTTGGTCAGTTTCTGCTTAAAATCCATAGTTTCTTACATCTTTTGATGCGCGTTGTTTTTTCTGTGTCAACCGATTTCGATGTAATTTTCAGCATCTGTATAACTAACATAGATCTACAAAAGGCATATTTTGAATTTTCATTATGAGCTAAAATAAAAAAGTTTCAAAAAGTGCCATTTTTATCTCTTCATGTAATTCCTACTAATTGCAATTTTTCAAAATCTTTTTTGCACGTGATTTACTAAATCAATGCTTCTAATTGCTCAAAAAGAGTCAAGTGGTTTGGTCAAATTTTAAGAAAGTTATTCTGATTTAAAGAGCGACCTTATACTTTTGTGAACCACCGTACATGTACAAAGTTTAAACGAAATCGGTTATCGCATGGTTGAGGCATGGAAACCATTACGAGTGATCTAAATCGCAGTTTCTCACAATTTTTGCCATTTTTAATTATTTATAGCTCATAGCAACCTCAAGCTATTTTTACGAAACTTTGTGCATGTATACGTATAACTTACTTAGATCTAGAAAAGATATAGATTAAATTTTCACTATAGGCACAGATAAAAGAGTTAAAAACCGTGACCTTTACTTTTTCCCTTCGCAATTTCGACCAATGGTATTCTTCGATTGATTTTGTTTATACATTACGTAGTAAATTAATCCTCCTATTATCTTAAAAAATAACTCAAGTCTTGTGGTTCACTGTTAGAAAAATTACATCATTTAGAAAGCGTTTGTAATATCACATACTGAAGACACGGTTTCAAACTAACCATGTTATAGGCAGACTTGTGCATACTTTAGTTGAAATTAAAATATGATACAACTGTTTAATATAGATTATTTCGCACTGTTATTTTGGATACCGTTATTTAGGAATAAAAGTAATATTGATCCATTTGAAATAATAGCAATTTCAAATAATCTACTACTTCATTACTTCTTTATTTCAAATTTAACAAAAGAAATAATTTTGAAAATAATATGCAACAAAAGGTGTCAGTATATCATTTCAGAAGTACCCAGGTCTAGTTAAAGGATAATTCAGCAGATTATGTCGCATTTATACTGTCACGTTTTAAAGAAATATATCTCACAGCAAAAGAGAGAAGATGCGTAAATTTTCATGCTAAGGACCGCATGAGGATTAATTGCATTGTGTTACGATGAAGATGTTTGACTAGAGTTGTCAAATTTTGAGTATTTGATATATTTGAGTCAATTACAAAGTTTTATCCTCTCGTTGGAAAGGATTAATTAAAGATGACTGCGTCCACAAGCAACAAAAGAGACTACCCGAAGTAGTAATATAGCCAACAGAAAACCTTTGATCGTAGTGCTGTTCAGCCGTGAAATCGGCTTAATTTTTGCATGGAATCGCGATTACTCTCAGCAAATTAATCCCAGAATAAAGCTGAACCAATGGAGATAATGTGCGCTGTTCAAATTAAACGTATCGTCAGAAAAATATGTAGGTGATTGTCATATTTAGACTGCGGATCTTTGTGCAAAAAAAAATGGTCTGCATCAATTGCAAGGAACTCGGTCCAAATAAGGGTTTACTTCTACCTTTAACATTTTTAATAAGTTGATGGTAAAATAACGACACTGTTAAGTTCTTTTAATATTTTTACTGTTTTATATTTTGAATATAAATTTTTACCAGAAATGTATAAAATCCACAATTTAGTGATATTCAATCGCGGAACATTTTCACATGAATCATATGCTGGAGGTGTAATTCATTCGTGGTTAGCTTAACTTACAGAGGAAACGTTGTAGAATGATATACTTATTAGAAGAATAAGTGTCATGTAGTAAAGTGTTTAAAAGGAAATAACTACCGTCAAACATAATGAATCATGAATGATACCAGTTTACACGTTCTCACACCTAATCTTTGCGTTTGCTCTTGGTCGTTAGCTAGACTAGAGTAAAATATTCATACGATGATGGACGAGCTGTCGAGTGTACCTATACACGCAGTGTACCCGAAAACGTGGTACAACCGGAACGATAGTGATTGCTCACGCAAAAATGTGTACAAATTATAAAAGTAAACGTTGTTCACCTGCGACCCCATTTTTAAGAAACTTATTGCTATTTCGCCCATTCTCTTATAATACGGATTCGTGTTGCAATTTACGAAACGAATTTAATCAACGCAACTGTTATTCATTCCTTTTGAGATCAAATAAAATACTTAAAATAATTATAATAAATGTATTAGACTGGAATAGAATATAGGTAGAAACAGCTTCGCGATGAACGTGATTACAACAGAAATCGTAAAAGATTCGTAAATGAGAGATAGCGTGTCTGACCATCGCTTGATGTTTCTACTTACGACTGGAATCAGTACATACGCTTATCACAGTCATTTTCAAAATTGATTTTCTCGAGCTCTCGGTCTTATAACGAATAATGTTTTCACTAACAATTTTTTATTTACTTTTTCATAAAAGATCAGTTTCAGTTTTGCTTTTAGTTCTGTTATAATTTTGAATCCACTCTGTATACAGCGAAGAACATGAATATTCTTAACATCAGAAGGATTACGCTTAAGTAGACGTTTTAGTGTAATTAACAGTTGCTCCCGTAAATTTGTTTTGATTAACTTGACTGTATATTTATTCGAATGTACGTGCCCTTTAATAAATATTAAAATATTTATCGGACGATCTGGTTTAAAAGAAATGATTAAATACTCGAAAGTCTGACATAATGTCTAGAAATGACCAAAAGTGAATATGTGCAATCAACTACGGTGACATATTATTTTCATTGTTAATATTCTTCTTTGACATATTTTCCACAGTTTTCATATAAAACTTGTGATTAAATTGAGGATTTTATGCATTTGTGACAAAACTGAGTAGGTGTAATATAAAACAATAAAAGCATTAGAAGAACATAACGATACTGTTAGATTATTTTCAACCGGTTAAATATGTTCAGAAGGAAATAAAATTTTTATATTAATCCAGTTTGTTGCAATTCGGGTAGAAAGTTTTTATTTTGCATAAAAATCCGCTGCCTACTCGTGATTATCGAGATAATTTAATTAAATAAATTGGATAGTCTTTATAACCGCATTTTATTAAAGTTCATCGTTAAAGATTTAACAAAATTAAAAGAGTTTTTAAGTTCATACGTGAGTGCGTTTTGAAATTTGTTCCTACACAGACTAATATAGAAGATGTTTTTCGTATTTATATTTTTATTGCAAGAATATTTTCGTCCCTTCCTAAATAAAATCGCATTTCCGCCGCCTGAAACGACGTTTACGAGATCGTGAAATAGACCATCCGTTTCGTCGATGCTGACCGCCTATCTAAATCTATTCTGACGGACAGCGTTTTCATCAAAAACTTTCTATCAGTTTCTCAGCCCTGAGACTCTACATTTCTAATTTCGTCGATTCCTCTGTTTACCTTTTCGAACCTCAACGCTGACAGTCCAGCGTTTGTGACATGCCACGTCCACAATTTAAAAATTTCATCGATATTGCAGGTCGCAAATGGCGCGAGTATAGAAAACGGAACATCGTCTCGTTGTAAAAGTGGATATTTTCAAGAATAGAGAAAAATGTGAAGATATTAGTTACGGAATAAACGTGTCGAATTTGTTAATATAGCAGAAGACAGTAAAACAATAAACAGTGACTTACTGTAGAGAAACCTGTACACACAGACGTCTATGGTACTGTGTTTTACCGAAGGAACAAGCAGACGAACTGTTGGATCTTGGAAACTGTTTAATTGTTTATCTTTGATCGTTGATGTCTGTATTCTGTATTTCTCTCGTAGATTAACAAGCCTGTAAACGAAATTTTCTATTACAAAAGAATTGAACTAGAGAAAAATAAAAATTTAGGGGACTATTACATTTTGACAATTATAGAAAATAATATGCAAATAGCATGCAAAACTGAATATACTATTTTTATACAGTCTAGAACAAACGTATTTAATGACGCATAGTACAAAAGTAATATCCTTTAACACATGCAACATTTGGATATGTAATTCACATATCTCTTTCAATAACGGGTGCTCGATTAATGCTCAATTATTGAGTATCAATTATTGATATGACTACTAATTGATCTGCAATATTTAATCAATGTATCATATTTACATAAAATATTCATGAGAAAATGTCAAACAGTATTTAGTTGACAAAAGTGCATCAGTAGTCAGAATAACAATATTTGCTTACCATTGGTGTTATTAAATTCTTTATTTCTACTGACATTAACACGTTCACTATACCTTCAATCATATTTGGTGATAGAATTTTTTTACAAAACTAGAAAATCAATTTTTATTACTATCTGTTAAGTAAACCAAATTTTATTAGGATCTATGAGGTGCAGGAAGGTTACAAAAGTAATTGTTATAATAAACTTTGTGCCTATATTATTGAATCAATTATTCTGATTTTGTGTAACATTTACGAGCGCTAGTGTGGTTGTCCACGTATTAAAGGACGAGTTGTACATTTATACGTCACGATATTGCAAACAACAGCACAACCTACTCTACAACATAATAATTAAAGAAAATTAGTCAACTAGCCTCCTTACTGCTGTCATAGCCATCGATCAAAGATAGACATGAGATAGAAGACCCTATTTCTACTCATACGAGGTTGATATTAATATTAAAAGATTACAAAATGGATTTCTGTATAGGTAATGTCAACTATAATTGGTCAACTAAAATTATACGATTATAATTTTTATCAATAATGTAAAACGCAGAATATGTCTATTTCTACTTACCAAGAACTAGGAATGTACCTTTTTTTACTCGCAACACGTACCAATTTCTATTAATTTATTTCAATGATTATTTTACTGACAGTCTCCTTAGTATACGAGTGATATTTCTTTTTTGTTTTTTATATTTTCTTTGTTTATACAAGTTCGTGCTGCAATATTTACCAATCTAATGAAATTTCAAATGAATTACTATTAAAATATAATCTAATCATATAAAAAACAAATATTTTAAAACAGTACACTTTGAAGATAATAATATGAAATTAAAGTTATGTTGTGATAAATCTTCTTAAAAATTATAATGTATAAAATGAGTCCATTATTAGCGAAAAAAGGTTGCACTTATGAAAATGTATGAAATGCAATATCTATTTCGAGGATATATCACGCTAGGAAGCTCCAAGTAGAAAGCACACATTGGCAAATAGTATATCCTAATATATCCTCACTTATATTATTATTTAAAGTATATCAAATTATTTAGATATATATCATAATAAGATCGATAGAAATTTTAATTATATTATTTAAAGTGTTTAGTAACACATTATTAACTTCGATACGCTGCCCTTAGGAGAAGCGTTATCGCTGTATCTGACTTTGCAAGCAAATTAAATAAAATATTTTTTCAGACGGATGTGTTGCCTTTTATACAATAGCGCATTAACACGACTGTCGAAGGAATGTTCAAATTTGCAATGATTCAAGTATATACAATTTTTATGTTCACAAAATATTTATATTTATAACAACAAAAAATGTACCGAGTACAAATAAGCTTTTCAACCTTACTTCTCTCTCAAAGCAAACCTTAGAGAAGATCGCTGTAACTAGCTTATTGACTGACCGCCGTACAAAACTTGTCCACTCGCTCCGGACTTCCTAAACCCGAACGTTCCAGTTTTCTCAATCGTCGAAAGGAAAACATTAAAAATCGAGATAGCGCTTCATCATTCACTCTGAGAGATTAAAGAAACGGGTGTACCAGAACTACCTCTAAGAATTCCAACGGGGACGTGGAAACTCACAGGTTCCTCCGGAGGAAGTTAAGGGAGAACGGAAATAAGAAGAAGAAGTAGAAAAAAAAGGATCAGGCGGCCTTATCGCGTGTAATCCGCAACGGTTCCGGCGGATCCGGTGGAATAAAATTTCCCCGAGCACAAATATTCGTTGGGAATGGAGAGCACGTCAGGGCCCTCCTAGAGATATCGTTATCCGTCGAGAGTTCGTCGAAGTCCGGCAGGGACACGCGTCGGTTCAGAAATTCACGGATTCGTAGAACGTCCTGCTGACAAAACCACAAACAATTCCCGGTCCTCCACGGCCCCGCCGCCGTCAACGTCGACGCCGTACCCATCGCCCTGTCGTCGTCGTCGTCGACGCCTTCGCCGTCGCCGCGTTGCTGGTCGTTCAAGTAACTGCCGAGCCGGTGCATGCTCCTTTTTCTAAGAAGGAAAGTGGTCGGACGTGGCTAAGACGACGGCCCTCCGAGCTATCCAAAATTCAACGACGACGAGGACGTTACAGAACGGTTATGGGACAGGCCACGCGGAACCATCAACCCGAACGACCGTCCGCGACAGCACGTGCTATCGTCTCGTGAAGCTCCGGGGAGACTGACATTAAGGGGCACGGCCCTTCCCGCTTGTTTGACTCTTCGCCCTTGCCCATAAGGGCCGGCCGGAACCGTCACCTAGCCGGTATTAACCCTTTCGAAATTCGGCCACAACCATTTCGACGCCGCGATCCCTATGAGATCCCGCGGATACTGTATATTATACAGGGTGTCCCACATAAATGGGAACACCTAAATATCTGTCGTATTTACAGTCCTACCAGAAAACTTCAGGGGACAAAGTGACACTATTGCAGGGGGAAAATATAATGGTAAAGAAAAATATTTTTTATGTCATGTTTTTTAATGAAATTTCAAGGTCACCGATGTTTTATTAAATGGAATAGTATAGTTTTTTTACGATAGCATGATAGACAATAAAAAACTGAATTTAGTGGATATCACCTTTTTGACCTTGAAATGACCTTGAGCAAGAATAATCATGTTGGAGCAGATAAAATGTGGAAGTTTAAAACTTACGTGTTTCAGCAAACATTACGCGTTGTTTACGGCCGATTGACCTTCACATATAATAAATGTTCGAAATGTTGACCATCCTCATTTATGCAATATTGCAATCTTGCATCAAATGATCTGTAGGCATTGTCGATTTCCTGAGACGTAATTGAAGCACATGCTGCAGTAATTATTACGATTTTTAGAACTTGCACTACCGGTATTTTTGAATTATTTTACCACAACTGAAAATGCGTGTAACGAAGGACAAATACGATTCACAAATTTTTCACGATACAAATGTACTGCTTGCCTCAAAGATTGGTCTGGGTAAGGCTTTCGCCATAAGTGAAAACCCTATCGATTCGTTCCTGTACAGTATAACGCATTGTTATCACATTCACGTTTCGAATTCGAATAATGCAGAAGGAACAACGTACTTATTCTAACCGATTAACCTTCTGTTAACGATCTCAATGATACATACTCTAATATAAACATACGCTGTTTACTATGAAAAATATTTCAAACATTTATTGTGGTTTTTAAAGGTCAAGCCGACGTAAACAACGCGTATCTTTGCTGAAACCCGTAAATTTTAAACTTCTACATTTTATCCGCTCCAACATGATTATTTTTGCTCAAGGTCATTTCAAGGTCAAAAAGGTGGTAAACACTAAATTCAGTTTTTTATTGTCTATCATGCTATCGTAAAAAAAATATACTATTCCATTTAAAAAAACATCGGTGACCTTGAAATTTCATTAAAAAACACGACATAACAAAATTTTTTCTTTACTATCATATTTGCCCCCTGCAATAGTGTCACTTTGTCCTGTGAAGTTTTCTGATAGGACCGTAAATACGACAGATATTTAGGTGTTCCCATTTATGTGGGACACCCTGTATATGTAGGTGTATACGGATATTGCAATGAGCTGGGAGGAGTGGAGGAAGCTTGACTTGAATTTTTGAATAAATACCTACCAATGCTAAACGATTTCAATCGTTACAAAGCGTTTGCGATTAAGAATTATATTTGGTCGTTCTGAAGGTTCTGCGGATCTTCTGTTCAAAAAATTGTGTGCACCATGCTCAATTATTTGAACAGATAACCTAGCGACCATTAAAAGTGGCTGATATGCAGGGTATCCTGCATACCGTGGACCACCGATTGGGATGTAATTCTACACCCAAAGATGAGTCGGAAAGAGGAATCAAATTTTTTCATTTGAAGCTTCCTTTTCGAGAAAATCGAGTTTAAAGATCCCTCGGGTTCGCGTACTTAAAGCCCTGTCGAGAATGACGGACAATTGTCCGCGGATAGTCAGTATACTGCAGATGTTATCTGTGGGTAGTTCGCGTATGATATACAGGGTGGGGCACTATAAACAGGTCACCTGAATAACTCGCTTGCTTTTGAAGATAGAAGAAAATGCATCAGACCAAACTTGCTTGATATCAAGGCGCTCGTGATCTGATATTATTTTTTTTTTATAGGTGGAGACGTCCAGGAGATATGATTGTCTACTCTGTTTTTTTAAATGGAACGGTATAGTTTTTTATTTACATTCTGATAGTCTGTTTCAAGACGAATACAATGACCTATTATGAAGGTCATTCAAGGTCACGCAAGGTCAATTGCAATAGAAAATAAAGTGTCTCAAAGCACTCTTCGAGCACTACGACGATTTACATGTAACATGTTATTTGCGTATTCACTGCTACTTCAAGTGTTCAAAATGACGACCATGAACTTGAAATTGGTCCATATTTCATTGATGGCACACTAAATAGTCATAAATACCAGAGAATTTTAAAAGACGTTTTGCCAAAATTGTTAGAGGACATTTCACTGGACATACAACAGTCCATGTCATTCCAACAAGACGGATGTCCTGCTCATTCAGCACGAAATGTTACAGAATTACTGAACATGACATTTGAAGGTCGTTGGATTGGTCGATCAGGAAGTAATAAATGACCAGCACGTTCCCCAGACCTGACACCACTAGATTTTTATTTGTGGGGAAAATGGAAGGAACAAGTGTACCGCGAAAAACCAGCAACTACAGTTGATATGCAACAACGTATAAAAAGAGCTTGCTCTGTAATAGATACAACTGAAATTTATCAGCCAGTATCATCAGTATTGCAACGTTTTAGATTATGTCTCCGTGTTCATGGTCGTCATTTTGAACACTTGAGGTAGCAGTGAATACGTAAATAACATGTTTCATATAAATCGTCGTAGTGTTCGAAGAGTGCTTTGAGACACTTTATTTTCTATTGCAGTTGACCTTGCGTGACCTTGAATGACCTTCGTAATAGGTCATTGTATTCGTCTTGAAACACACTGTCAGAATGTAAATAAAAAACCATACCGTTCCATTTAAAAAAACAGAGTTGACCTTCATATCTCCTTGACGTCTCCACCTATAAAAAAATTAATGACATCAGAATACGAGTGCCTCGATATCAAATAAGTTTGGTCTGATGCATTTTCTTCTATCTTCAGAAGCAAACGAGTCATTCAGGTGACCTGTTTATAGTGCCCCACCCTGTATCCACAATTGCCCGTCAGTCTGGACAAGGCTTTATATGTATATGCAGAAAGTAGAATTGGTTGGTCATGATCAGTCGCGTCAGCGGATTCCTACGTAATGGTACGCGTATTCGCTCATTTTTCAAATTAGATTTTCTCAAAAATGAAGCCACGTATGAAAAAATTAAATTCCTTATTTTCGACTAGATTTGATGTGATTTCAAATGAAAAAATTTTATTCTTTCTTTTCGACTCATTTTTACATGTAGAATCACCTCCTAATCGGTTGACCATGAGTTGCGGGGCACCCTGTATATACACAACATATTTTTGTCTGTATTACACGTGTAATCCATATAAGACAAACTGCAATTTCTATGCCAACGTAGATTACGTGTGACTAATTACCAGAAAAAATCGAAACGGACTAAAAATTAAATTTTTCTATTAAAGTTCCCATTAGGCGATAGAATACAAACCTCATAAAACTTTATAAAACTTTCTATTCGATTGAGTTTCAGACTATTAAACCTGCAAAAAAATGCATAAAGACCGGAATCGACCGTAGAGTATGCTTCATTATACCGTTGCCGGACCTGTAGTCACTTCAGAAAACAAGTTAACGCTTTTATCAAACTTTCCTCGAAAAACCACCGGCAGAAGAATGACTAAAGTTTCGAGACGAATGCGTGAAGAAGTTAGCCGAACTACAAAAATTTCTCACAAAGGGCAGCAAATAAAAACTTTGGATTTCCAAATATAATGGACGGCGGAACGTTTAAAGGGTTGTTAACTTACTTTCCGAGGTTAATGGACCCACGCCGAGGGTATTAATGGACCTAGAAATTTCTACACCTCCTTTGCGAGACCGTCTTGACATTTCGGAAACGTCACGGAATGCAATTTACCAGTCTGAGTTCATTCTGACCACGGAGCTACACTTTGCGCAGTCGGATTGACATCGCTGTCGGTGGGCCCTCTCTCTCCGGCGTAATGGTAACGTAACGGGAAATGTTTCTGGCTGATTGCGATGCATCAGCGTAATTTTCCAGTATATAAGATCGCCGGTTGTCGCTCGCGTTCCCATCTTAAACGCGAAATTACATCTTTCTCGCATGGACGCACAATGTTCCGGCGAATTTGACGCGTCAGCGTTCCACGACTACGGGAACAGGGACGAAAAAGGACCTCTGAGCAAAGAGGAGAAAGACGAGAGGATGGAAAAGTACCGAATCGGAGAGCCGGGGAAAGGAGATGAGGGTTTGGGGCATTGTTTGAACTGCAAACGAGGAATATCGGCGCGTCCCATCCACCCTTATAGTTCTTCCCATACCCCCCAAAGTAATTGTCTTCCGAATTACCGGGAGAAGAAAAGACGTGACGCGTGAGAAGTAATTAAAATTGCTAGGCTTGTTCCCTTTCGATTTCTTGATACAGTGATGAATGTGCGAAAACTTCACCGCCAAAATGTAAATTATATCAGACGCTATTCTTACTCTCCAAAATTCTATTTATTTCGTCTGCAGAAGAACTATGAAAAATAACATATCTAATTTAATAATGAATTTGGTTACTTCCATAACCTCTCCTTGAGGTGAAATTATTTATAATTTTATTTGAACAATGTAATTAAAATGAAAAACGAGTCAGATCAAATATAATTTAAAAACAATTTACAGTATTTCATCGTTAAATGTCGTAAACTTCTCTACGATAATTGTCGCAAAACAATCCCTCCTTCCGCGGGGTATACCCCGTGAGGGTCCGTGATGCTCGAGAGGCCTCAGTCGCCAAGAAGTGTAACATAATGTGGGTCGAGTATATATCGGTGAGACCACTACTAATCCAATGACAAAACTTCTTTATCTCTTATTATTTTCTTATGGAACTTTCACCAACATATTTGTGGCATTTTTCTAATGAAAATGATACCAAATAAGATATAATTGCGATGATATTTACTTGTGTAGTGGATCACGAAAGTTTCTGGCGCAAGGAAGGACAGCTGTATGGGAAGGTAAGAGACGCGGTCACCAGCCAGACCTAGGCACTTCTAAAATGACATTATTTGAATTGTCATTTCAAATAACATGCGACCGAGGCATCTCGAGCTTCACGGCCCCTGACGGGGTATACCCCGTGGAAGTGGGGATTGTTTTGGGACAGATATCGGACAGATATTTAGGACAGTTATCGATAAAATACTGTATACAGTTCATTCGTCAAACTAGAATCGTAGATGATGAAGATCGCGCCGGGATCTGTTCGTGTGTGGCCGGCAAAACACGCCGGAAGCTTTCAATATGCTTGGCAGATATAATCGATTACCGATCGAGCGAATTCCTGATGAACGACAAGTCGTTTCAATTCGGCAAATAATTTTTGATCGGTCTCTCAACCCAAGCGTTTCGTCCGACATACAGTACTGCACAAAAGTATACGCACAATGAAATTTTCACAGTACAAATATCCAGAACCATGAACAGAATTCGATTGAACGTTTATATTCTAATGTATGAGGTGTCAAAACATGCTCCTGTCGATTGACTCCTGAATTATATCAATACAGCTGTTCAAAGTGATATATATTCCCCTTTTGTATCATTCGAAGTGTCAAACAATTAACAAAACATTGTTTAAGTGAACTGTATTTTCTGCACTGTTATCTGCATTTAAAACTGTGACTGAAGTCATCTAAATAGTTTACGATGTGCATGGTGAGCAAAATAGGCTCCATTCGATTATTATTTGGTCAGTAAATTGGTTAGCAATAACGTCATTTAAGAGACACGCGTTTTAAGTACAAGCTATTGTGTTTTTATCTCGACGGTACACGCAAATTACTATAAAGAACCTTGTAACTAATTTTTAATAAACCTTTCATTTCTTAAAAACAAAGAAAATTAATTTCTATAACCAATATACATATGTATCTTACACATTTTGGTACATTGTACAACAACAAATAGAAACTTAGATCAAATCATATGAAAAATAATAGCAAAAATATGTTTCCGGACAAAGGTATTATCACTAGATTGCAGATCTTTATGCAAATTCAGAATATTCGTGAATTATTTTATAGAAACAAGAATATGGATATTTATTCTACCCACGAAAATATTCTTTATCACACGAATGAAGTAGAGATGCCATGACACCTGTCATTTTAACTGTTTTCTCGTATTTTAAACATTTACAAATCCTATAAATGCATAAATATTCGCAGTCTAATTATCACATTCAAATGACACTGTTCAATAACAATTAAAAATGAAATATTTATATTGTGTCACTAGTCCCTTCCTTTTAAGAAATTTTAAAACATTTACAAATCCTATAAATGCATAAAGATTCGCAGTCTAATTATCACATTCAAATGACACTGTTCAATAACAATTAAAAATAAAATATTAATATTGTGTCACTAGTCCCTTCCCTTTAAGAAATTTTAAAACATTTACAAATTCTATAAATGCATAAAGAATGGCAGTCTAATTATCACATTCGAATGACACTATTCAATAACGATTAAAAATAAAATATTAATAATGTGTCACTAGTCCCTTCCTTTTAAGAAATTTTAAAACATTTACAAATTCTATAAATGCATAAAGAATGGCAGTCTAATTATCACATTCGAATGACACTATTCAATAACGATTAAAAATAAAATATTAATATTGTGTCACTAGTCCCTTCCTTTTAAGAAATTCTAACCTTATTCAATTGAATACCTTGATAAAATCTGGAATACGTTGAGAAAACAATAATACACCTTGTTTTAACACATTTCTCAAAATTGGCGCAAATCTATTCAATATAATTCCATTTCTGTTGCCATATTCGTTTACACAATGTACTAGAATGTACCGAATACATTCTTTTTTGAAAAATTAACGTAGAACAACTGTCCGATTGTTTTTCATAGTTACGGATATTCATACTGTTAGAATTGTGAATTGTTTATCTAAACACTACACTGAACAAGACTTTATTCATGCAAACATGAAATTATTAAATGATACACGAACTTGTATTCTAGCCTTCATAACGCACGAATACAAATGTGACGAACGACGTTCTACTTATTTGTTATTTCGCGCTACATTATGCTGCGGATCGAAGAAGTATTTTAACACTAAATACCCGATTCTCGCAAAATTGCTAACACTGAAACTGCAACCATTTTATAAAAAATAATCCTACGACAATAAATTTTGACTCGTATTAAAGTTAGAAACTGCTAATTTCATAACCCATCATCCATTTTATTCTAACACATTTTTTCATGACGTACTGAAGACGCGTTCTTTCTCAGAAATGCGACACATTCATCACATCTGTGAAAACATTGAAAAATGTTATTCGTGAATGTAGCTACCGTAGATTTAAATATTGAATATACGATTTTTTTTAGTCGTTTTATCGAGCTTTGAATGAGAGGTGTACCGCCAATTTTACAACAGTATTAAGTTACACCATGAGGGCATTACACGACCAAACGTGTTTCTCATTTTCTTCCATAAAACAGTGAACAAAAATCGTACATTAATTTGTAAGGAGTCAACGTAAAGGGGAGGCTTCAATCTTCAAATCTATGATAGTTTCATTTACGAGTAAAATTTTCGAAAGTTTTTGAAGGCGTTTGGATTTGCAGCATTTTTTAGGAAAAATGGGACTTCAGTTTTCCAACTGACACATCGTGTAATAATACCTTCGAGGAAAATCAACACTGCTTTTGCAAAAATAGAGGCTTAATGCTGTAAGGTCTAATGATAATAATGGGTCCAGGTTTATGGTTGTACAAATTTTACGAAATGATCACATAAGGAAATGTAGTGTTTAAACACTTTATACATCCACTGTATGTTATCTTGCAATTTATCGATTGGTAACCTATATTGAATTTTTATTTGAACGTATACTTTATAAATAATCCTAGTGCCAATACTTTTGTCCAACACTGTATGCAACCGATCGACGTGCACTTTAGCCCGTCTCACAGCAATTATCTTTCGCTCGAGAGACTGCAGGGCCACAAATAGCTCAGCCTCGAATTCCAATTACATTCGACGAGGCTTCGTCGTTACAGGGAAATTTGGTGATGCGAGGTCGCGCGAGCGAACGTTCCCCGTTACATGGGAACGAAGTATTCGCGCGGAAACGCTCCGGGCAGAACGGAGCGGGCAACGCGTGCGTGAAACCCATGTAATGAGCAAACAACGACCGAGTTGGATATCGCGACGGGCTAATTAAGTTTCGCTCTTTGCCAGTATTATTTTCTCGCCCTCGGTGGCCGGCTCACCCACTCCCCACCCCCAACGATGCCGCGTCACGACGCTAGCCTACGTCAGGACGTCGCGACGCCCCGGGGAAGTTGCGATTCCGAGCGCAACAAGTACGAAACGCGTGAAGCACCCCGTTTTCTCCTGTATTCTTTCTTCGTGATCCCGCCACCAGCGTGAACATGCATGCCCGATGAAAAGGAATGAAAAAGGACCTGACGGTGCATGGGTTTCGGCTCATGGAAAACCTCTATCGGTAGTGATGGGATCAAGCTCAATACAATGTGTGTGCAAATAACACTGGCCAACAAAATTAAACTATTTTTGAAGTGAAACTTCTTTAGGCGCGGTAGGCGTAAAACCGATCTGGTGATGAAAGGACGAAACGATGAAACGATTTAGTAAAACCTCGTCGCGGTAGGCGTAAAACCTAGGAGTAAAACCGATCCGGCGATGAAACGGTGAAACGATGAAACGATGAAATGAAATTCTATTGAATTAAAGTGAAACTTCTTTAGGCGGGGTAGGCGTAAAACCTCGATGCGGTAGGAGTAAAACCGATCCGGCGATGAAACGGTGAAACGATGAAACGATGAAATGAAGTTCTATTCAATTAAAGTGAAACTTCTTTAGGCGCGGTAGGCATAAAACCTTGATGCGGTAGGAGTAAAACCGATCTGGCGATGAAACGATGTAACGATGAAGCGATGAAACGATGAAACGAAATTCTATTCTATTATCATATACGGTTGAGGGTTCGGCATTGCTTAATAAAGATTATGATAAAATTCCGACAATGCTAAGTAGAGATTTAAACGTGAACTTTGCATCGGGACAATCAAAATTATTAATAGAATTTTTTAGAAGTAAATTAAGTTTGGAAATGGTAAAAAATCCTAATGAAGCGACAGCAAGATCAGGAACAACTCTCGATGCAGTATTTGCAAGACATTTAGACAAAATTGAATCAAGAATATTTATATCATATTTTAGCTATCACAAGCCAATTGTTTCAATAATAGAATCATAGAAAATTAAATGTTATAAAGTGTTAATAAAAATTCGAAAAAAAATTAAAGAAAGAAGTTTCACTTCAGCCATGTGGTCTAAGCACACACCAATTTTTTGTCACAGAGAACATGTATAGACGGCCGTTGCAGACTTTTGTGTGCAGAACGCGAATCCGGAAACCGTTTGTCGTCATCAGCCTGTTATTCAGAAATTTTATTTTGAAAAAATTGTCCAAAATTCAAGATTCTTTTCTGCTCCAGCTGGAAAAAGCTAAACAAATGATTCTTAAGTAGAAAAATTCTGTAGACTCTTCCAAATATGACGGTATTTTTTATATTATCTCCGTTCCTGTTAATAATACAATACATAGAACGATAAGTTATAATTTGTATAAGATTATGTGATATATGAATCAATTTGTGTAACATTACAATCGTATTATGGCCATAGAATATTTTTAAATAATTATAATGAACGTCACTGTCCATGTTAAGGAGTACATTCATTTTTCAATGCAACACCTATGAAATTTATAAAAATCGTAATCTAGGAAACGTATTAATTTTCTGAATTTGTCAGAATTAATACTACATTTTGTTTAAGTAGTCATCAAGTATTAATTTCTTAATTTCTATTTGTTACAGGAGAAAGAACCAGCAGAAGCAGAGAAGGTGTGCGGTTCAGATGGGAAGACCTACGCCAATGAATGTTCAATGAAGGTAGCTTCATGTAAATCTCAGACCCACATCACCGTCAGCTACATAGGAGATTGCGGTAAGTTGTGTAAACTATGCATCACGAGCTATACTGCATTCTCCATTAATTCTTACTTTCAATGTTTTTCACTTACCCTTATAGTTCACAAACTATTTATTAACTATTAATTCATTTCTGAACGTAAAACAGCACTTTCTATGTTTAATATTTCATTCCCATCCCTAAGAGCTATAACTGTGCCCTGAATATCAAATCACCGATTTTTATTCCGCATGAGCTTTGCAAACAACCAATATTTCAGCTAATAATAACAAAAGGTACTGCTTAAAATAATAAATGAAATCTCGAATATATTATTTTCTGAAAGAATAGACAATATAGAAATTATGACTTTCTAGACAAGTTTCATTGTTCTGAGTCATAATATTGTAAGAATGGTATTTTGATGATCTAAATATTATAGATACAACAAGATAGTGAACTGTTCAGAGTCCTGAATTTTTAAGTATACATACGTTGTTCTCAAAATACTCTTACAACACTTCTGCTGTATTTTGAATTAAAATGAATTGACATTTACCTTAACCATAAAATGGCTTACTTTACCGTTCAGGTTCATAAGGTTAATGTTGAGGAATTTCAATATTAGCAATATTTTTTTAATTACTATGATAACGTCCTAAGCCTGCAAAACAGTGAGAAAATATTTATTATTATATTTATTCGATATTCGCTATATTCAATACCAAACAGTTGTGTGGAAAGAGCTAACAGCGGATCAAAAAACTATTTAAAAAGACTGTACGCACATGTGTATTCTGTGTCAGTAAAAGTACAGAAAACGTACAAAAAATTGCTTAAAAAGACTGTACACTAAGTGCCACAGAACACATACTCAGCCGTTTTAAAAATCTTTTTTATCGCGTTATGCGAGAGTCTTCGACATAAACATATAAAAAATAGTTTTATCTCATTCACTTTGAGAGTTAATGGGTAACAAATATTCGTCACTGGAGAACGCAGAACAGCTCAAAAGCACGGAGGCAGCTCGTGAGAGGAATTCGAAAGGGGGGTTGCGTAGTGATTGGAAGTAAGATGGAAAAAACTCTATTCTTTTCAGAACTTTGTGCGCGCGTCGAGTGCGAATACGGGGCTCACTGCATGGCGGGGGTGTGCGTGTGCCCGGAAGAGTGCCCGGAGATCTCGGAGAAGCCCGTGTGCGGCAGCGACGCGAAAACCTACCCCTCGGAGTGCGAACTGCAGAAGGCGGCCTGCGGCAGGGATCCTAAATTGCCCGTCTTGCACGTGATATTTTACGGCGACTGCGGCGAGCGATTTGCTGTAGCAGCATTGAGTATGTTCTACACCGCTTTACCGATCTCCGAAGTCGAAATCTCTCGGACCAACGCAATTCGAAATGAAACTTTACCAGAGAACTTTCGCCCATTCGCTGCTTCCTTCGCCTTCTTCGGACATTTTATATGCAGTCTGTCCCACAAGAGTGTGTCGGCTATATTTCTTTAAATATTAATATATTTGTCAAAACACTTTATATGGACCGAATGTACACATAAAACACTAGTACGCTTTTACTGAATAATAGACCCGATTTCCTCAGTATTCCATCATTGTTGAGCAACTTTTTGGTCTGCTTTCTAAAACAAATAATAACATCTTTATTTTTCAAAAATAGTGAATAAAAATTTGGAATTTTAACATACATTTTTCATTATGCTTATATTTCATAATAGTTCAAAAATTGTTTATGGAATTTGCATCTGGTGATCAGGATAGCCAGTCAATAAAAATGTTATGCTTTTAGGCATACTCGGCTTCGATGTTTCAAGTCATTATTGTTTTACAAAATCCAGTCGCTTTTAGGTTTATCAGTCCAATGTCAGAGCGTATTGGTATTTGAAATGTACTTTCGATTCGTACTACATTCCTTCCAAATACATTAATTTTTATAGAGATATCGCCAACAAGTTCTTGTGGGATAGGCTGTATTTAATTTTCTGCGCGGAAAAAAAAAATTAATTCCGCTGCTAATTATTCTCTGAAGCCTATATTCTACTCTCTAAAGTGTGTATTCTACTATCTGAAGTCTATCCTCTACTCTCTGCGGTCTATATTCCACAAAACGAAAGTTGTTAGAAATCTTTAACACGTTGACTGCCAAGTGTGTTTTGTGTGTTTCATACAAGTCTTGCCTATTTCATTTGTATAAACGATCAATGTTATTAATGTTTCTTATTAATTACTTGGTAATGAAGTTTGCATCTTACACTACACTTTCGCTCATTTCAGAATGAATAAATTTTATGAAAATTGCTGTGACCATCTTGGGAGTCAACGTGTTAGGTACTGGGGATCTAAAATTTTGTTTGTTGCATATGAACTGGTAGCAATACAAATTGGTAAATAAATGAAGTGAAAAAGTATAAAATACGGAGATATAAACATCATACAAAGTAATGGCAGATTACATACTTAAAATAGAATGAAATAATACAAGCGAACAAAGGTACAAACTCAGACTTTAACGATGGAAAAGATTGTTATTGAATCTAATTACTAGACTGCGGATTCTTATGTAAAATAAAAATTGTCTTCATTAATTACAGAAGCTACGTTGACATTAATTTCTTTTCTTAAAAATCCTAATGTGTTGAAAATAGAATAATAGGATTTTTAAATTCTTTAAATGTCTTCACTGCGTTATATTTTACCAACTCATTTTTGTCCTAAATGGATAACATCCGCTGTCTACTAATTAAATTCTATTTAGAACATTCACGAATATAAAGAACTCGATAACATTGCTCATGATATTAATTTTGCTACATCAAAATCTTGTATAAAACAGCTAAATTCAATTCTTATTCTTAAAATGCTTCATAATACAATATTTTATCGATAACTGTCCACAACGCTGGTCCGGCCAGGGACAGTTATAAAGCTGATAAATTCAATTCTTACTCTTAAAATGCTTCATAATACAATATTTTATCGATAACCGTCCACAACACTGGTCCGGTCAGGGACAGTTATCGGCCAGGTATACTATTCTTTGACTTTTGCCGAACGTAGAAAAATACAACGAAGCTCGAGAGGCCACGGTCGCCGAGAAGTTTAACTTAATACGGGTCGAGTATGTCGGTGTGAGACCACTACTAATCCTATGACAAAACTTCTTTATTTTCTATTATTTTGTTATGGAAATTTCACCAACATATTCGTGGCATTTTTCTAATGAATATGAAACCAAATAAGATATAATTGCGATGATATTTACTTGTGTAATGGACGATGTAATTAACTGAACCTTACGTTATTCAATTGGGGTATGGCAAACTTAATTTATTCAAATTTATTTCAATTCAATCTTCCGTAAATAAGATTAGTTGCGTAGTGCATGAACTGAAAACGTTTCATCAAACTTTAACAATTTATGAAATGCAGTTGTTAAATGCTGCCAGATTAACTACGAAAATATTCTTGAACAATACGGAGCTAAACAAATATTGAAAAGTTTAACCTCAAATAATCGAGCATTGCATAAGGAACAACGGTAACAACAATATTGTCAGTTACACGGTCTAGATGTTTTTGCTTGAATATACGTAAAGGCAACAACATTTCTAGGATTAGTGGAACACAGTCTTCTGCCGACGATCGTGCAATGTTATTATACTTTTTCCAAAATAGAGCACATCAAATATAGGTTACAATGAAGCATGACTAAACACTTTATCTATTTGGTTGTTCCAAAAGTTCTTTCATTTTCGATTAATGTGATTAATGAAAATTCAGAATAGGTAGTTTTTAAGAAAACCAATGGCGCGATTATGTATGGGGAAGCTTAAAAGGACGTTCTCGTCAAATCATTTAAAATAAAGATAATTGTTGTCTTTAGTTTGTACAATCTTTTAATGTACAAAAAATATTTTTTGTTTTGTTTCCTGTTGTGGTGTGAGTTACAGATGGCGGTCACTGCACTGCTTACAAAATATGGTGTGCAAACAGTGGCTATCATAATTCATTGTTAGATCTTCTGAAACGAAAAACCGATAGAAATTTTTAACCTTTATATCGATGACTATGATATCAACTATGAATCACTGTGGGATAAAAAAAATCAAAATGGCGACGTTTAATGCGAGTTTAATCAAAACAGTCAATTTTACGTATAAAAGTATGAATAACAAAAAACTACGCTTTCCAATATTCATCATTTTGGTTTACGCGATAGTCAATACAATAACGAAAATACTGCCGCAAGAATTTATCGAATCGATCGACAACATTGTTTGTGAACGTGGCCACGGTTTTTAGGTGATATTTTGTAAGCAGAGCAGTGGCCCCTATCTATAAATGATACGACAACAGGAACCGCAAGAAAAGAATTGTATACTAAAAGAGTGTACAAACTAAGTTGTTTTATAAAATGTTATATATTTTAAGAAAAGAAATTCCTAAATATCATCTTTATTCTAAATGATTTTATGAGGAAAGTCTCCTTAAGGAATAATAAAACATTCACAAACATAAAATATCCTTGTTTGGGCATGGTCGTGTTATCTAACAATATAAAACGTGCACATAGCGAAAGAGACATTTGGGACAATTTAATAAATTAGTGACGCAATTACAGAAACTTAGACTACTGAAAAAGAGCAATTACAATGACAATAGTACCATTTCATACGCAGCAAGCCATTACCAAAAAGCGCGAGACAAATTGGCTGTTAACAGTACAAAGGTAAAACTAACACGAAAGAAGTGTGAAAGCAAACCGGCTGGACCTTGGTGTGTCATTGTCAGTTCGAGCATCAGAACCGAACCCCTTAAGAACGTCCCGTAACGAACCAACAAAGCCTCTGCTAACAACTATAACTTCTCGATCCCTTCCCTTGACCGGTCACAACAGCAACGATGTCGACGCCTGCGGTGGTTCGATTGGCCACCACTGCAGTTGACGTGACCAGCACCCAGGGTCGCGAAGACTGCAAGAACATCAACTGCGATTTCGAGGCTACCTGCGAGCTGGGCCCGGACAACTATCCCAGGTGCAGCTGCAAATTCGACTGCGCCTCGATCTCGCCGGACAACATGCGTCCGGTTTGCGGAAGCGACCTAAAGATCTACTCGTCCCTGTGCGCCATGAAGATGGAGGCTTGCCAAAGGCAGCAGGAACTAAGACCTAGACCCCTCGACCTTTGCCAAGGTTCGCCACGGCCCGGAAACTTACGTCGATTCCCTCGCACTCCGCCTAATTGCTTCGACCGTAGCGAACTTACTTTCAACCAGCTTAATTGTTTCATAGCGTGTCCCCACGCCTCCCTCTAACTCCCTGTTTGGCTAATGGGCTAACGAGTGGCTTCCTTCGTTTTCGAGTCAACCTATATTCCCGACGCTGCATTCCTCCTTTTCTTCTCTTTTTCTTTGTTTAAGGCACACGGTTATGCATTTTATTTATTTTTTATTTATCTAGAATCGCATCAGCTTGACAGCCGTTGGCGGCCATATTAGAAACCATTACATACAGTCTGTCCCACAAGACCGTGTCGGCGATATTTCTGTAAATATTTATATATTTGTCAAATAACTGTACATGGTCAGAATCTAAACACTTTTACTTAATAATGGACCCAATTTCCTCAATATTCGATCATAGTTTAGCAACGTTTTGGTGTGCTTTCTACTAATTTTTTCGCACAAAACAAGTAGTGACGTCTATATTTTTCGAATAGTGTCAATTAAAATTCGAAATTTTAACATACATTTTTCTGTATGTTTCTACTTCATAATAGACCAAAATTTTTTGATGGAATTTGTATCTGGTGACTGGGGTAGGCAGTCGGTTACAATGACGCGTTCGCTAACGCGCAATTTTGGGGGTCCCATGAAAATCACCGACACAGGTTTCACCGACACAGATTTGACCGACAATATTTCACCGACTCCAGATTTGACCGACAACGACTTTCACCGATAAGGATTTTGACCGACAATGACTTTAGTCGACGACAGTATTATTGTATAGTAACGTCGTGTGATAATAACAACAATAACGTTAGCCGACTGCATCTAACTTTATATAGTGTAATAATTACATTTTTATACAAAAGTAAAAGTGTCAGAGCACAATAGTTAGGTATGGGTTACGTCTGGGTATATCAAGAAAAAAATTACATAATCAATGAGGTAGTACGTGTGCTATTTAAAATCATTGTCGGTCAAAGTCGTTGTCGCTGAAATCTGGAGTCGGTGAAATATTGTCGGTGAAATATTGTCGGTGAAATCTATGTCGATGAAACCTGTGTCGATGATTTTCATGGGACCCCAATTTGGGTATACGCCGCTTCAATGTTTCAAGTCATTATTCTTTTACAAAATCGATTCGCTTCTTGTTTTATGAATCCAGTGTTAGAGCGTAATGGTATTTGAAACGCACTTTCGACTCATATTACATTTTTACCAAATACATTAATTTTTGCAGAGATCACGGCAACGTGTTCTCGTGGGACAAACTGTACAGTGGATGCAAAGATTATTTGAACATAATACTTCTGATTCTCGAGAAATTGACGATATTTAACCCGTTATAATTTTGTGAAAAACCAGCGCGTAGCAATAAACTTGGACATTTTAAAACATGTCGATTCAACATTCGCACACCGTTATTCATTTTCCTCTGAGATGTTTTTACATAATACAACAGGTGAGAACCTGAAGACTCATTTTTTTCTAAAAAAAATGCTGTACATTGCAACCTCTGCGAAAATATTAAAAAATATTTTTCGTGACTGAATCTTGTGTTTCCCTGTCTTCAAGTCTGTGGAAGTCATCTTTTTTCATGAATCATATTTTTCGTGACTAAATTGATGTACAAATTTTCAATGTGTTTAAAGACAAAATCGGTAGCATTTTCGAGAGAAAACCAGTCTTCCACTTGTCTCAATGTGCGAAATTGTCTTTGGCAAAAATGAATGATAGTAACTAAAAATAAAAGTCGTACTCGCATAAATGTTGCACTATTTGTTTTATTGAAATTATCACTGCTTAAACAGCGACTATTTCTCGAGACTGGGTAGTGGTCAAATATTTTTTGAATTCACTGTATTTTTACTCCAGAGCAAGAGTTTATTAACTCACGGTCAGCTGACTGTTCTTACAATTATATACATAATCGATGATGTTTATGACTATTCACTGGTCATTTACCAAGATTTGGAAACATATTTTTGAAGATATTTCATGTACACACGTTAGTCTTCTTTTTTTCTAATGTAACAGCCGTCCATTTATTTTAATCGCCTGAAAATGAGTACTTAAATATCGATTTTAACAATCTAGGTTAAATAGGTCCAAGCTCGGCTGTCGTAGGGTTAAGTCAATTAAGACAAACTTTTCAAACTTTAGAAGAGAATAGAAAAGCAAAATTTGGGATCCCGTAATTTTTTTTAAAGTAAATAGGAAAAGTATTATTTGATTGTTTGAAAGTGAAGTCATGTACTGGGCATGATGTACCGTTGCGTTAGAATATAATTGTTTCGAAAGAACACTTTGTGAAGAAAACGGGTCAGGATTTAAATAATATAAAATTCAAACTTCCCATTAAGGGATTTAATTCGATACAATTTTAAGTCAAAGCGCATGCACGGTTTATGTGACTATTTCAGTTTTCATTGTGCACCAATTTTTATCTCACTTCGCTCTTTAGGAGTTGTCACGTTATTTTTAGCAGAATAACTCTTTCGTTAATGGTTTTGCATTTTGTGTATCACCAATGAAGTTGTTGCGTACATGTAGTTACCATATAAATGTATCAACGTGAAAATTTGAAATTATATTTTACAAATGTGTACCTTTTGATACAGGTATGGAAGTGAAACCCTGTAATGGAGATCCTCCGCTCGTGGATGAAGATGGGAAAGAGTATGATTGTGGAAATGGACCAGAACGAAGAGACTGCCCAAGTAGCAGCTACTGCCATCAAACCACGAGACTAGCTCGATGCTGCAGAAAAGGTCAGTTCGACATTAACAATTCACTTCCATGACCATTAATCTCGTTTCTAAACTATTACCAGAACGTCCATATTTACTACTACACTGTGAATCGTTGTATAAATAATTTTATAAAAACCAGAATCAGAGGAAACTTTATTTCATTGACCCAAGACTTTTGATAGTAAATTAGAATAATTATATTTGTCACTATGAGACTGTGGATTTTATCCTTCGATGACAAAATTTGAAATAGTAGGAATATTAAAAGAATTACAAATGTCAATTAATCATCAATTAATAGAAATGTCAATATATTATTTGTAATCGATTCAGATTATTGAAGCATCAATATTGAATATTTTAATTAATTAACCAATACAGAACTTTCTATTTAATAAACAGATTCACAATTTAGTCATTAATATGTCTTAGTACAAGCGTTTTCTCATATTTTACAAATTCTACGAATTTATAAAGATCTACCCATTTATAACACATAATTTCTGCGTTATATGATCAGGAAAATTTGTTGTCAGAAATATGATACAATTTGTGGTTGAATAATATGTATTGCCAGCACTAATATATCGACCATCTCTTTCTTCTCAGATCACAACTTGATATAATAGAATATTGTTGCAGAATGTCGAACAATTATTTAATCATTCGATTGTTTACTACAGCAAACCTAATTTCTTATTTATTTGATTCTACAAAGTGGATGTAACGCAGACTTAAGAAAATGTTTGCGTTCGATAAGGAAAACGAGAAATAAATGTACATTGTCGGCTCAGCTCAAGAAACTCAAGTGGTTAAGTGCACGGACTCCTGGCACGGATGCTGTCCAGATGGCAAGACTGCAGCACGCGGACCTAACGGCGCAGGCTGCCCAAGTTTGTGCAACTGCAACAGGTTGGGCAGTGTCTCTGACACTTGCAATCCGGAGACCGGGCAATGCGAGTGCAAACCAGGCGTGGGTGGCGAGAAATGCGACAGATGCATGCCGGGCTACTGGGGATTGCTCAAGATCAGCGAGGGCAATCAAGGATGCATACGTAAGAACACCGAGAACAGCAACACTTTAACAACTAACGCTCTAATATTTAAAATATTTTTATTAACCCGTGACGCTCCGTTGACTCCGCTGCGGAGACATTTTTAACTGAAATTTATTAATTTACGCTCCAGCTATTTTTTAAAGAAATGTTAGATATCTCCTTAATGAAGCCAACGGAGCGCTAAACGTTAATTATACTTAGCAATGAAATAGATAAGATTATTTAGTTCATTGACGATCGTGTTTTACATTCTATCTACCTATTAACCCTTTGAGGACGAGTTTTGCAATATTGTCAACATCCAGCTTGCTTTCCTATTCCCTAAAATTGCAAACAAATAATTTATTCATTTCTAAAACGAAAAGCGAGTATACGTATTTTTCTTTTTTTCTCGAATGGTAAAAAATATTTTTAATAGTTTGAGATAATCCTCGTCGGCAAAGGGCTAATGCAAATTTAATACAGATCTTTCAACTTACTATAATATGCTTCAGCGTGTGGCTGCTCCCTTTTTGGCTCCGTCAGAGAGGACTGCGAACAGATGACAGGTTACTGTGTCTGCAAACCGGAAATCCGTGGCCACAAATGCACAATCTGTGCTGATCACAATAATATATTGACTCCGACTGGTTGCTACGCAGGTATTACACGAGAGAGTGTGACACATTTATGAAGAACGATTTACATCTTCAAGCCACTAATATAATTTTAAACTTCGACAACTGTCAAGGATGATTTAATTGATCGAACAAGTCTGTTTTTTGTCATTTTGAACATTTCTCTTTTACCTCAAGGTTACCTCAAGGTCATAACATGCTACGTCATTGGATTCGTCTTGAGGTCGCCTACAATGCTATACAATCAAAAACACATAGTGCTATTTAAAAAAATGAAAATGATATTGACTTTTCGTTTGAAGCACAATTTTATTTTAAAATTCTGAATGTTGCACTTTGTAGTTGATTTGAAGCTGATCATTTTTGTCTATCTGCTTAAAAAATCGTGAGGACTAATTGTTAAACCACCATGTATATGCAAAATTTCAAAACCCTTGGGAACATCCCTTTAAGGGTTGACAAAGAAGATAAAACTGTCCCATTTTCAAATAAACCATTCATTACGAATACCTTTCGAGCACGAGTATTTTTCTCGTGTAGTACAAATAACACAAATAGCATATTGAAATGAATATTGTTATGTGAAATTTTGTTTTCTATATTTACCTGTTCATTTAGTAAAATGTCTCTATGTCGTTTATATTATAAATTGCGCGAGAATCGCGTTATGTACATAAAAAAGTCATTGCAATATCTTTAGCACTTTGTAGAAATTCATGTTAAGGTTTACACGATCTGCATAAACACGGAACGTATGGTAATGAAGACGTGGTATCTCGCCATCATTATGTATATATATATATATATATATATATATATATATATATATATTATTTATGTATTTATTTATTAGAGCAAAAAAAATTTGCTAAATGTGTCTGTATGAGTGACACTGTACTGCAAATATCAAAAGGTAGATAACGCAAGATAGACACAGAAGGATATATAGCGTAAACTGTACAATGATTGGCACTCCAAACCAAAATTGTAGTAAAAATCTTTTTATCTTTTTTTGAAACGTTTAAACAAGCTTAACTTGTTATTATTATAAGCTAATAGAGGTTTTTCAGCAAAATCAAGCAGTCTTACGAGTCATAAATCTTTTATTATAAAATATATTCAGTGAATAACAATCTTAAGACGAATAGTACAGTCATTGGCACATTTAGTAAACAGTAAGAAGTTAACGTTAAACAGGATATTTGATTTATAATTAAACATATACGCACTTATTACATCTGTAGTACAGTCAGTATAAAGTATACTTATTCGTAATGAATATTTTAACATAACTATTTACACTGCACTGTAGTCATTCGTCGGTCTTACTGGATCTCCTCCAGCGTTGCTAACAGTCATATTTGGAACTCTGTTATGAAAACTTACAATGTTGCTTTGAAATATAAATAAGAAACAATAAAAAATGATTTTCTATACCAGGAATTCTTAATATTTGCCGTTTAAATCAAAAGTGCCACTGACTAATGCAGTGCTAGCAATAGTACAGTTTATCCTATGTAGATGCAAAACATGTTCATTCGTAGCACTCCTATCATCGATTCGTTCATCAGACATTTTCGCGACGGACATTTTGTCGAGCACAAAATGTGTCTGATAATGTGAACACTCGTTAAAATAGTTGTTTAGTCATTGCTTAACGGATACATTCCGTGTCTGTACGGATGATATAAAACTACCTTTACACGGGACTCTACTGTGAAATAAAAATCGTACATGTCATTAGCGTTTTTCGTAAGCGCACACAGTGGGCTGGAAACCCGTTCTTTGTGGCCAAAATTATTTTAGCGTAATTTCAAGGTTTAATGTTACAGGTGTAGTTTCTTTCGATCGAAATGAAGTATATTAATAAATCTTATGATTTCGGCGCAAGGTTCGATCCTACTGAAAAGTAGCAAATTTGCAATTAAATTATTCTCTCGACCTTTCGATCCTTGTGTGGATCATTTTCATAGAAGCTTTATTGCGTTTGCTGTGCAACGGGTAAAATAAAACAAAAAAAGAAAAAAAATTATGAACAAAATATTAGGAGTTACGGCGGAAAGTGGTTTAAACCATGGTGGCAGATACGTAACTGTTACGTATTTGCTGCTTTTCAATAGGATCGTACCTTGCGCTGAAATCATAAGATTTATTAATTTAATGTTACAGGTTCGAGGTGTCCTCTATTTTTTATAAAATTTTTTATATTACATGGATAAAATCAAAAATATTAAAAGCAGAACAACAACAGAAAATTATAAAAATACAGGTTTAGTACTTCGGCCAATTGTTTCTTAAAATTCGTATAACTTTGGAAGTTGCTGGTGGTTGCACTTGAAATTTTCGTGTTGTTCTTCACCATTGTCCAAACTTTTATATGAAACAAGTCCCATGTCTAACACTTATAAACATTTGTTTAGAAACCTTCTCAAAGTTTAAATTGTTATTAATATACATATATAAAACATTTATTCAAGACAAATATTCCGTTTAGGAGATCATCCACCTCGGATGACCATGTCCTTGACATATGTTGTCAAGGTCACCTTTCTGAGTAACCCCCTAGAGGTTTTTGCCGGCGCTCGTTGTTTATTAAAAAGTTATAAACAAAAGAAATTTTCGTTAGGTCTAGGTTAGGTCTGGTAATCTAACTAAATCTGACCCAGACTTAACACCATCTTGAGTGTTTAGCCGTCGCTCGTTTTCTATAAAAAAGTTAACAAATCAACTTGGACTATGTCTCCTTTTGACAGTTTGTACGAGAATAAAGTGTACTTAGAACCAAAATTTAACGAAGATTTTTCGCAATTATCTCGGAAACTAAGTCCGCACGACGGATTGATTTAGAGAGAAAAGTTGTTCAGAATCCTGTTCTTGACAACATAATTAATTGTCAAGGTCATCCGAGGTGCCTCCCCTATACGTAATATTTACGTTATTCAATCCTGTTATTTCATGCTTTATAATCAGTTCTTAAAGTAATTGGTTTCACTTTTGAATTTCTGAATTTACAAAAATTCAATTTTAGCCACGACAAACAGATTTTCAGTGCAGTGTGAAGTGTAAGAAAGTTTACGGTGTAATCATAATCGATCAACCGAGAGCATTCCGACGTTAATGGTGGTGTCTGTTTGCAGCGGATACGATACCGCCTATACCGACGTCCTGCGACAAGCTGGAATGTTATTCCGGCGCCCACTGCTCGGAGATCGGTGGCCCGCACTGCGAATGTCTGTCGTCCTGTCCATCGGACATACCGATGGTCCCGGTTTGCGGTACCGACGGACAGACATACGACAACGAATGCGAACTAAGGCTCTACGCTTGTCGCCACCAGGCAGACGTGGTCACGCAGGCTTTTGGCCACTGCAAAGGTGGGTTCACAGAGCGTGCGCCGTACAGGCCGCCTTATATTCTGCGTTACTAACTCCCCGGCTAAAACCAACATGAACACTTTTCACAATTTGGAACGGGACCCTAGAGTCCCAAACACGGGAATCGGATACTCTGACGATAGAAATACTGCGCGCGTGTCCCGTGCCATTTTTTCAGCTCGTCGACGTTACCTCGATCGCTGCTTCATCAGTAGAAACGAAAATGTTTCAAGATACCTTACGATCATCGTTTTCTGTTACACGGACTTTGTATAGACACGGATATGTCTCAATTTTATTTTATTAGGTTGCTACGATTTTCTAGCTGCAGATTTTGTTTGTATCTGATAAGCATAGATTAAGTCCTGGAAAGTTCTATCGTCTTTCTTTTTTTGGAAATAGAAACGGGCGTGAAGTTTGTAAGGAATGTGTGTTTTGGAATTTGTTTACTTTCGAATCAATATGTCAATGACGGGGGATACAGGAGGCAGATTTTTGTGCAAAATGAAATTTTCTGCATCGATAGTGAGAGATGGAAGTCAAATACGGTTATTTCTGTAGCACTAGATTTACGGAGCACTAAAAAATACTATTTTGCACTACTTCAGAAAAAATAACAAGAATGTATCTATCCTAAGTAGTCATTCCTTTTATAACATATACCCAAAGATAGAAATTTGTTGAATAATTTCTCATGGATGCATCTTTACAATCTCAATAATGGTAAATTGAAAATACCAAAACCTGTCATTTTAATTGGTAACGTAGCATTAATCATTTTAATAAGTTGTTAATAGTACAACAATATTTCTCATATCTTTTAGTCTTTCAACTTTTTTCAATTTTATCATAAATACATCAAATTCACATCCTAGTAATAAGAATAGATGTCCCGAAATTTTAATTGAACAATCATTTAGTAAATCAAAAAAATTACTGTCTACATTGCTGAAGAAATATAAGCTTTCTGATCCACACAAAATAGGTCATAATGAAATGTAACAATAATTACAAACTTTTAACTTTAAATCGTTAGCTTTTACCATAATTTCTTAATAAATAATAAATGTCTCGAAATAAAAGAGTTTTGATTAATATTACATGATTATTTAGATATGTATAATGAGTTCAAAGTAATTTTAACAATGTAATTCAGAAAGATGTTCAATGTTTGTTCAGAATCATTATTTTGTTTAAATAAAACTGTTTAATAAAATTGATTTATAAACTTAGAATACGATACAAAATATTTTTAATTTAGCCAAGTGTCAGAATACTTATGAACGGGAAAGCAAAAACAATTTTTGTTCTCATATTTATCTCCACACATGTGTTTTCATTTTCGTTTTTAATATCAGGACTCGAACCTATGTATTTTAAATTAAGCAATACATACAGACACTCCTGTGAAGTATCCACCTATATCATAAATTTTACCATTAAAATCAATCCAAACGATACAGAATGAATGATGTAAAATCGCTTAGCAAGAGATAAATTCTGATCGTGATATGCTATACACAAATGAACAAAACACGTTTCCAGTGGATAAAATAAACAAATAACAAGTATCGGATGAATATTGTACATTTCTTTTTTAGTATATCGTTACTGTCGAATCGTTAAAATAAGCAATAAACGGCGCAATAAAATTTGATAATTATTCGTGATACTTGATACAGTAAAATTATTTGATATTCATAAAAAAACTTTTATGTAAAGAAAAGCGTAAGAACTTTCCGCGGGACCAAACGATATTTGTGGAGAATTATTTTAAATCTAGTGCCTCTTTGTGTGAACACTGGCCTCTATCAAACATAATTTTATTATACACGATGAGCAACGAATACGACATATAACAATGTTAACGTTAGGCGATTGACAACATATACGAAGATCTCGAGAAATGTGGGGTCTTAACGATTTCGAGGGTTTCAATAGAGTATAAATTCTAGGATAGTAGATAGTAAGTGCATAAAGGATCACGTGTTACTTAGAAGCTGATGGTACGATACTGTAACGTTTGCCGAAATTGTAGAAGGCGTCGGAAGGATCTCGCGGATCTTGATGGAACCTAGGACTAACAAACTAACAACCTGTTCCTTTGTATCCATTACGTGATAATAAACTTATCAAGTTTTTACTAACATGTATAGATATATGTTTATAACCCCCTTGCCCGCTACTTTGCTTGCTTTCTTCGTTGTCATCGTCGTGATTAACTGTAACATTTCATTACCAAAGATGTCCGATCAACCAAGAAGAAAGAAAGCAAAGTGAGTACTAGCGATAAAGTTTCTTCGACTGTTCAGGCTACTATTCACGCTAAAAATATTTTTCGGTCACTTGACTGTATATTATTAACGTCATCGAAGCCTTTGATCCATGAAGATTGATTGATCGATGACGACAGAGTTTATCCATTTATCGAACTTCTGCTGTTTTTTGCTAGAGTTAAAGACAGAGTGTGGTTTATAAGAAAATCTTGATCACTGATTGAATAATAGCGTCTCAAAACATGAGAGACTAGTAGCCTACCCTGGTTGCAACTAAACTGTGGAATTTTCTGAATTCATAGCGGATAAACATCTTCAACAGGTTAATCAAATAAAATCTATAATAATATCTAATATAGATGAAACTGTACTTTTTAATTACCAGAACTATTCATAAAAGAAATTAGATTTTACTGTGTGAAAGATTTTATAATACTTTTATATTGCATAAGTTTTCGGTGTTGCTAGATTCATAATTAGAAAATATTTAATTGGCTCTAAATGTCACATCTTAAACAAACTATGCTATTTGTGACATATTCTCGTTGGAACAAGTATAGAGTTGACCAGAGCTTTGGTATAATGTTGACATAATATTTATCGCATTTTTTGGCGACACTAATTTCAATTCTCTGTAGTGACGTTTTCGAGGTCCCTTCAAGTAGCTTGGTAAGTTATGCTCCTGGTAGGTACAGACTACTAAACATATATAGTATGGAATAGTTACTGTTCACAGGAATTAAATATAACATGATTCATACTATGGCGAACTGAGAATCATAGTGGTGTAAGTCCACCTTACGCTCTTTTGTTTTCAACCGCTGAGTTACAACTCAGATCTACGAAACGCTACGAAATGTATTTTTCAAATTGTCAATGCAAGTTCACATAAATAAGTCATAAAATAAAACTTTTAGTAAGGTAAATGCACCAGTAATTGACGTCGTATCAGTAATTGACCATTTTTCAGGAAATCGTGAACAATAGGATTTCGAGAAGTAATAATCTTTCGTAAAAGGCGTGGTAGGTGTGCTGTACCCTCTACCGACCTAATTTCGAAAAATTTGTACGTAATTTTAATTGTTTATTGTAATAACCGACAATTGGTTTTATTGACTTTGGTTGTATGCCTCCGTATTGTAATTTCCTGAACGCTGACGTGAAGAAATGTGTATTGTTCACGATAAGAAATTCCCAAGCTTTTAAGTTTTTATGATTGAATCTTTCATTAATTACATTGTCAAGGTTTTTTATTTAATCAATATAATGTCAACTAGTAACTAAGTAAGAAAAAAGACCAAAAAAGTGTGGTCAATGCGGTGGTTCTCGTAACCCAAAAGTATGGTTCTCTCGTTTTCAAGGATGGTTAACTTGTGACGCAATTATTGAATTTCCAAAAATATCTATAAAATTTGGATAATACATCTATTTTAAAAAAGTTAGCTTTGTCACATAATATAAGGAGTGTCCAGACAGCATTTTCATCCATAGTCTCTCAATTTAATAAAGTAGCAAGCATTTACTATTATTCACGCAGAAAATTTGTCTTAACTGGTCAACTATTAGTGCTTTTACCATATTTTCTCTCCGATTCCGACCAATTGCAATTTTTTTCTAATAAAGTCTATTAGAAAACTCTTTTCAAGTAAACTAATTGTTCTAACTTCTCAAAAAAATCCAAGTAGTCGGGTCCAATATTAAAAATTAAAAATTATCATCTTTTTAAGAATCATTGTATATCGGTATAAGTCAATCTTAATTAGATAATACGTTTGTAAATTGTATAAAATTCTGTTCCGTGCTTTAATTTTCACGTACAGACGTTTTTTGTAGTTTTCACGTTGTGTACATGGAGTTTTTTATAACAACAAACGCCATACATTATCTTACTCGATGTACCATGTATGCGACATACACTACTATGATTCTCAGGTCGCCATATGTGACATCACTTCAGAGATGTATAGGAAATATGATAACAATAACTGAAGTATGTATAGAAACGCGTCGCGTTAAAAATTGTTTCGTAATTAAAGCAACATTTATACTTACATATAATACAACAGTCATATAAAGCTACTTCCATTTGTAGTAAGAAATCAAAATTATAATAATACCATACAGTAATAATCTAATTGTATCATAATTCGGAATTTCTCAATTTTTTAAATGTTCTGTTTATACAGCAATTGCAAAGCACACAAAAATAGTATTTTAGAATGAATTTAGTCAATTACTTAATCACTGTTTGGCTTATTTGCGAGCAGATAACAATCATGCAGTTGATGCGACGTAAAACCGTTAAATACAAAAAAAGAAAAAAGTGTCCTCAGTGACAATAAGTTACCAATTAATTTCAACTACTAAAAAGATGACTTGAAAAATTTTAATTCGCATTAGGATTCGTTGTCTGAATATAATAATTTCACTGTGTTGGGTCACGAAAGCGATTGCAACTATACTCTGTTCCACGAGAGAATAGACCTGTTTCGCGCAGCTTGAAAGATGGTAGGGGACCCAGCGAGCCCTTCCACTGCGCACTCCCACTCAGTGATGCCAGATCGGTTAAATCGAGGGGAATACAGTTTACCACCTCTCTGATTATCAGAGTAATATGTGATACGTTGCGCTGCACGTCACGTGACCAGTCTACGGCGTTAGTGGGGTACGTTGGAGTGTGCTCAGGTAGTGGAATGGGATAGTGGAAGGGGAAAAGTAGGAGAGGAAAAAACAACCAGTTCTGATTGTTTCCGGCATCACTGCTCCCACTTTCTTGACTGCGAGTTTAATATACACAGTGTTAACGTGTTCGGCGCCGCGTCACCCATATTTGGGTGACGGGTGTGCTTCCGCGGGGGCCCCGTCACCCACATATGGGTGACGTTTTTCTTGTTCTAGTTAAATAAGATTTTCAGTTGCATTTTTAAAAGAAATTTAATGGAACAAGCACTGAAGTATAAATATAGAATATACAGCATAAAAATAGATAATAAAACCTACTCGAGTTACATAATTGCTATTCCTACTTATCGCTCTGTTTACGTTCTGGCGCTCCGACAGTCGAATTTGGGCCCCGCGAGAAAATCAACCGAATCGCGCTGGTCGCCGAACGTGTTAATATATACACTGTCAGAACGCTACGAATGACGTGGATTGTTGTTGTACATTGGGAGGGGGCGTACGGAGTGGGAGATGCGCAGAATGAACGAAAACTGGTTCCATCGCGGGTATATTCTCCGCAGAGATAGAGTATAGTGAAAAGGTAAAAAAATATGTTGATTGATGAAAATAAAAATATAAGTAATTGCAAATAACCCTGTTGACTTACAGAAGTAAAAAGAGGAATTTCGTAAAAAATTGTGAGTGAAATTTAAACATTGAGCATCCCAAAAGTGAGTAAGAAACTCGAACTTTTGATCAAGTGTACGCTTATTATGTGAATCTATTTTATTGTTTTCATGTCTCGCACGAGATGAAGCATTCTACATATACATATAGATTTGGGTTAAGCATGTCGATAGCGTCGGGCAGCTGCGTCGCTTGCTTGCTTCGAAGTGTCAGAATTTAATCCCTAGATACAGAGAATAGCTCAATATTCAATATTCAATTGCTTCACTATGCGTTACAGAACAGCATGTTACGAATTTGCTAGAAATGTTTATTTATTTATTCAGTTACTATGTTTAGTTACATCGAAATGTTATAATCATTCACATATAATATACTCATCTATATTGCTACTTATAAATTGAATACACAAAATATTCAAACAAAACTTTCGAACATGCATTCAAAATTCTATATTCTCTGTCTGATGAGTATACCGCGGATTTTTATGCAATTTAAACATTGTCAGCTATTAATTACAAGATACAGGAGCCACACAGAAATTTATTAGTGTTCTTAGAATTTTAATCAATTAAAAAAATAACATGATACAACTGTGGGACTCTGTACAAATTAAAGTTTATCTGCGTTAAGAAGTAGAAACCACATTTTCCATTATTATTATTCTATGTTAATTGTAATGAGCAGGAATGAAATATAAAGCTGTTTCGTTGCTAAATAATCTTGATAAATTGATAATAATGTTTTAATATATTTAAATTCTTCTGATATTTTTACTAGTTTATGTTCGATTCATTCCTTCTTTGCATAAATGCAAATAAAATCCACAGTTAAAATAGTAAAAACATTAGAAGAATTTAAACATACTATAATATTAGTTGCAACCTATTAAACACATTCATAAAAAAATATAAGTTTCTATTTCACTCTAGCTTGTTGCAATTCAGGTAGAAAATGTTTATTTTGCCTAGTGATAACAGACAGGAGCAAAATCATTTCTACGCGAGAAACGAAATTACTTTTCGAAAAACCTAATACAATTTCGCTAAATACCTGAATTTCGAAAAGTCACTTCAACAATGTGGCGTGTACTCTAAACTTTGCGGAAACGAATCAATATACCGTTCCCAATGTCGCCACACTAAAATAGACACTTACTTCCTCGGTCCCCCTTGTTTGTTCCGTCTCGGATGCGTTCAACGATCGCTTCCTTGTACAAATGGGATCACCGAATCGAACAATAGGAATTTAAAGAGGCAGCCTGCGAAGATCCATGGAACTTCCTTCATCCCCGGAGTGCGCTATCTCACTCGTAGGTAAATTCCGGGAAAGTTGGTGACGTTAACTTGCGAAACTAAGCGCCGAAGGTGGATTTAACTAAATCACCGTCGACTGCCGGCGAAGTCTCGTCTTAAGTGGTCCCAGTGAGATATGCCAGGGCTGGAACTTAACATTGAAACCTTAAGAATACGGTAACCGAATATCTCTTGGCCGTGGCCGTTAAGCGCGGCCCTCGGCCAAAATAAATTAGTCCGCGAGAGAGTTAGAGCCCCGACGAAGTTCCGATCGAACCTTGTACCGACTGCTTTTTGATACCGTTGTCCCCTATAAATCCAATCCCGAGCCCCTTTCCACCCTTCAAGGCTCCATCGACATCGAAACACACGGGCATTGGGGGCCGTGATAAATCTGTCAAACGACGACAGCCAAAGAATTCCCATTGCATAGCATCCCCAACCAGTTTTTTTGTATTCCCGCGAGAACTTATTGGCCAAGAAGTTTTTGCTCCAACCTCCTCGCGACCGACAAATGTTCCGTGCTCTCGTTTCACTTAGGAGTTCAGGCCGAATTAGTTCTCGACGTTACGTCCGTTCGTATCGGAATCTATGTTTACTTATCGAAGTCCGGAGTTGCTAATGGGATTCGAGCAGAAATTGATAGATCATTGTGCGAGCACCGTACACGCGTCCCAGTCGGAGGAAATGCTTCGATCAAGCACCGAGGACCCTGTAATTAGAATTTATTTGCAGCTGGTAGTATACAGTGGATGTGTACAGTAAATGTATATACCGCCGATAAAATTTATGGCTAAAACTTTCGAATTGTCCCCCAAAGTTATTTACACCTGTTATACATATCTTTCTACTGGTTTACCGAGATACTTTCAAAAAACTTTCTTGCTAATATAATAATATTAAATAATAATTTGAAATGAGTCATTATTTCAAATACTAAATATTTTATATTGTTTTTCTCAATAAAAAGATGTTTCATATGCCATAGTACGCCTACAAAAAAATAAAGAAACATCAGAAACATTTATTTTTATTTTCTTTAAATACGATGCATTATACAAGAAATTCTGACACAAATTAAGAAAAATGGTTTCAACAATATCCTACTACTGAATTTTTATAAAACTGGTATCTCCAAAACTTTAATACGGAATATGTATGAATTTTTCCGAAATTTTTCGTGATTTCCAATTTTTTTAAACATGTTTGCATAATCCAATAAATCTGAAAAAATACACATTAACCGTCACGATGAGACACAACTTTCATAACAATGTAAACGTGGTATACTGAAAACAGAAATGCAAAATTATAGTGTACTGAAAGTAATCAACTTAAAGAGTAGTATTCAATATAAAATCACGTGGTTTTAAAATGTATATAATTCTTTTTATCTGCAGAAAAGCAAATACTACTAAAATCCAATAGACTGAAATAATAACACATACTGCGAGAAAAATTCATGCATAAAAAGAAGAAATATTTCAAAACAGACTAAAGATATTATGAAAACTGAAACATGTGCAATCTTCTTGTCCGAGAACGTATTCGAACCGAACGAGCAAGAAAACACTATTGAGAGGGTAACGAGGTACGTATGTCTTCCTAATCAAGCAAGCTTAAAGATTGATTTTACGTCACATGATAATGTCACACTTATTCATTTCTTATTTCTACATATAATACCCAAATCCAGTAGAACATTTTGAAGAAAAGTTTGATTGAAACTCCATTTTAATTAAAAAACATAATGCTCCGGATTTTCATAAAGTAAAGTATTTATTAGCAGAAACTATTCTACTCATATTAAAACAACACAGAAATATAAGTACATTAAGAAATAATTTTAATCTAAGTTTAAGAAATAAAAATACTGTATTCCCACGCAAACAGCTGTTAATAGAAAAATCCGGAAAACCAGCAGGTAAAATAAGCAAGACTTCAAACCGTGCAACATTCATCGCAAGCAATCATTTCACTGCAAAGACTCCCACTCCGGCATTACTAAAATTTTATTCGCCGTTTTTCTACGCTGTCGTGGTGAAACGTTTGATGCGTCGACGATGCAGATTCGTTCCTGTTTAGAGCCCTCGCTCGCGCGGGAAAGGAAACTCGGTCGAGGAAAGAAAAGAGAAGACATTTCTGGGCGCATCCACGGTCTGCAAGTATTTCCGCAGCCGCCGTCGCGACCGTCGTCGACAAAGTTCGCGAAATGAAACGTTGGAATCTATTAAAGTCCCCGGCCTGTTCCGTAACCTTTCACCCCTTATTTTCGATTGCTCAGCCCCTTCGACAGGCTCCGGACCCCCCTCCAGTCGTCCAGTTCTCTGGAAGTCAATCTCTTAAAAAGTTCTTCTTCTTCTTCCTTCTCCTCCTCGGGACTCACCCCATGGAGTCAAACATAAATCAGATTACTTCGAGCTCGCGAACCAACCCCCTCCGTTCCCCCATCCACACCCATGGACCACCTTTACTTCGCGAAATACGCGCTACACAGAAGATTCCGTCTTTCGACCGGTTTTTCGCAACGTTTTCTTTTGCACTGTCGTCCCAGAATAAGAGCAAATGAAGACACGGGGAAACGCGGCGCAGTATGGCCAATGACAGCACCCAGTTAACGAAACTGGGCGTGATTTCATCGAGACTTCGAGACTCCAAGGCATGTAGCTATAAAAGAGAATTGCGATCGACGCATTTTGCTTACGGGGATGGCGGTAGTTAATGGACCGTGAAAATATAATGGGGTGGATTTCAATGATACGCGACGGTTTAAAAGTATGCATGAACTACCTGGGACTTTCGGATATTAGGAAGCATGATCCTGAGGGTTGGAGAGTCATTGATTCGGAAGAATTTTTGGCTCACTTCGCTATTCCTCTGAAGAAATTATCATTGGCAGCATATTTACGTAATACTAAATGTGATTGGTAGACTGCGGATTTTATTCATTTATGACAGAAATGAGTAGATAATACATGATACAGTAAAAAGATAGAAAGAATTTAAGGGTACCAATATACCGGGTATTTCACCTAACTTGTCCACTTTAATTATATCGCTTATTTTGTATGATAGAAAAAATGTCAGGGGGAGAAAATATTCTGTTCAAAGGCGCCAATACGGTGATGGACCGAATTTTTTTATCAAGGTTATTTTTTTCGAGGCCTCATGGTCCTCGTATTTTTTTTAAATGGGACTGCATATTTTCACTACAACAGTCTTATAGCTTATAAAAAAACGGATTCAATGAGGTGCAATATGTTGACCTTCACGTGACCTTTAGCATATCGATACCGATACCGATACCGATACCGTAGCTTGCTGTGCTAATACTGATTGTAAAGCGATAGTCTTCTGTTAAGATTATTACTTTGATAATAATGATTGTAAACATACTTCAACCGATGAAAGAAGAATACGAATGTCTGTTTACAAGCACCAGGGACAATTAAACGGCACACTGTTTCAATGAAATTGAAATTCCTTCATTTACCGTCCCCGAACGCGTACTGTAATTACTGACAAACATTTCATAATTTCCTCGTTAAAAGTCACGCGAATGTCAAGATATTGCACCTCGTTGTATTCGTTTTTTTATAAGCTATAAGACTGTTGCAGTGAAAATATGCAGTCCCATTTATAAAAAATACGATGACCTTGAGAAACAAATTCGGCAAATCAACGTATTGGCGCCTTCGAACAGAATATTTCCTCCCCCTGACATTTTTTCTATCATACAAAATAAGCGATATATTTAAGGTTGTCAAGTTAAGTCAAATACCCGGTATATTACCATCAGCTTATTAAAATGATTGATGGAAGAAACTAATTTTTAGTTGGTTCCAGTACCTTTCAACAAATGTCGAAAATTTTTACTTTGCATAAAGATCCGCAGTCTTGTGATTAGTCGCATGTCCAAGGAAATAAATTTACTGAATAATTCCCCATAAATGCATCTTCACAATCTCAATTATCGTAAGTTTAAAAATTTGGAACCAGTCAGTTTGACGGGTTCTGCAATTTCAGTGTTAAAAATGCTAATTGATATATTCCTCTAATATAATAATGTACAGGGCGTATAAAAATTATATGTCACGACTACCATAGCAGGGTTCTATACCTCTGGATCGGTGGAGATCTGTTAGAAAAATGGTCCGCATGTTTGTCCTTGACCGTTTTTACAGGTTCAACATTTTTTTGTATTGCATCGTATAGTACTCGTCACAAGGAACAAAAGTTTTAAACACACCATGGGTCTCAAGTCAACCATTCTCTTGAAAAACGACATCAAAGTTTCATAAACTATTTTATTCCACATGTCTACAGGGTGTCCCAAGTTGGTGTAAATGTGGAGAGGGTAATTCTACACGAGAAAATAAATTTAAAGTACAGAATAATTTTTTTCGCTTAACGCCTCGTTTTCGAGAAATTACAGTTTGAAAATTCGGCGAATGCGCTTGATATTGAATATGAAATGTTTGACGCGTCTGTTCATTACCTACCTGATCTACTACTTACAAACGCTAGGAACGCGAACTTGACGGATTTTCAAACTCTAATTTCTCGAAAACGAGGCGTCAAATGAAAAGAAATTATTCTATACTTTAGACTTATTTTTTCATGTAAAATCACCCCCTCCATATTTATATCATCTTGGGAGATCCTGTAGGCATGTGGAATAAAACAATTTACAAAACTTTGAATATGTTTTTTAAGATACTGGTTAACTTGAGACCCATGGTGTCTTTGAGACTTTTGTTCCATGCGACGAGTACTATACGATGCAATAAAAAAATATGTTGACCTTGAAAAAAGGGTGAAGGACAAATTTGCGGACCATTTTTCTAACAGATCTCCACCGATCCAGAGGTATAAAACCCTGCTATGGTAGTCGTGACATATAATTTTGATACTCTCTGTACACTTACTGCACTCACCTTCTTATTTATTATTCTGTGCAGAACGTACAAAACACTTAATACGAGATAAGCCAAAATTCGCAACTTACCCGATAAAATTAAGCGTAGTATCAATATCATATCAATTGTTAATTTAATTTTTATATAACAATATATTCTTGTTTAATATCACATTTATTTATCCTTCGTACACTGTGCAAGAAATTGTTGAAATCTCCCTCTGCCAGATTCTGCATCATACAATGAATTTAATGGTAAATCTAATTTAAAGATTTTGTATGTTTTTTTACAGTCACACATAAATCTCATAATTATTCACCTAAGGAATTGTCGTTTATTCAAGAATGTTTAATGATATTTCCAAAATAACCAAACACGGTTATGTTTGAAGATTATATGAAATCATAAAAATCTTAAAACATTAACGCAAACACGGTACGGATTCCCGTTGTCCGATTGATTCCAAATTTTGAACACAGCATTTTCTTATCAAATCTCACAATTTAGTCTTACTCCTATCTCTTGGCAATATTTCGCCATTTCGAAGCATGTAATACAACCGATAGTAAACGCGAGAGATTGGAAGCTTCTAAACTGGAGACAAAGCATTAAATACCAGCCTGATCAACAATCCATTCTTCTGATTGCGCGTAAACGATCGACTCTTCTCCGGAAATGTCCTCGACTGCCGATTAAAACAGAGGAAAGGGGTGAAAAAGGATACAAAGGGACGGTAAACAACAGCTACATAGCCGTTTGCGTTTGAACTGGCAACATCGTTGCAATTCCTCGCATTCGACAGATAAACACGGGGGGGAGGGGCTGGGTAATACTGCCGCTCCCGCTTTTCAGTTCGGCATTCTTTGTAAAATAAACAGGAATGGGGATGAAATAATGGAACAGGGCTGAACGGTAACGTCGATAAAACCTTCGATGAAAAGGCCAATCATCGAGGCCGGCGAGGTCCACGGAAGAAATTCTCCGGGTTCGTAAATGCCAACTCGTATTTCCCATCAGGCTCTCTACTCCGCCAATCGGTGAACACTTAAATTGACTAAATCCATTCCACTTGCTCGATCTCTCCGCATCCTTTCTATGGATCCTTCTGACCTATTCAGTCTCCGTCGGTTTTCCAGGACAGAAAATATTGGGTTTCCGCACGTGAAACTGTCGTTTCGAATCGGACAGTTTAAACGAGGAAAAAATAGATTATTACGTTGCCAAGAAACTTCCTTTTCCGAAAGCAATGTCTTAGAAAAATATTTTTTTCGAGGAACAAGAGCACCATAGTTTCCAACGACTATCGTCCAACGTTCGTCATTTCTCAATCTTATTTATGACCCACTTTTCATTCATAATCCAGCAGAAGCATTACCAAATTTTTCAATTACACCAACGTATTTGTTTTTGGCTCTCATTTAATCAGTATAGATTGCTTAAATCGCAACTCTTTATTTCTTTATTATTATTCAAGGTCTGTAAGACTGGTTCTTAACCGTTGTTCCGCCGAATACTGGTGTTCCGCGAGCTTTTTGCAAGTGTTCCGCGAAATTCTGGAAACTGAATTTTTTTTTAAATGATTTTTATAATATAGAATCTATTTATATCTACGCGGGATGTGTTTTTTTGTTTTTTGGATCATCACTTTTGGTGTTCCGTAAATTTTTCATATAATCAAAAGTGTTCCCTGACTTCAAAAAGGTTAAGAACCACTGGTTTATAAACAATAAATGTTGTAGAAAATGTGAAACATTAAGTGCACTGACATATAATAGTTTATTTGTTGTCTAATCAATAATTTACTTTCAAGAACGTATCAAGAGCTTGCCTGTTTAAATAATGTTCTTTGGAATTGGAATTTACTTGGAAACCTAGTAAATAAAGAGTAAAAATTTACGTACAATGTTGGCAAATTGAGTTAGAGGACCAGTTGCCTAAATCTATTAGGGGATTTTACACTTTGGTGCAATGGGTTTATGATTAATTAAATCAGTTCTGAACAGAAGGTTAAACTGCTTAGAAAGTAGGTTAATGTATTTGCGAACTGTTTCTTGTACGCGTTTCTCAATAGTTAATTAGTCAGTGATTAATTTTCCATGTATTTTGGGTAAATGTTGCCGGTTTTTGATTAAACAAATTTCTACAATGAGCTTCTTATCACTGTATTGTTTCTATACTAATGGTCTCTGAGGACGTCACTCACACTCCAAACTAAAGTTGTAGTTTTTATTTATTTGTCCTAAAGATACTTGTAGTGTCTATAATTTCAGGAAATAATTACACAGATTTCAATTATACCTGGCCCAAAATACTGGCTACAAAATAATTAGATATCTACAATTAAACCATTATAAAAGTATAAATTATAAAACAGTGAGGATTAATATATACATAAAATATTACAACAAAAATACATTTCAACTACATAAAATGTCATTCATCCTGAAATGATAATATATTTTCATAGTATACGCGAGTTATTATTTAAGTTATCGAAAACGATATACTTACAACTAAAAGAAAATAAATAAACCGTTCTGTAATAAGATGTTTTTAATGATTTTCGATCCTTTTTCGCATAAATATAATACACCTATTTTTCAATTTACGCGATAGATTGACTCTAAAACAATCGTTAAAATGAAAACCGTATAAGACAGAATACAGTACATACGAGAACAGTAAAATATTTTAAAACAAACTAATATATCAAGATACTTGGATAAAATTTTTATTTCAATAGAACATGTTTTATTAGCAATGCGTATTTAAAACATATACAGTCAATGTAAGAAGTATTCATACACCTTTTAAAAGCGAACAAGTTTTTCAAATACTAAAGGATTAGTAGCTAATATGTAAATAAGAAGGATTAGTAAGGATTAGTAAGGATTAACTAGCTAATATGTAAATAATTTTCTTTAGAAATTGCACTTGGTCGCAATAGCAAAAAAAAAAGTAAAGATCACGATTTTAAATTTTTTTTCTGTGCCAAAAATGAAAAGTTATACAATTCATGTACAAAGCTTCATCGCAATGGGTTAACGCATGAAAAAGCTATAGGCAATAGATATTTTCAATCAATTATATTTCATAGTGAACTTGTTCGATTTCGATAAAACTTTATGCATGTATATAACTTACATAGATCTACAAAAGGAATCTTCTAAATTTTTATTACAAACACTGATAAAAATCTTCAAAATTGTGACCTATACTTTTTTCTTCGTAATTCCGACCAATTGCGATTTTTTAAAAATATGATTTACCTCACTACCCTAAACAACTCAAACCATTTGATCCAATTTTTAAAAAGTTAATCGTTTTTAAGGAGTGAATGAATACTTTTTACACTGATTGTATGTATAAAAGAATTTTTCTTAGAGGTAATACTGTGTAACGATGTAGTATGTACCCATGTGCATAGCCATTAGTAGGTCGGTTCTATAAAATGATAATTGTATCGAAAATATCCTTATTCAACGTACTCGGCTAATAAAAAGCTTATAAAAAGGAGTCGAACAACATTAAAAAGCTAATTGAACACATCTCCTAACATTTGGTTAATTATATTCATAAATTCTGCTAAGTCTAAGAGCATCCAACAATTTATGAATTCGTAAATTTTCATAAAAATTTGGGATTAGTATTGTCCGAATAAATGTATTCGATACTCACGTATAACATATAATAAACTTTAATACGTAAAACAACAATAACATTAACAAGTACTAACTATAACAATAACAAACAATAAAAGATACAAAGAAAATAACTCGTATTCAGGCGTAATGAAACCGCGTGAAGAAAGCTGACAAGTTTGACGGAACGTTAGAATGTAGAAGACCGATGCGTACTGTATGGCATTCGGAAAAGTTCTGCCCGTTTTCGTGGACGCGCCGAAATTCTCATGACGACAACGAGACCAGAAAAAACTCTACGCGTTTCAAGGGCATCGTGGGAAAGCCCTTTCCGAGGAACACGTAGATTCAGAAAATGTTGCCGTGACGACCGAAGCTCTGGCAATCGGCAACTTTTGTGCCCGCACCCGAGTTCGGTCGCACACAGTGCACACTTTCTGGAAGAAGAGAAAGTATCCTAAACAGATCTTACCCCTGCTAAGCCACAAAAATGAAACATAATTTTCTTTAAACATTAATTTAACCCCTTAAGAAACGCGATATACTCTAATTAATAATTCAACAAACAAACTATTTGTAATGTTCAATCAAAATGCACAATTTAACAGCGTAAATGCTTTTGGCTTTCAAAAAAGTGTTATTTCGAATTTAGAAGTACATAGTGTATCAAAATTATATGTCATGGCTACCATAGCAGGGTTCTATACCTCTGGATCGGTGGAGATCTGTTAGAAAAATGGTCCGCAAATTTGTCCTTCAACCTTTTTTCAAGGTCAACATACTTTTTTTATTGCATCGTATACTACTCGTCGCATGGAACAAAAGTCTCAAAGACACCATGGGTCTCAAGACAACCATTCTTTTAAAAAACAACTTTATAGATGATATAAATGCGGAGGGGGTGATTCTACATGAAAAAATAAGTCTAAAGTATAGAATAATTTTTTTTCATTTGACGCCTCGTTTTCGAGAAATTAGAGTTTGAAAAGTTCCTAGCATTTGTAAGTAGTAGATCAGGTAGGTAATGAACAGAAGCGTCAATCATTTCATATTCAATATCAATTCTGTACTTTAAATTTATTTTCTCGTGTGGAATTACCCTCTCCACATTTACACCACCTTGGGACACCCTGTAGACATGTGGAATAAAATAGTTTATGAAACTTTGAAGTCGTTTTTCAAGAGAATGGTTAACTTGAGACCCATGGTGTCTTTAAAACTTTTGTTCCTTGTGACGAGTACTATACGATGCAATACAAAAAAAATGTTGCCCTTGTAAAAACGGTCAAGGACAAATTTGCGGACCATTTTTTTAACAGATCTCTACCGATACAGAAGTATAGAACCCTGCTATGGTAGTCGTGTCGTATAATTTCAGTCACCGTCAGAAAAACTGATTTCGAAAAAGTTCCACCGACTGTTGATGGAGCCCAATATGTCGTCAGCGAAAAAAACGTGGCATGATGGGCAATTTCACATGCTAGCCCAATATTTTTCGACGTGGAATAGAAATGCGAGAGAAAAGTTTCGTTGCCCGATTGTCCCCGTAGTCGATGAACTAGTCGATTATATCGAGAGTAATACGCAAACAGAACAGTCTACAAACAGGAAAGAGAGAGAGAAAGAGAGGAAAGATGGTTCGACGACAAGCAGGATGGCTAGAGGGAGGAGGGGGTGAAGGCTGGTAGAAAAACAAAGGAAAAAGTAGCGAGTAGCGGAAGTCGTCGATGTGAAATAATAGGAAGCAACGCTGCAATTGGAAAGTAATTAAAATCCCATCAAGCCGTATCGAACTCCTGTTACCGGGGCCGCGTAACTGCCTCCGATAGAATTAGCTTTTCGATTCTCATTATTTAGAGAAATTGCGACGCACCTCCGCCTTCCTGCCTCGGCTGCATTCGACGTTGTATCGAGCTCTGATCTCCCGTTGTCCCGCCGCCTCGAGGGACCTGGAAATTTGATAATTAAAAGTCTGACACGTTGAATTATTAGGTTCAGTCGTCGAAAACTTTTGCTCAGCTTTTTTCCACTCCGCCGTTCCCCCATGACAGTTAATAATTAACAGTACTTTATTATACGTTTACCGGCATAATGAATGGACAATTTCTATTTATTTGTTCTGAACGATGTTTCCACGAAAGTTCGTTTCCCTTATCCGCCGTAGAATTTATTTTCGATACGTTGAATCCTGCAACGGAATTTTATTTACTGTATGACCGGAACGTTATTACCAGGATTTTAATAGTAAATTATATAAAATTGAATTCTACGTTGATTCGTTATTAATTTCTTTCTTCACAGTAACTGCACACTTATTATTACACATTATTAACGTTTCGTTTATCTTGTCCACTGTTCTCTTCGTTATTTTTGCAAATACGAAACATCGATCGAAGAAGAATTATTTTCTTTCAGATTTCTGATAAGAAATGTATTTTATATATGTATATATGTTGATTTTGAAATGAACTCGTGTCAAAATCTTGAAATACGGTAGGAATCTTTTTTACGTACGTCTACTTCATAAATATAATTATTAGCTGTGTATTTATTATCAAGTACAAGTGATTTTAAAATAATTTGCTCATTTACGTTTTTACTATGCATCTTATTAAAAGCATTCAATTATCATAATTATTAGTCACGTAAAAAGTTCTCCAAGGTTTTAATTTTGACTCGCAAAATACCAAAACAAATTTGTTATAACACATTACGTATTTAATAACATTTATTTAAAAAAGATAATAATAATAACTTAAGTTAAATTTTCCTATTTTAGCAATATTTGTAAGTTAAAGTTTTATTATTATTAGGGGTGGTTTTTAAAATTAAATAATTTTACTTTTACTGTGCCATTATCGAAGCAGATCCACGAAAACATCTCGAGTGGTTGCAAAAGAACTACAAGTTGATTATATAATAATCGTTCGACATTTAACAAATAAAGCAAAATATATATCTAACTATAAAATTTAAGAACAAAAACTGCAATTATTTTTGAACCAACACAATATTCCAATTAGAATTTGAAAACATCTCTGCAAAAATTACATCAACGATTTAAAACATAACTGCTTATTTCGTAACGTTTAGAAACGAAAAGCAAACTAATTTTCCCACTTACGTTTTCGTGTTTCCACAAAAGCGACTACACTCATATAGAAGCACCTACTTCCACAACCATGTTGAAATGGGCAAGATAAACGAAACAGCTTGTGTATCTATGAACAATTAGAGGTAGAACGAAGAGTCAGTTATTCGTTGCTCGTCGACAATGCTGTAATAATGAATCGTGTAAATGATTTTAAAATTCGTTGCAATAAAAGTAGCGGAATACTCGTCCGAATTTTCCACCGAATGGCTGCACAATGTCGGAATTTCGTGAAATTTTCAGACAATCCAATGGTGAACACGGACTACCCTGTTAAGAAGTACACGACAGTGCAATACACCCAGCCAGCAGCCGCCATTTCGCCGTTATCAAAATCTACCAGGCATCTGCTGGTGCCGGAACCGGATCCACGCTATTATTACACTCACCGGGCCCACCAAGAAACCATCACGATCGACAGAGACAATTTAAAACACGGTAAAAGACCCTGTTTTCAATTACCCCGCCCGTTTTCACGGTGCATTTAATAGAAGGAGTGCTTCAATATTGATATTTACCTAGGAAGAAAGTCTTTTACTACCTTCATTTACTGTAGCACGTAATCTTCGTCGTTCGTCACATAACTTTACTACTGACAGAAGGATTAATTACCGTTATTATTGAAAGAAATGAAATTTTTTCATCCGTTGCATTAATCGAATTCTCTTACACCCTTATCGACTGTTTCATTTTGATATACTAGTACGCCATTTTACTGAATGACATAATCGATCTATGTTCAGTAGACAATCGAAATGTCGCTAAATTCTCCGAGTAATCTTTCAGCTTTTACGTTACAGTTGTGTGTATATATTGTTCAAATTTCATACCTTTAACTAAAATTCTATCTTACATCTTAAATCCCTTTTTGTATGTAAAATTGCTATATATTCATGTATACTAAACAATTCATTACAGCCTGTATATAATGTGTACACAATGCAAAAGCCTTTTAATCTCTTCAAGTTTCTAATGAATTATATTTCGGTTCAGATTAGCCTCTTAAGTGGTTACGACGTATATGTATATATTCGTGTAATAATAATAATAATAATAATAATAATAATAACTATGCCAGTTTTTGTTTTATTTGTAATGCTATGACTAGACAAGACGATTTTCTTACGTCAAAAAACTCGAGACTGAGGAACGCACTACGCACAACGAAACAACCCACTTAAGCGGTTAAACAGATACAAATTTGAACGAGATAAAGAACAATAATAATTCTCTAATAATTTTTTACGTTTGACTGACCCGACTCGAATATCGGGCGACCCGCACATCCCTACTAGTTAGCGGAATGTGCGTGTGTATGCACGCGTCGCTTTAAATCGAGCACTCTAAATCCAATTTGGGGTTAATTCTGGATCAGTTCAACGTCGTCTATATCAGATCGATATCGTTCTGGACGCGCAACACGGTCTCTTTGCCAAAATACGTGAACGGCTCGTTGATAACGGTTTACCGTTAACGGAAACGGTTTTGCAGGTGCGGCCGCCGCTTATAGACCAACTCCGGCGACGATCCGCGTGGTCACCGCTTTGCTCGGTGATCTCTGCACCGACGACAAGGATTGCACCATTCCGAACAGTGAATGCTCCAACGGCGGATGCATCTGTTCCGAGGGATATGCGGAAACCAGCGATAGACAGGAATGCTTCGGTGAGTATTAGCTTCAATGAAAAACATAATACGCGACTTTACTAGCGTGAATGTCCCAGTAAGTAGTGATGGGACCGATACCGTAGTGATGGGACCGATACCGTATTGATATTAGCGATACCGTTCTAAGTTTTGATCTGGTGTCCATATACAGCGTGAGGCACCTCGAATAACTTCTAAATTATGCGTTGCACTAAAAATTTGTTTCTACAAAAATTACATGGTGTCAAGAGGGACATCGGATATGTACACAACGTCTTTGTAAATGGGGGCGTTTAGTAGATATGAAGGTCAAAATTTTTAAATATATTTTTGAAAGTACATCTCGTAGTACCTACCCATTAGTCAATGTGTTGTATTTAATGTAACAGCGATTCATTTAATTTAATCGTTAGGAATCGAGTTCCGATATGACGCTTCTGACGCTCGGGGTCAAAATAGACACGGGCACCGCTCTCAAATGGTTAATAGTCACGCCATCTTTATTTGCTATTCACAAATACAGTAACACAAATATATTTACAATCGAATACCACGATCAGTCTTTTCCCTAAAGCTACGCCAGAAAATTGTTGCCTCACAAATCAAGCCGTTAGAACAGTCATGAAGATATACTGAAAAATAAATAATGTCTTCGTTTCGTGTTAATAGTTACTAACGCTGTGACTATTTAATTCTAAACCATAGCGCAGAAGAAAGATCGTCGTTCCATTCTTTATCGTTGTTAAAGTTGTTACTCGGACGGTCTGCACAGTTGAGATTAAGAAATTGCTTCCTGGAACAGCTGGAACATTCGATGTTTCCCGATCCGTCCGAGGAGTACATGAAGGAGGCGAATCTAATTAACCTGTTTCCAGCTAATTACGTGCCGGTCACACCGACCGAAGAATTTCGTGCCTGCCTGTCGTATCCGTGTCACGCGACATCGACCTGCATCGATCTACCGAGTGCAACGTTCGTCTGTATCTGCCGGCCGAATTACACCGGGCTATTATGCGACGAGGAGATCAACAAAAGGGATTACGAGGTGCCGTCGTTCGACGGCAAGAGCTACGTAAGGATGAGCCGGCTGAAAGCTTACCACAAGTTTAGCATCGTGGTGGAGTTCAAGACGTACGCCGACAATGGGATTATACTTTACAACCAACAGAAGAGCGACGGAACCGGGGATTTCGTGTCGTTGGCCATCGTCGACGGGTACGTACTTGTTAGCAACCATACTGACCCCGAAGACGGAGAACCGTTGCGGTCGCTTCTACACGTGACCCCAAATACGTACAAGGGAAGCATCCGAGGTGATCGTTTTCGATTTTACCGTTAATAAACGTGTTCTCGCTGATAAAAATGAGATGATTGATTTTACTTAAAGTTTGTACGGTTTTCATTATAATATGGGTTAAACTGTACTTTGGAGGACCAATTTTTTAAACTTTTTTTTAAGCAGTCCTATAAATGTCGACGAGAAAACACCTAAAATGAAAGTGTTATTGCTAGGAGTTCACTGGTTCAGAAGTTATACGCGTGTAAAGTTGAGCACTTTTAACTAACTCCAAACCAACTTGGATTATACCGCTCAGTACTACTTAGCCGATGCGCTGAACACCCAACATCTATCCAGCGTATGCGCTCAACAGTCCTACCTCTACCACACAACGAATATCCAATATGGCGACGCTCTAACCTGTCGAAAACGCTTAAAATTACTCATGTTTACACGTGTATAACTTTTCAACCAGTGAACTCCGGTAACCAAAACTTGAATTTCGTATACTAAAACTTACACGTCTATCATTTTCTCGTCAAAATATGTAGCATCACATACAAAAAATTTGAAAATTTTTGATCCTCTAAAGTACAGTTCAGCCATGATATGTGCTTAAATAAATAAGTCACTTCAGTCATTTCCTATGAAAGCGGTTTTGTAAATTCAATAATTGTGAAATGGAAAACCGGTCGATTTGACTGTGGTAGGTTTAGTTTACCGTACTTTTGCACGGTGGTTGTACATGTTTCTAGTGACATACAGTGAAGAGCAAAACTGAATCAACACCATTTGAAACAGCATAGCTTTTCTAAAAATATGACTTTGGGTGTTTCTGAGAAGCTAGAACGATTAGTTCATTAGATGAGGTGCAACACAATTTTTAGAAAAGTTGCAATTGATCGGAGTTGAAAAGTTGACTTTATCAATTTTTTTATCTGAGCCTGTAATGAAAATTTATAAAATGTGTTGTATAGATTCAAATAAATTATACACATGCTGAAAATTGCATACATATTGGTTAATTGGTTTGTGAGTTATAATCGATAAAATTGGGAAAAATTGCAGTAATAAGTCGAAAATTGTGAAAAACACCTAATAGTTTAAAAGTAAATTAAAATTGAAGACGACCATTCCGACGTCCTTCCCTTGTTAGACTGCGGATTTATGAGCAATCACGTATCTCAGAGATGGGCATTTCTGTCTCAATTGGGACAAAACCGTCCCCACCATAGCGCCCACTGTCCCCCACCAGCTTCCATAGAGTCATTGAGGAAGGAAGTGCTTCGCCCGTCGCGAACAGTACGCAAACCTCTTGCATGAAAGAGAGGTTGGTGGGAGAAGCAGGAGTTTGAGGAGCCCCCATCGTGCTCATCACGGAGTAGCTTCTTTCGACTTATCTGCCAAGCCGGAAATCCCATTTATCATCTTCGAAAGATATATTTTAACACATTCAGTGCCACGCGAATTTTGTGTGGTTCACAAAAATCTTATCTCTTTCATTCACAGAAGCGACCAGCTTTTAAAGTGTTCGTTACTTGATAAAGAAATTTTCACCTAACTGTACAATCTAGTTTATTTTAGTATTGCTAAATAGAGTGGCATTAATTTTGTGATAATCATCCAACCGATAATCGCTGGTGATCATTGCGGCATTCAATATGTTAATACTTAAGCACGTAGGATTTAAGGAGCTACCTTAAAGGAGCTAACTATTGATAAAATAAAGTAATTGATTCTTCTAAAATAGTATATTCTGTTAGTACTACAGAATTTATTTAGTATTAGTTAGTATTACGGTACAGTTTGATCTTTATCTGATCAAATTGTGATCTTTCTTAATCAAATGTGTGTCTTAATCAAATTGATCGTTTTATTATGTTTGGTAAGTACATTAATGAATTATTTATCAAATCCATAGTAATATTTTGAATTTTTAGAATGAGCGAAGATTTAGAATAACATTTTCACAAATTAACTTTGCGAGTATAAAATAAGAAACTACGTTAAGGAAGCAGGAAAGGGTAATTATTGTGATAGCGTTCCATATATCAACAGTTTCGGTATAATTTCGTTTGAAGGCAACATCAAAGCGGTACTTACTGTAGGGTCAACGTATAGCATGTGCCTAATCGCCTCGAAAGCTTCATGGCTCCTGTAGTAAATATCTCCGCGTAACTTCTCTTGCAGGCACGTGCAGTTTCGATACAATTTGGGAAACGGTCCGGTGATTCTAACTTCGCCTAGGAGGGTCACTATGAAAACGTTCCACCGTGTGGCAGCTAAGAGGTACCACAAGGACGGTGTCCTGATTTTCAATGACGGCGAGAACGTTGCCGGTCAGAGCCAGGGAGTGCTGAAGTCGCTGGACTTGAACCAGAACACGTACATCGGGAACATGCCCACAAACTTCTCCAAGTAAGTATCTTCTGTGCAAACTGTCCACAAACATCAGAATACAGGCACAGCATCTGAAAACAAACGCAACTCCACATAAATAAATTCGAACAAACACACACCATACAAACTCCTCTTGCACACCTCGAAAAATAAAAGATAAAAACACAAAGTGAATACTGGCTCCTGTTTTTCATAGGACATTCAGTAAAAACTTTCAGATTCATTAAATTATATTAAACGTACACTGTGTAAACGTATCAATAAAATTTTGTATACCTTGAAAAATGGAAAATAGAAACACATAATAAATTAGCTACTGTTTCCATATTCATTAAATCATATTAAAATAATTTTCATGACAAATTATGTAAGTATGAACTACATATAAAATATTTATTCGAACGAAGTATATTGCAATGAATATTTGTTAAAACTTTTATAACAAACCATATTCACATTTATTTTTAAAATAACTTTTATTCGGATTAAATTCGTATAGAAAATTCAATTAAAATTAATTTGTGCAAATGGTTAAAGTTATTAAATACTAGTAACACAGATTCGACAATAACACCTTTAAATATTATCCCTAAATTGCAGACTTCTATACATTCATGATAAAAATGACTGAAATACTAAACTGTAAAGACATTATAAAAACTTAAGAATATTGTTGTATTCTCTTCGATTTATTAATATCATTAAAAGAAAAGGCACTCTGTCTCTTTCAACAGTCTCAGAAAATTTTTATTTTGCACAAAGATCTATCTTTCAAACAGACAAGAATTTGTTATATTACTTTACCACAATATTCCTAAAACACTTGATTGAAATACAGCTTCTACGTAAATCAAACTAGACCAGGCCTAATAATCGTCTACATTCTGCAAATCTTCGAATCTTTTCAGAGTGTACGAGAACATCGGCACAAATCACGGCTTCCTCGGTTGCATCCGGAAGCTAAAGATCAACAGCAACTTTGTGGATCTACACGTAGGCCATGACAAGGACATCCTAGAGACCTATCGCGTGAAAGAGTGTGGCGAAAACGCATGCGCAAATCTGCCTTGCCAAAACGGTGCAACCTGTCAGCCTATTTTCGAGGAGGACCTTTGCGACGGCCGTGAATGCAGAAGGATCGAGAAACGTGGAAAGAACAGTAAGAACAAAAACAGCGTCAACATAGTCCGCTGCAAAGGATCGCATTGCACCACGATCGATCAGCGAAGGCCGAAGAAGAATGTGAACAAACGCTGCGCTACAGCCAAGTGCGATTATGACTACGAGATCGATTACGAGACTAATTTTGAGCATGGGAATTATGCGGTGGAGAAGTACGATCCTCCTGATTACAGGTGCATATGCCCACCGCAGTTCACTGGCCGCAATTGCGAGGAATCGCTAGATCCTTGCATCGGCGAACCTTGCCAACATGGCGCCACTTGCGATATTCTTCCCCAAGGTGGATACGTCTGCAAGTGCACACCTGGACGAACTGGTGAACACTGCGAGATTTGTGAGTATAAGATGTTGTTTAAGTTGGTAGCACAGTTAACAAATGCGTTACTTAAATAGTAGGTATGTGCAAAAGTTTTGGGCTTTTCGCAATCGTTCAACTATAATGACTAGACTGCGATATTTCTGCTCAATGTTTCACAAGTTCTGCATATTTTCTTTTTATTCAGCGTTTGAAGTTTCATGCGAGACCTATTTCTGCTATAAAAAAGTATTTGGTACAGTAATTTCACTTACTATTCACGCAAGAAGCAGTAAATGAGATTGTATTGTTTATTCAGATAGAAAAATTCTAACAGAAAGTTGAAAAACAAATTATTATTAAGAATTATTAAGAATTTATTATTAAAAATAATATGCGGTCTAAGATTTCATTATTGTTTTATAAAATACATATCAAAAAAGTTCCAATCCAAATTTAATTTATATAGAGTAATCATTTCCAACGTCACACTTTTTGATACGAAGGTTCCTCACTACTTCACGAGTAAATATATTTGAGTTGCTAGTTGATGATCGGAGAAAAGTCTCCGAGTACAAATGGTTAAATAGAACCTATTAAAAAGTTTCACAACTCTTCCAATAACTAATAGACCTGTTAAGAAGAGTAGGCAGTTCATCTTCATGTAGGAACTTCATGAAACTTCATGTTTCTTTTTCACAATAACCGTTCGACCGATCAAGTTGAAATTTATAATATGCTTTTACTATTAATTCAACCTACAGCTGAATTGACAGCATTATCTAGGTTAAAGGTAAAAGCGCAAAACGTCTAGCCATTGATAGGGTTGTACATTTTACAAGTACGCATATACTCTAATCGGTATTTCAAGATTTTTTTTGGCTAAAATGTATATCTAGCATGGTGATAAATACTCTAAAAAATTTGAAGTCGATAGCCGCAGTAGATACTGAGAAAAAAAATGTCCACTTCCTTAATTCAGACGAGAATCTCTTGCAGCTCGTTAACGTTTGCTGCCTCGAATTGATTACAGTGGATGCGGAGCTAACGGAATTGTTAATACCCGAAATGTCTGGAGACGGTTTCCTGGAGTTGCCGTGCCTGGACGGTGTAGCGAAAGCGTTCTCCATCGAGCTGTGGTTCCTCACGCACGCCCCGGACGGTTTGCTGCTTTACAATGGCCAACTGAACAACGGTCGGGGTGATTTCATTAGTCTGAACTTGATCCACGGCAAATTGGAGTTCAGATTCAATCTTGGCAGCGGCATCGCCAATATCACCTCGCCGGACACTGTTACCCTCGACACCTGGCATTGCGTTCGAATCAGCAGACTCGGCAGAGAGGGGGTTCTCCAATTGGATGATGGCACGGTCGCCAGAGGGCTGTCAGGGAGTCCTTTGACGGAACTGAATTTGGAAATGCCGCTTTACGTCGGCGGCGTCAAGTACGTTCGAAAATGAATCACACGCTCTTAAACGTGGACACTTGAACAGATTACGCTTTGACCAGTCACGAGGGGCGTTACTCGACCCGTGTGGGTGGTGTTCGAGACGAATATTGTTACACGACTGCAAAAGATCGTGCCCAATTTGATATAAAACTATAAGAGGCTGCATTTTGAAATAAATGTTTTATTGTTCAATCATACAGGATGGTCACGCTATTACTAACTAGCGTTTTTCTTGCAAATAATAAGTGTTACAAGATAATGAAAGACGAAAAAGTAATTTTCTGTTTTCTCCAAGCAACATAATGGCTTATGTAATTTTTTGCGTACACACTATCTTTTTAGAACTGAAGATCTGAAGACTATATCGAATGGTAATATTATTTATATATATATATGTATATAAATAATTTATATATATATAAATGTACATAATATTTATATCATATGAAAGCGTCTGTTAAGAAAAATTCATTCGTATACGGTACAATGACTTTCAAGGTCATACAAGGTCAGCAATGGAAAAAAAATTTTGCATATTGCGTACTAATGCGTTTACAAGTATAGTTTATTGACAAGGCTACAGTAAACGTTCAATATAACTTTCTTGCGCTTAAATGCATATTTCGGCTTCATTGATTACGCTCTTGGTAGCTTCTCTTTAACGTTGTCCGAAATATTAATGTATACGATTGCGTGATTTTGTTTTTCAAGTTGTTTACATATCTGAGATATCATAAACAATATTTATACGAAATTTTTGAAATGTTTCAGACGTTGTATGACCTTGAAGGTCATTGTGTCATATACCAATGAATTTGTCTTGACACACGCTTTCATATGACATACAAATATATATATGGCATTCCATTTAAAAAATTGAAGGTCACCTTCGTTCCTAAAAAAATATTACAAGAACTTGCAAAAAACAATATTGCTTTTTCCTCTTTTATTTTTTCTAATGTTTATTATTTGCAAGAAAAACGCTGACTAGTCTCTGTTTAGTCTCAATCGTTCCTCTTTAAGGCCTCGCGCAGGCCAAGACCCTGCCATGAATCTCTCTTAAAATTCGTTAAAGCTAACATATTATACTATAAAATACTGTTTTGTTAATAGACACCTATCCCTCGTTTTTGTACCTTAGTCCCTTGCCGTATAAAGTTAAGTCCGATTCTTGAAAAAAATTTAAAATGGAAAATATTACACTTGGACGTTATTCATTCCTTTCAAATCGGAATAAAATTCTATCATTATGTTAACTATATTTATTACAGATGCGTTGGTGGACAAATTAAGAATGAAGTTCAAGTTGAAGAATTAAATTTATGCGTATGTTGTATGAAAAATGATTCGTGTTACAGACATTGGCGAGAGGTTCATCGGCTAGCAGGTGCCTGGACAGGATTAGACGGCGCAGTGCAAAGGTTGATGGTGAACGGAAAGACATTCCAAAATTTAGCAGTAAACGTTACTCAACACAACACAGACATTTACGATGGCCTGCCGTGTCGGAGTAACGAGAATCCTTGTCACAATGGCGGAGTGTGTTTACCACTTCTCAATAGCTATCTGTGCAAGTGCGCTAGCGGCTATAATGGCCTCCACTGTGAATTCTGTAAGTTTATCGTCTGCTCGTAACACTTCGTTCCTTGTCACCTATTACTCTACAATGAAAAGCTACAAATTTTAAATACACGTGCCACTTTCAATCTACAAACTAAACATCGGCGTGTTTACATGAAAATAGTTGTACATTTAATACGAAAAATAACGAAAATATCATTTTTCGTATAGTACTAACTTTCGATTCAAAATAACAGAATTCAAGTGCTATTTTAATAAAATCTTAAAATTACAACTTAATCTCCCTGACATTTAACAAATATATGGTCACGGTATTAAAGTATAAGGGCTACATTAATTTATTAATCTTATATTTTTAAAGACACTCTTTCATAAACTACTTATATCATCAAACTTTACGTGTATAAGTGATGTGTACTTTCTTGTTAGAATTATTTTAATTCGTACAGTCTGAACAATCTTGATCACCTTGAATATGATTTAAAGTAGCAAGCATTATGATAATATTTCTTTAAATAATACTTAGGTCATGCGAGGCTCTTAGCATCAATCTTGATCTCAACCATATTGCCATAATGATACAAATATGCAGTTTCATAAAAAAAATCCAACGATTACGAAATCTCGATTTGTAAATCATCAGAAATAAATGAAATATTCAACTGTTGTTCATTCTGTATGTGAAAGGTGAAATAGTGATCAGTGATCACTATTAATACATCGACAGCCATTTATGAGTGAAATTATTTTTTGTCTAAATACAGTAATTCATTTTTGCTGTAATATACGGGAAAGAATGAAATTTTATTAGGGCTAAGAAATATGAAAGGCTTACAGGAATGATCACTACGATAAATTGTATATTTCGAGTGTTTAATTTATTTACCGAAATTAATTTGATTCTGTGGGAATTTCTAGGCGTTGTAATTTGGAAACCAACGTGTTCATGTAATCGTTATTGATTTTCGTGCAAGAATAGTAATAATTGTGATTTTTCCAGTCATGGGTTACGACATATCCACCGAGTTGGTCGAGAGGCCTGTCCGCTTCAAGGGCGACAACTTCCTGCAGTTTAAGCACCGCAACGGAAGAAGGTAAAGCGATGCAGGCATATTTTCTTCTCCGAGATTTCTATCATATACTCCTAGACCACCGCAGCACACCTTTTTGAGGTATTCCGAATTAGGGTCACCGAGTTAGGATGTCCGATAAACATTTAGTAAAACGGTAGAACTAATTAGATCCTTACGAACGAAAGTATCACTAACCTTCTGATTGTGTAACACCAACTAGTACTAACTCGACTAACGCTACCCTCGGCGAGTACTTTGAGGAGTCCTACTCCGACTACGACTTGGAGGAGGACGTCGACTACGAGTACGACAGTTACGATTATACGGAGTAAGTTTCTAGGAAGAATGGCTGTGGTGTACTCGTTGGTGGGGAATAGCGGGTTTCCCATTTGCCCCCATGTATCGTCACGTGCATCGTCCTAGCTGTTTTTAAATAGAAAACGAAACAGATGTCCTTCCAATCTGAGCATTCGAAACTTTCAAAGTCGTTCTTGCGAAAATCAGTTTCAAATCTTTGTCAAATTTATTTCTCAAAACATGTATCAAATCAGTGTGTAATTTTGAAAAAAAATCGTTTCATACTCCAGTTATGATCTGATCCTTTTACTACTGATCATACCTATACTCCAAATCCTCTATTAGTCACACTACCAATATAACATTTAATTTGATATTAGTATTTAGTGTTTACATATATGTATCATATGTTTATGTAATCTCATACAACAAAACTGTTTTCATGTTTGATTTCAATATCTCAATCTCTTTAAATTCTGCAAAGTACAAGTTAAAAATTCACCCTCCACGAGGGTATAAAAATTAAAACATTAAACGTTTAATTGTTCTCATAAAATTGACTTCATTCAAAAATAGTTTAATCTCATTTTGATATTACTAAACAGCGGATTTTATGCATTTTCTGAGCTTAATTGGTAGGTGTAATTTAAAACAGTAAAAATATTGAAAAAATTTAAAAATACTACTATATTATTTTCAACCTATTAAACATATTAAGAAAGATAACAGATTTCTATTTCAATCTAGTTTGTTGCAATTCGAGTGGAAATTTTTTATTTTGCATGAAGATCCACTGTCTAGATATTACAGATCAATAATCAGATACATGGTCAGTAACTGCGGTTTCATCATATTTCTAATTGTTTGCATAGTTTGATTAATTAGAAAACTAAAATTTTGTCGTCATATCTTCAAAATTTGGCCCACAAAGAAATAAAAAGTGATAGTATGAAACATTAGAATGTTGTAATAAAATTGACTGAACAGATTTGAAGGGTTGACTGTAAGAAGTGTTTTTTATTTCATTTTCTTGTAATGCTTGCCTGTATGTGTAATGTTCACGTCCCCATGGCACAGTAGATCAGTGTCGAGTATCTCAAGTGAGATTCGTCGACTAATATCGAATAACGTTTTAGACGCAGGGGACAGCAATCGAACAAGTTCGAACTGAGATTACGAACGACGCATCCGGATGGTTTGATCGCCTGGATCGGAAGAGGAAAAATTGAACACCTTATGCTGTCGTTGCACGGTGGACAAGTGGTCCTCGTATATAAGAGCAAGACCGAGCACATATCTCTGAGAAGCAGGGTTTGTATTCTTATATTATATGCTTCGAATACAAGTTATACTTAGGATAGTTGCATTCTTGTTTTAACCCCTTGTCCTACGATTTATTTTAGGGTTACAGTGATTAAAATTCCTCTGTCGTTCATAGTTTCCTAGAAAAAGAAGAAAATTTGTGTCTATTGAATACCTATATATTTTCCAATTGCTATATGCATATCTATAACGACAAAATAAAATTTTATTTCGTGTTAAGGGAATACCATATACAGGGTGGGGCACTATAAACGGGCCACCTGAATAATTCGCTTGCTTTTGAAGATAGAAGAAAATGCATCAAACCAAACTTACTTGATATCGAGGCGCTCGTAATCTGATGTCATTAATTTTTTTTATAGGTGGAGACGTCAAGGAGATACAAAGGTCAACTCTGTTTCTTTAACTAGAACGGTATGGTTTTTTATTTACATTCTGATAGTGTGTTTCAAGACGAATACAATGATCTATTATGAAGGTCATTCAAGGTCATGCAAGGTCAACTGCAACAGAATGTGGTTCCAACAAGACGGATGTCCTGCTTATTCAGCACGAAATATTACAGAATTACTGAACAGGACATTTGAAGGTCGTTGGATTGGTCGATCAGAAAATAATAAATGGCCAGCACGTCCCCCAGACCTGACACCACTAAATTTTTATTTGTGGAGAAAGTTGAAGGAACAAGTGTAGCGAAAAAACCAACAACCACAGTTGTTGTTCTGTTAATAGATACAACTGAAATCTGTCAGGCAGTATCATCAGTATCGCAACGTTTTAGATTATGTCTCCGTGTTCAAGGTCGTCATTTTGAACACTTGAAGTAGCAGTGAATACATAAATAACATGTTACATGTAAATCGTCATAGTATTCGAAGAGTGCTTTGAGACACTTTATTTTCTATTGCAGTTGACCTTGCGTGACCTTGAATGACCTTCATAATAGGTCATTGTATTCGTCTTGAAACACACTATCAGAATGTAAATAAAAAACCATACCGTTCTAGTTAAAAAAAACAGAGTTGACCTTCATATCTCCTTGACGTCTCCACCAATAAAAAAATTAATAACTTCAGATTACGAGCCCCTCGATATCAAGTAAGTTTGGTCTGATACATTTTCTTCTATCTGCAAAAGCAAGCGAGTTATTCAGGTGACCTGTTTATAGTGCCCCACCCTGTATATTTAGCAGATTCTGCTCGAAATCTTCATCGCTAATCTGACTCGACATTATAGTGCAAGGAAAGTTAATGAAAGAATGACTAATGTATAACAATCTTCATTCTTTGAATAAATTTTACACCCTGAACTGCAATATTACCAATCATAAACAATTTCACTTTGCTACAACTTCATAACTACATCAACTCATTCTTTCATTGAGATTTCAGTTAATAAAATATAATCTGCAGATACGAATAAACCATATTTTTATTATATTTGATCCAAAAAGTGTTTGAACAAGAAATTTTTGATTCTCATGAAATATACAACGTTTACCCTGTTGCAATTTCGTAAAAAACAATAGCATAGCTGTAAACTTAGACTCATTTTAAATATTGAAAATTCTACTTTCGCACACAATTATTAATTTTCCTCTAACATGTTTTTACATGATGTAGCAAATGAGAAACTGAACATCTATTTTTCTCAAATAAATCCTATAAATTGAAACCTTTGTAAAAACATAAAACAAATTTTTTCGTGAATGAATCTTCCACAGATTTGAAGATTGAAGCTTTACTTTTACAACGACACTTTCAAAATCGATGTACGATTTTTTTTCACGATTTTATGAAACAAAAGTGGGGACCAATTTCGGTGGTGTAAAAAGCTCGTGGTACACCTTGTGTATCTGTAAAGTTGAGTGTTTTCATCCCTCATTTAAACCTTAATAAAATTATTTAAAAAAATTGTACATCACATTCTTTTATATCGTTGTAAAGGAGAGACTTCAATCTGAAAGTCTACGGAGAATTCAGTTACAAAATCCATTTCTTAATGTTTTCAGAGACATTCAATTGGTAACATTTTTAAGCAGTTTAGAAGTCTTTGAGAAGTCTCTTCTCATTTAGAAGACTGAAGCTTCAAAATGAGACTAGGATTATTACTGTACTGTTTGTTTTAACGAAATTATCACTTTTTAAACATCAACAATTTCTGAAGTCTGAAATATTTAGTGTTCAAATACTTTTTGATCGAAAAAAGAAAAGATCAATAAAGATATTCAGATCAGAGACTTTTACGGTTCGGCATTATACAGTTCTAACGCACTGATCACTGATACAATATCAGTATGTCTTCGACCCTCTGATGAAACTAGGGCATGGCCTACACCCTAGAGCTTTAGCAGTGAGAGCTGTATAAATTCAGATCAATATAAAGTAAAAATGAGCAGCACTTTACGAATCCACAGTCTAATCAGAAACATCCAGCAAAACAGTACATAAATTGGCTGAACTTCACAATCTCCCCCAAACTTTTGGTATCTATTATACGTCGTTCAATTCGTTTCAACGTGGCGAATATGACTATCGTTGGTAATTATCTAAAAAAGGCAATTCTTCACCGATTTTTATGATCTTGAAATATGTTGTCAAAGTCGTCATTCTGTTAGGATGACTATAGCGAACTACGCCTATTATCAATGACCGAATTCATCCTTTAGGGCAGTGGTGGGGCACTTTTTCCCGCGCACGTTACCACGTGCATATTTTGTGTACGTAAGGTGACTCGTCTCGTTGAACGGACTATAAATGTTTGCAAGAGATGCGGCCGGCTATGTCTGCGACTGTGTCGCAGATGCACACTTATAGGCAGAATTCAACGATCTAGTAAGAAAGTTTTTTGCAAATATCACGGTTACTTAAAATTTCTGCCAAAAACGTAAGTCTTTATTCGTATTGATCCCATCAAAACCAGTAGAAAGACGTATAACAGGTGCCAAAACCTTTGGGGGGGGGGGCAATTTGAAAGTCTTATCAATGAAAGGGATTAATCTAGAAATCTCGCTGAATCCGATCTACGTTTCAGGAACGAGTGGACGACGGTATGTTCCACCACATCCGAGCATCCCGGAGACGTCGGGCGACGATGATACAGATCGACGGTTTCGCCCCGGTGAAGATGTCAACGGAGGCAACCTTGTTGACCACGAACGGCAAGCTTTTCGTCGGCGGCAAGCCCGGCCACCGTGGCATCAAGGGCTGCGTGTCGGACTTCGTGGTGGACAAACGGCGGCTTCAACTGGCCAGGCGGAAGATCGAGCACTGTCACGACAACGACGTATGATAACGAACCCCGGAAACGACGATCGTCAACGTGACGTCGCCCCTGGCCACTCTCGTCGACTGGACGGCGTCTTTGTCCTCGACGAGTTAGCACCAGCCTAAAAACATGAACGCGAAGGAAATCCTTTGAGGATGTTCGTTTCTGACAGATCGGGGAGAGGGGTTGGGTGACAGGAAACGAAACGGACCACCTTAGAGTCTAGGTCTTGGACTTGGAGGATCGGGGAAAGGAAACAAGATGGCGAATGGTGGCGGAACTCGAGGACGATTACGGTGGACACGTGATTCCTGCCAAAGTCGTGCGAAAGGAAACTACTACCAAGTGAACGATGAATCGTGCCATGGGGAAGGATATTTATTTCCGTTCGAGGTATAGTGTAGACAAAGCGGACGAGGCGCCACGTTCGTCCCGGAAGGGAGGGGGATGAAGAGGAGAGACGTATAATAATGGAGCATCGCGTTAAATGCTACATTCTCATCGAAGGACAATAATATATTTTTAAGGCGACGAGATTAAATATACATATGAGTATATGTGTATGTATGTATGAATTTAACGCGTATACGTGTAACAGAGGGGAGGGGGGCAAAGCCGAATCTTAGAGTCAGCATAAAAAGGACAATGGCGGGAGTGGGTTAAACGAACGAAAATGAAAGAAAGATTCGAACGGGGAGACATATTCGGTAATCGTTAGTCGTTACTCTGTAAGTTAATGATATATCGAAGCACCTATAAATGTTTTACGATGCCAAGACTGACTAAAAAGATGAAAAAAAAGGAAAAAATGGTAGAGCAAGTAAAAGTGGTGGACGCCGCGAGAACGCAGACGCGGTCGAATGGCGGGGGCGATACTAAACGAGAAATATTAAAAATGGAAAAAAATACGAAACGATAAATCGGTGTTATGTTTGAGTGTTTCGGTAGAGAGATTTAACGATCGTGGATTATCAGAATAGACGAATGTATTTTAAAGGACTTGTTGATTTATGCCAGTAGAGAAAACGAAATGAATTAAATGAAAAGACCTACACACGACACACACGCGTCTATACGTACACACGCAAATCAATATATACGAGAAACAGACATACCGTACAACGTTGTTTCTAGAAAGGCAAGGCTTTTTACAAATGCGCAAAAGAATAGATATATTATATATATAAATATAAATATGAATATAAATATAAATATATATATAAATAATGAATATAAATATATATACATAATACTATACAGATTACATTCCATGTAACGGACACCGCGAACGAATTCTATGTAGGGTACACGGAGTATTCAACGGTTTGCGATACTTTTTCCCGATTCGTTTCGAATGGCAAAGCATCGCAGACCCTCCAGGCCTCAAAGACACTCCATTTCCGTTCGACAATCCGCGAAAAATTCATGCTACGTGTACACTGAACCACGATGTTGACTTTGAGGCAATTCAAATATATAATAAACACGAACATTTTGCACATTCTATGGACGTCGATTAACTTACTGGTTAAAATTAAAGTACCTTAAACAATCGACGATATTTCTTATAATTGTTAACTGAAAATTACGTATGAAATTTACTATAATTTACTGTGTATCCAAGAGGATCGTTAATATTCGCAAACACCCCAAGCATTATTCATTTTAATACCCAGGAAGGGAACGGTTTTGATAATTGTACAATGTTTAGTTCTGTTTCAGTGGTTCTTCATCAATTGCTTAAAGATATATTCAATGGTACATTATCGAGATCCATTGATCTTCTCAATACACTGAGTTGCACAAGCTTCAATTGAAATTAATCACTAAACTGCAGGTCTTTATTCAAAACAAAAATTGTCTGTACTAATTCCAAGAAATAGAAGTTAATATTGATAATTTGTAAAGAATATTATGATTGGTCTGCGGACTTCTATGCAAAGTAAAAAATTTCCAAGACAATTGTAAGAAACAAAAGTTTGAAACAGAGATGTATTTTTTTTTTAATAATTTGAATAAATCAAGAGCAATGTAAAATTATTCAACTATTTTAATGTTTCTTACTTTGTCATAAATGCATAAAATCAACAGTGTCATTAAGATGTTCACAAATTTTGTCTAACATTTTTATTAGTTACATCTTCTCATTCTTATCATAAGTGCATAAAATTCGCAGTCTATTAATCACCAAGAGTAGCTCGATGACACCATTAAAATGCAAAGTCAAAAAGAACCCCTTTTATTAATTTTCATATGTTACTATTCTCAAATTCATTTATATTTTAACTGGCAAGTGAATCAATGTTTATAGAACGTTAAATACCACTTCTCCGTTTGAAATATTCGAAATTTAATCAGTGTGAGCAGATTTTTGCGATTGTCTGCATCTATTAACAGATATCATTGCAGTCAATGTGCAAATGGAAAGTAATACGCACAGGATCTTAGTTTCGCTAAGGACTCTATCGATATGTACACTGAGTACGAACGAATGTGCGAAAATTGATTCGCAACACGTATGAGCGACTTTTTCCGAGTGTTAACTATGCGCTGTTAGTGTACACGTTGCTGAAAACAAATGCTAATATCGGACCGCCTAACGATCGTCACCGTAAATTTCTTCTGGATAAGTACAGGGTTCACGGAATACACCGCGATCGATTCAAGCATAAGTGAGCTGTGTATAGTTGATGAAACGCGAGCAGAAGCACGTAACAATGGCGGATGATAGCGTCGAATCGTTTCCCCGATAGGATAATCGCGATCTTCATATGTTCAGCGGGCAAGACGGGTTATATCTGTCGATTCTGTTCGAATTTACTTTCAAGTCACCGCTTTGATCATATTTATTTAGCTGGCGATATTTACATTTAACTGAGTCAAAGTGTCTGTATTATTTAACGTAGGATACATTGCATTTATGGCGGCGCAATCCTCGTTTCTTTAGTTTTGGTCACTCTTATTTTTAAATAGGTGCTTTTAATATTTCTATAATATAATAATCAAATTAAATAATTATTTTAATGTAAGTCCACGATGATATAGATTCACTGAATGAGTTAAATATAAAAATTTTTGTTTCTAATATATGATATTTGATTAAACTAGAGATAAATTCGAAATTTCGTTATTTATGATTAGAATAAGAAAGTATTGAATCTGAATACGTAAACACTTACTTTATCGATTAATAAACGATTAACTAAGTAACAACTTAATTCAATTATAAAGGACGTTCATACAAGTCCAATTGTATGATTATGCTCGGATTACTTATAATTTTATATTTATTCAAGTGAAAAAGTATTACGGTTTATGATATGATAAATTCCTAAAATGAGAGTAATTACTAGTTTTAATATTTATTTAAATACACTTACGTTTACCGCATTTAGAGTTATAATTGTCACAATTTGTATACTTTCATTCATATTTTTCTATGTCCCGAAGACTATTCTTCTGCGCAGATTCGCCATGTATTTTATTATCTATTCAGTTTAGTTCCATAGTATCTAACCACTCGTTAACACCTAGATAAACTTGAAGTATATAATACATACTATTTATTTGGTATTGAATTCACCTTTAAATTATATTCTCTAGTCTGTTGTCTCTGTTTTGCACCAGAGACCGTTAACAATCGTGGGAAACGATCCGATCCTCGGACTGTCGGCAGAAAATAATAATTAACCTGCAACGAGCGTAGTTCGGTTATTCGCGGACGGATAAATGGCTCGTGAGCGATTAAAAACACGAAATAATCGTTCCTACGAAAGTTGTTCTGTTCGGAGGGACTACTTCGAAACAATTTTGACATTAATCGCTTTTATGAAACATTTCGCCCTCCCCGGGTAAATCGAACACGCTGTATAATAATCGTTTGCGTGTAATCGGATGATCACTAGGGAGTGTCTGCACGAAACCGTGCATGAAAACGGACAATTGTTGCACAACGTATAACAGGGTGGTCCATTGTCGGTGGTATAATTCATAAAAGAGATGATTCTTCGCGAAAAAAAGAGTCGAAAGTTTAGGGTAAAATCTGTGCTTATAAAATGGAGTTGGACACTTGGAAATTATTTATTTGAATGACCATATACTCGAAGTAATAATATTTATGATAAACTACTTCACCAGAAAAACAGCGATATTTTCTATATCCAATTCAATTTGTTTTGCTATTTCAAAAGCAAAACATTTTAAAGATTGTTGTATATCAATTATTACATTTTACTGTCTATCGATGTTTATACTTCAACTTTTATTATCAAAGATTAAATCATCATTATTTTAAAATTCAATAAAGAATTATGTGAGCTACCATCAGTCGCCATTATTTCGCATAAATGCCAATTCTGTTACGAGAAAATCGAGTTTGAATTTTCCTCGATGGAGTGAACTGTCGAGTTGAATTCGAACGAAAAGTGGGTAACAGATCCAGTAAAAAACTTTTGATTTATGTTTTTCATGAATTATCCCTCTTTGTTGTGCCACAAACAACGTAACATCCTGTACATCTGTAAATAAATCTAACGCGCTAATCTATGAATTAATCGTCGTTTAGTGTATACCCCGCGCACACACGTGCATACGTTGGACCTAAATAACTTGCCAGGACGACCTAATTAATCGTAAATGTTCATCGAATCCGTCGCCACGACGGCCTTCTCACATTCAGTTCCCCGTCACTCGTTAAAAAAACGACGAAGTTGTCTCTGTCAACGTGTTCTTCCCTCTGCTCATCAACCGCGTCGAACGTAACGTTGAACCAGAAACCTAAGTTCATTGTAATAATATTAACACTTTTGCTGCCATATCGGTCCCCAAAAAAGTGTTACGGAACTTTCCTGCAAAAATTTCGTTATATCATTATACTCCAATCAAGTAAAATTAATATACCAATGAAATGAACCTTTCATAAGGCGGTGCTAAGCAACACACGACCTAGGGGCTGCCAGCTATTCATAATAATAATATAAAAATAAAGAATTTCATTGTGTAGTTCACAATTTCTCAATTAACGTACGAAATGTTCATTTTTATCAACAGGTTTTCAATGTTTGCCTTAATAATACCTAACCCAGACAATCTTTGATAGTCTTCAGTTCACTGCCAGAGTCGTACACGTGCGTGATACTTCATAAGCGATCGCTGTCAAACATTTGCAATAACGGTAAGCTTCCTCTATTAACATAGAAAAGAAGCCGACTATTAGGTGAATATTTAAATTCTCTAGTAGGCTTCTTTCGAAATATTAATTTTATTATAATTATTAATTTGTAATGGCAGACCAGACTGTCTGTACCACACACGTGTGACTGGCATGGCAGGTAAAGTGTTAATTATCGAGTTCACTGTCGAGGATCGTGATTTCACGTTCGTCGAACCTTTCCAGCTCAGTCACCGAATCATTTACTCTGTAAAAAATAAACTAAACTAAATAAATGAATGTTTCGTAGACGTAAGAGATCGGCGATGAATTAAGTACAGTAAGGCATGGATTAGTGCAACGAAGTCGTGTGATCGGATGAACGCGAAACCGGAGAGTGTATTGTCTTTATTATATTGAGACTGATAATATATAGAAATAGTGAGAGATCTGCGAGAGACAAAAGAGATAGAAAGGGAGACAAGGTTTTCCGCTAATCCGGGGCGAAATCTTTGCACTAATCCGAACTGAGAACTAATCCGGAGCTTACTGTAATTCTAAGATCATTTTGAGCACACTCCTGCATAATTAGAGTTTAAGTGCGGACACGATACATATCCTCGACACGCATGATCTTTTTTATACTATAAAAGTCGATTTGTTGTTAATACCTTCGCAGCCGCTGATTATTTAACTCATTCGAATTGGAAGCTGTGTCGAATAACTCGAAAGCCGATCACCATGAACTTGTTAAGGCGAAGATAATTGGACCATTTCTTTCGGAATATTTTTTCCATAACTGCCTGTTTTCTTAACGTTTACAAAAATTTTACTATTACTAATATAATCACGAATATGTTACATTTGTACACGATAAGAATGATTAAAGATAAGAAGAAACTCAAGGTTTATTTACAAGATGACTGATGTACCAAATTAGTTCGTCTCTTCATCCACTATTAAATATTACAAGAAGTTATTCAATTGAAGCAGCGATGACGTCCGTCTTCCTTTTTTAAATTTATATCGCTCCAAGACACTTTAGTATTAACATTAATTTATTAGACTCTGAATCATTGTTGAACTTACAATTAGTAATCGTTTTTCAATGTAAACGTTCGATTGCTATTCGATTGTGAATTTAACACGTTCGTTACCACCATATTTTTGCTACCCATCTTCATTGTTATTAAAGACAACATACCTCTTTTATGAAATATTAAAACAATTTAGCAAGGGAAAATCTCCTTTGCTAAATGAACTTCTTAAATATTATGCAATATTCTAAATTATAATACATTCACACCGGATGACGCATATATGCGTCTTTACATTCTTCAGACTCAAACGAATGGATAAAACGTTACAAACGGTTTGTTATAATAGATGTTTTATGTGTCGGACACATTGATTGGTTAAAAAGTTGTAATAGTTTCTCTGCAGTAATGTAACTGCGTAATCAACTGTGTCAGAAATGACCCGGTGTGAATGTGTTAAACAATAGCGTATATAAAATTAATTTAACTAGTTTCATGTAAACTACGAGATCGTGAACTTCACATATGTTTGATGGTGATTGCGAACGCGTTAATTATTTCTCATTGACTGTCAAGAGATTAATTGATTCTCTTTTTGATCAAATAACATTGGTCCATTTTCATTTGAATACAAGAACGTTGAAGCCTATGGCTTCTGAAGGGACAAAATAATACGTCAGCGACAGCGAACGTGTTAGTTGGCGTATATTTAAGAGAATTTGAGTATGGAAACGTTCGACCAAGCCGTTCGCATAATTTTCAAAGATCCAAATTTAAACTTCGTCATTACTACGAAAAGTTATGCGAGCGTGTTCGAGTTTGGACCCGGACACACTGTAAGACTCTTTTTATTGCGTTCGTTCGTTTCTAAGGGCACGCTTGCACGAACGTTTTTGAGAAATCGTTTTTTATTGTAACCACAACGGATCATATCTTCGTCATATCTATCGATTTATTGCGTTCGTCGGCCCTCGAGGAAGTTCGAGAGAATCGTTCGTCCTCGGACGACCATAGTGACGACTGTAACGTTGCGTAAAAGTGTTCCTCGTTTGGTAAACGCGCGAGAGAAAATCCGAGAATGATCGCGAGCAATATCGTTCACATATCCTAACTTTCGAATTGCGACCTTTTTTCTATCCTCTAATGGAATCTTATTATTCAACATATCGAGACGAATTTGCGGCCAGTAACTTCGGGAACGAGGGACGAAAACGATTCCGCGAAATTTGCGAAATAGGTGCGGGTACCATCGGCAAGTGTAACGGGACTGTTGCTTCGATCGATCGTTGCTTCTGCGGAATGGTGTTTTAAGTTTTCAGTTTCAACCACACTGCGGATGCGTACTGAAAGTGCGATTTTTAGTAAACTTGTCGTAGGCTGTTTCGCATGAAAGTATTGCTGTTGAGCATGAGAATACTCTAGGGGTGTGCGGGATCCCGAAATTTCGGGTCAGGTCCAGAGCAGTGATGGTATATGGTATCGGTTTTCTCGCGCATGCGCGACGATTTTAGCGTCAGTAAGGTACAAAGTTGGACTAAAGTCGGGTACCTTAGTCACCCCGCATAGTTTCGCAAATTTTTTTTTTCGATTTTCAAATATGAATTGACAAGTAGCTCCTTCTCCAATACTAGCTGCCATTATGAAATCGAATATATTAACATTAACTTACCAAAATTTCGAAGTACGGTCGTCTCGTCGTGTCATCTTGCACTCTTCTGTCCGGTTTCCCGCCAATAACAGTTCTCCCCTACTTTCCCCTGCAAACATAAGACGTACGGTACGTTCCTGCATTTAGTCGCGCATGCGCGAAAAACCCGAAAACATATACCATCACTGGTCCAGAGTCGCCAGATCGCTGAAATCGAGGGGAATACAATTTACCACCTCTCTGATGACCAGGGTAATATGTAACACGTTGCGGGGCACGTCACGTGACCAGTCTACGGTCTTAGTGGGGGACGTTGATGTGTGCGCAGGAGTGTAATGGGATCATGGAAGGGGAAAAGGAGGAGAGAGGAAAATCAACCCAGTTTTGGGTTGATCTGGCAACACTGACCCAGTTTTGGGTGTTTCTGACGACACTGGTCAGGTCGGAAGGGAACCCGACAGTTTGCCCGATCCAGAAATATCTTCGGACATCCGAGGATTTTAGGACCCGAAACTGAAAAGGGTCCTGTGACTCAGTCAGGACCTGATGCTCGGGACCCGATAATTCATTCGAAATATGATTTCTCAAACTAATCTATTAATTTGAAAGCACTTTATTTCCGTACCGCTGATTTGTTGCAATAATGAATCAAATTGCAATGAATGAATGAATTATTGCAACAAATGAGCGGTGGGAAAATAAAATGCTTCCAAATTAAAAGATCAGTTGGAGAAATGATGTTTCGAATCAAATATCGAGTCCTGAACGGGTATCGGATCCGGAATTGAATTTCTGGCCCCAATCGAGTTTCGAGTGCCAAAATTGTCGGGTACCCGATGTATTTATACGTCGAACAAACTTTCGGGAAACCATTGGACCTGACCCGACCGTACACCTCTAGAATATTCAATTTGTAGATTGTAGTGATGGAACAAAAAGTTCAATTGGCTTATGTTCAAATAATTCGTGACGATGTTTTTGCTTCTCCGTGTTTTATATTCTTAAAGATTTAAAAATGACTATTTCCCGCGTTTTTCTTTTTTACTGTTCCTTCTAACAACTTCCATCTATTTTGTTATTTAAAGTGACAGGAAAAGCAAAATTATTTATAAAACGACCTACCAAATGTTATTCATACTAAACCAATTTCTCTCGTGTTAAAGGGTCTTTCGTGTTAGCAAAATAATAAATAAATGCAATCCGCAGTGTATTATAACGATAAAGCGTAATTGGACTAAATTATTTATTTAATTTCTTTACTAATGGCCTGTACATATTAATTTATCCACCAGTGAGTTTTCAATTGAAATTTACACTCCAGGAATATTGTAAAAAAATGTTCAGAAAGCGTTGTTAATTTTGTCTGTCATCTCTTTTGCATTTACGATCGAAAAGCAACGCTGTCTGTATGACTACATTTATAATTCTTGCATGGACGACCCTGGTGTAACATTATTAACGTACCCGCACCGACAAGTATATTATCCTACAAGTGAAATGTACCACGTGTATTTGACGGAACGGTACAGAATAAACCAATAAAGACGTTATCCTGCTCGCTCAGAAATGTAAAAGCAGCTATTGAAACTCCAATATAATGTCCAAATGGACGACTGCAGTCGAAGTGGAATTAATGGCTGCTCAAGGTCGTTGATTCTCCATCTTAGCAATAAGTTACATAGATCTATCGGATGTGGTTCCACTTCACTCCACACGAAATTGCATATTCCATAATATTCTCAGTTTACGTAAATCTTTATCGTCGAAATCATTTATTATCTCAAAAAACCCACACTCGAAGAATAACATTCTGTAATAATTAATTGCAATTGAAATTAATGATATTTAATGAATAGCCATTCTTGATGTAAAATGACAATTGTCGAACTCAATTGTAAGAGGCAGGGGATAAATGAAAACGCATTTCCTCTTTTAATCATTTTAATTCTAACCTTTACAGTGTTGTATTTAACCACTTGATTTTTGTGGTAAATGCATAAAAACTCGAAGTTTACTAATAGACACGGAAGTGTACAAATTCTGTTTAACCCAGATTTAGTGGTCTTTGTTAACCCCTTAAGTGGGTGTAGAATTTTTCCAACTTACTCGATATTCTTACTATTTCTTAGGGTCTGTAATGCATTAGTAATAATCAATTAGGTTACCCGGAATTGTTAATAATCGATCAGACACGTTCATTCTCCTAACTTAAGGAGTTAATTGTACTTATTTATACAATTGAAATAATCACTGGAAAAAGTTTTTTCGTGTGGAAGAATCGGAAGTGGAGGCCTGCGATGGAACAAGTGACCTTAACCGATTAATTCCGTTACGGCTACGGTTCACCTAAACGATGATATTGGTAAAGTAAGGAAGCGACGATCTAAATTCTTGCCTGACAATTACTGCCAACCTAGATAATTGTTCTACCGGTGAAGCTCGACGATCTGAAAAAAAAATTGGTCGCTTTTCAGCGATGAGACCGCATGCTCGATCGGAGGAAACGAATCGCTGAGACTTCCGTTAGGACGACACTTGTTTCCGTGTCGTTGTTTGTCACCAGAGCGATCATCTGAATTAGTTTTTTTACTTTGATACCGTCTTTACTGCGACCACTCGCCGTTCACTGACCTAAAGTATTTGTGAGCTACAATGTATAACTAAAATACGCGTTGTAAAGTGACTGTATATACAAATATAAATTATGCGATTATCTTGAGTCTTGCGTTTTTTTCAGCAATCCCTGTTTTAACTTTCACACCACAGATCGAAGTAAGTGCCAAATGGTAAAAATGAAAGTAATTCTGTTCGAACTTATATTTATATTATAGTCTAATTGTAGGTACTTCGAATTGTTTTCGCACAACAGCAGGTTAAGACAACTAAAATAATTGTAAACATTTTTTTCATGACTGAATATATCATAAATTTGCAGATTGATATTTTCCTTTCATTCAAAGCTGAATAAATACAGAAAAAAATCGTAGATCATGTTTCAAGAAATCATTGTAAAAGAGAAGCTTCAAGACTGAACTTCCGATAACCGGTCAAATCGGATTGACCTGAAATTTTGCACAAGAGCCTCATTCTGCATTAAAAACATGTTTCCCAAAAGGATTTTTGGCGACTCGCAAATACAAATTGTTATCATTATCTACCTTACCGATATAAAATATTCTACCTTACCGACATAAAATATTCTACACAGCCACATACCACCGACGACACATACTGAAGACTACTACCACAGGTATACCTCGTCTGTGCTCCTGTTCACACCCGTAGTAAAAATAAAGTATACGGAATATTCAGTTCTTGCTAATACGGCTAAATTCGTAAACTGTCGGTAATATTGAGCGCGACACCGTAATGACACGGGGCCACTGTGGCCACCCAAGGCCTAGACAGAAAAGCCCATAAGATACAATGTCTGTAATAGTCTTAAGTCTGTGTACAATATCTGCAGTAGTCTGTGCCTAATCCAATCCATTTTGACGGTAAAGTAAGATTTTATGTCGGTAAGGTAGATGACAACGTTTTTTTTTTCTGCGAGTCGCCAAAAATCCATTTGGGAAACATGTTTTAAATGCAAAATGAGAATATGTACAAAATTTGAGGTCAATTCGATTTGACCGGTTTTCGAAAGTTTCACCAGCATCAAGTTTGAAATGTCCGGTAGATACACCCACAAAAAAAATTTTCGAGATTGTCTTAGAAAAAATATTACATTCGCAGAAATATTTTAGAAGATGAACGATGAATTGTAAAAGTACAGTCTTCAAGCTTCGAACTGAACACAGGTTTAATGTTGTACGATTCTTGATTGCAAAATTATAGAAAATTTAGTGTGCTAATACCTTTAAAAATGAAACTCTTTTCGGAGCAATATCTTTATTTTCCTACAAATACAAGTTTGTTGTCGTATATATTTATATGCATTTGTCTTAACAATACCTTCATAAATATGTGAATATAACATGTACATGCTGATTTGTTCAAATATACATAATATAGTACTCTTCGATGCTAGGGATTGGAGCACGGAAGTCTCTCCGCATTAAGAAAACGATAAACGTGTACAGTAGCAGTCGAAAATAAAGAAATCGTGTCATCGAAACAAAACCGTAATGAGACTAGCGAATCAATCGTTCATACGTTCATATTCTTATTCTTTATTCATCGAATTCCTTCGAATCTCCACTGTCTAATTAAAATGAAAATCAAGGGCTCAACAAAAAATAAATTTATAATATCGCTTTTATAACAATAATATTGCAACTGAAGTAAATGAAGCATGTGTCTTCTCTAGTTTGTTCATCTGCTCGGCGATGGTGACGAGCAATTAATTTATTCGACTCCATACCGTCGGTGCAATGATGTGATAAATATATGACTTCAATCCCCTTATGTCTATTTACTGCAATCATTTCACTACGCTACAGTGTATGTACAAATCTTACTAGCGCTATCGAAATAATATCGATTATGTCGTTTACATTGACACAGAAATTTCTTTTCTATCTAACACGCAAATCCATCCACCTCTAAAGTGTCTTTAAGATAAAAGGCAATTACTTTCGTTCCATTCGGACAGAATGATCAAGCTCGACAACAGAAACTTCCATTTTCGCATTGACATTATGACACTTTTGCTAATTGTGCGTAAGGTAGCCCCGCAATCGCCATACACACATCTCTCTCTCTCTCTCTCTCTCTCTCTCTCTCTCTCTCTCTCTCTCTCTCTCTTCCTCTCGCAATTATAAAATAATGTTAACTAATTTTAACTGTGATGAATTAATGATTCAAAGTGTTCACAGACAATACGATGATTTTCAATCGAGATTACGAGCTCTGAAATTAATATAATACATTATAATATAAAACAATAACAAACCGTAATAATAGATCTGACGACGATAGGATGATAGCGGAAAATATACAAATGTTGATAGTACGTTGACTTTCCTACAGGAACACTATACTACGTAAATTAAATACATTACGCTGGTACCAATTCGCAAGAGTGTTGCACAGAACTGATTCAATCGGATTCTGTAACTAAACGATACATACAAAATTAATATTACTGTAATATAATATACTGGATATCCTAAACAATATTATATTAATATTTAAATTTTTTATATACATTAATCGCAGATATTGTAGCATATTACAATAATATTAATGCGAAGAAACTGTAAACGAATATTATTCCCACAATTTTCACATTGTTGACAAAACTGTGTGTTGTATTAAACAAAAAAGATGATGGATGTGTAGTTAGTTACTTTTGCAAATTTTCGTTGAATTATCAATTAAAAATAACTCTAGTTGCTCTACGTGATAACGAAGACTAACGCCATAATAGTAATGTTACACTTTCACTTGAGTTACGTGTTATTGTACAATACCTCGTTAACAAATTTTTATACACGATTCTCACGCGCGTGAAAACTGTACGCTTGAATCGTAATATGTGATCGGTAAATAGATTAATATTTGTTTATAAGTTAGAGTAAATATTGCTTCTTCGTGGAAAAACGCATGGACGGCAAAATTCTTGTGTGTATCGGCTCGCATAGAAATAAAAATTTCGTGAACAGTTTAATACAATAATGCAGTTCACTTTTCTTTTAATATTCTCTTAACAAATTTTGAGAAAAAGGTAATATTTAGATCGAATTATTTCAACAAGATACCAATATTTTATCATACAAAAGAATAACTCTGTGATTCATAAGTTGCTAATAAATGTCACATTTACATTTTCAAAAAGGGTTCTGTTGGAGTAAAGATACAACTAAAATGTTGGTTTATAAACAACTGAAGTTTCATGTAATTTGATTCCATACATTTACACTCATAAATGCATAAAATCCGCAATGTAGCGATGATATATTATATTACATATTTTTGAGACTCTTCGACTATGTTTAAAAGTGAATTACTTAATAACACAGCTTTCTAAAGCTAAAAAATGAAAATCATAAATAGAACTTTACGCGAACGTTAATTATCTATAGTGACAGTAGATAACAACAGCAGCAATTGTCTTACTACAGTATCGTAGTAACAATAGTAGCGATAGCAATAATAATGAAAATAGTGGTAATTTACTTACATGCAAGTTAATAACTATTTATATGGTTGATGCAAATAAAATGTATCTGCCTAATTCTAATACACGAAATTGCATAATTATTATACAATACCTTTTAGGAACTTGAAATTCTATAATATCGCTTCTTTATAAATATCAACTATCAATCGGGTTAAAGTAATCAAACGTTGAATTCGATTCAGTGATTTTGTCACGGAAGACACAAATTTAAGATGGAATAATCGGCAATAATTAAATTCTTATAAAATATCGGTAACGTCTAAAGTAGCAAAACAATGACAGTAGTGGTAATTTGTACGTCGCTTTGACTTTGTTCGTCTGATTGCTGATCACACAATTAAATTAACTCGAGATTGTATCACTTGTTGTCACGTTGTTACGCTGTGCACGTTGTTCTTGTAAAATCTAGATTAATACAGAATAAAATGTGGTTCTGACAACTTACAATTAGTGTGAAGATGCGTAATATAGAATTAATTGGAATATCGATACTATAGAAATTACTGTTGATAATATACTGTCAATAGACCTGTCTCATAATATTTTGTACACAAGTATAAATAGTGTAAAACCTATTCAAATAATATACTAACTCTATTTTACAGTTGATGGGCGATACTCTTGTACGGAAAAAATATTTACATTTCGTGATTTTTAAAATTTTAGTGGCTAACGTTAAATAGTTCTGTTCACTTTGTACAATATTTTACACTTGACAGTGTCGCAGCACTCACCCATAAACCTGCCCAGTTAGCCAAACCTGTTTCGAGCAAATTTTGCGCAATGTTTGTATTGCACTTTGCAAGCGAAAGGCGGTTATTTTAGTACCAAACCTTACTTGGAGCAGAATTTGGTCACTATTTTCTATGAATTTGTCACCAAAACTTGTCGACAAATTCCGAGCCTAATACGGAAACAGATGGCTCGGTATTTGATTGCAAAGTTCCTACGCCAATTGTCCATGCCAAACCTTGCATTCTTTTAATACGGTAGGTGGGTCGCACTAGGAGCGGACTTGTCTTTAGGAGGGAAAACGAAATTTTATTTAAGCTTCTAAATTATATAATTTATTTTTAATTATTCTTCCTCTTTTTCCCTCCTATAGCAAAGTTTTCCCAGATTTTTCCCGATATTTACTCTTAGAGCAAGGTTAGGTCCGCCTTTGATGCGACCGTCCTGTCCTCTTAAAAGAGTACAAGGTTTGGCATGGATTCGGCATGGAACAACTTCAGTAAACTTTTCAGTCAAACGCTGAGCCTAATGCGAAAACAGATGGCTCTGTATTTGACAACTAATTTTACGTCAAATTCGTAGTAAATCAAGAGCAAATTGCTTACTGGGTAATTGAATAAAGGCGTAAGACATAAGTATTGCTCCTGTGTTTCCATCGAAGAGAGTAAAGAATATTCTCTGTTTAAAGTTACAAGAAATGTCTACTATTACCCATCAACTACGTTTACATGACATACTTTAGTAGTATTTTATAATATCCAATATAATCCTCGAAACGTTCTAGGGGTCCTGCTACGTTACATGTACTTGTTGAGTTTGTAAAATCTAATCGCGTTTGTTTATCATCGTTGTCACACTACATGGTATATTGCAATAACATATTTTATAAAATACAGTTACAGATCCATTTGATAATATATATATTACCAAACATACTCTATATAATTTGATAGCTCGACAAAATAGAGACGGAATACGTTGTTACGAAGGCACGAGTAGGTCTTGCTGTATAGATCCAACGATCTCTCAGATACTAGCGTAAACTCTTATCATAGAATTTTACTGTGAATTGTGATACTGTTACAAGAAGTTCTTCACTCGTCGCAATCTCGGTAAAAGTGCAATGTGTACTCTGAATAATCGACGCCGTGTTTATTTTTACAAATATTCTGGAAGAAAGACATTTGTTGACGTGAGTATTGCAAATGTTATAATTTATTACAATTCTGATATAGTGTTTAGTAAATTACCTCTTGAGGTTGTACAGTAGGCACACGAAACCTCAATGTCTTCCTGAGATAATGAGCGACGTCCAGGGGAAACGATTGATCTCCTGGCTGATTGTTATTTTCCATGTATTGTATTGGTTGCTGCAGTGTGTATTTTCGAATACATATCACAGTCTCATCTAACCCAACGTTTTGCGACAGAGAACATTGTTGCACCACTTGCCAATACCAAGGCATTCCGCTGAAAGCACAAAATGACGAAATAAAGAAATGAAATAGATATTCGTTATTCTAACTAAAAAATGTTAACCACAGTAGTATTCGAAATGTATGATTTTATATGCATTCAATATAGAGTATCTGCACAGAGTTGTTCACCTAAGTATTTCCTTTGATTGCGATAATATGAAAAATATTTCCTATGCAATTTATGAAAATGGAATTTCATATTTTATTTGTTGAATTGTGTAATAACTAGAGATACAATAATTTACAAGTATTATTGAATATGACGATATAAAGGAACTTACACAAAGTGCAAGGTAAGATATATGTCAGGCATATACTTCGAGAGGGGAACAACGCAAGTAACGTTATTCGGAGAGTCTTGCGAAGATGCAGAACAATACTTTTGATCAAGAGAAATGTTAAAGCTTTCTGCCACTATCCACAACTGCGGTTTGGGTTCTGGTGGCAATGACCCTGCTGCATTGCTGGCTACCTCACCCCAATCCCCACCACTATTTTCCCTTCTCGTTCTCTTGTGTAAATATTTGTAATTGTTCTGTAACAAATACAATTTCTTAGAACCAGAACTGAAAAATCTATTTATTTTTGTTTAAGTTTATCTATTTATTTACCTCTTTCACAATTGTCTGCGTGCTTGGATCCGACGGGCTGATTCCATTCTGGAAACCCTTGCTAATTTTCCGTTTCTCTTCATGTACATTTAACGGCTGCTCTATATGATCTGCTGGAAAAGGTAATGGTCATTTGTATACACAAAAAAACGAGAAGTAGAATTGTTTAATTAACGAGAATTCTCTTTAAATAAGGATTTGCTGCATAATATAAAACTTACAAATGGATTTCTTTTCTGGGGGATGATCAGGCTGTGGATCCTCGAACTGATGAATTTTAGCAGTGCAACAATACATCTGCAAAGCAATTATTAATTTGATATTATTAATGAAGAAAAGATTAGTGGCAATTAAAGTAATATCTAATTTTACCTGGCAAGGATTTTCGAATTCGGTAAAATGTTTAGGGCAATTCGCTGGTCTGCCAATGGGAGTCGGACCTTTGCTCAAGGATGAATCTACGTCCGAGCCTTGATCGTTTTCGTCCACGTTGCTGGGAACAGCACCTGCCCCTGTTCTGCTGAGCCAATTGCCAGGAAATTCACTGAGGAATTTGATCAAATTAGAACCTGTTCCGATAAAAATAGAGAACAAAACAGTTCATGATCTTTACGAACCTGTTCTTTTCGAGTTTCGGTTGGGGTCCCGAGTGACTGATGGGATACCAAGTGATTTCTTGAGAATAGAGTTGCTGCTTCGTATGCGGTGCTTGCGTGGAGAACACGTTACTCTTGATGGATAAACTACCGTCCGATCCCCTGGTGTGCGACCCGTGTTTAGTGAACGACGATGATAAAGTGCTGTCCAACAGCGAATTGTCTCGAGGATCGTAATTAGGCGTGCTCGACATTGTCGGCGGATGAGCTGGTCTGATAGCGAGCATACCATTGCTGGCTACCGCCGACCATTCCAGACTGCTGCGTTTCTGATATTCTAAGAAGTATAAAGTTGCCATTGCGACTAAGCTGAAAGTTAAATTTTTCATCTGAGAATAAAGACCTATTTGAATCAAACGAATTTACATTAACCTTTGGATGGCGGAAAGTGGCTTCCTTTTGCCAGTTATAAATATCCCAACAAATTCCTAATTTTTTAGTAGCCAGTTTATTAGCTATTTATATTAATCCTTTAATGTACAATACAGAGTTAAGCTCGTGATAAAAACTTCAGACAGAATCTACTAAATATAAATGTAACTCCATTATTTTAAATCAAAATCAAATTCTATTGTTTTATTACGAATATGTATTAAGCATTGAAATAAGAATACACATACAATATGAAATTATTGAGGATAAAGTGGTTCTAATTATTATAGCTTTATGCAAAATAAAAATGTTCTGCCTCAATTGCAACAATTTCTGAGTAGAGTAGAATCTATTTCCTTCTTAATATGTCTAATAAATTGAAAGTAATATAAAAATATTTTTAAATTCTTCTAAGGTTTTTACAGTTTTATGTTTCTCCTACTCATATTTGACATAAACAAACCACAGTCTACTATCGACATGTTTCATCAGTAAGAGAATGGGCATTGATCTTTAAGAAGTAGATTCCGAAATATACAGGGTGGTTCACGCAACTTGTTCACCGTCAATAACTTCCAAAGTATGCATTGTATTGAAAAACTTTTTCTAGAAAAGTTGTGTAGTTTGAAGGGATACATTATATAATTTATATACTTTTTTTGTGAGTAGAGGCGTTTCGGAGATTTGAAGATCAACTTCGTTTTTTTTTTAAATGGAATGCTATATTTTTTATACCAAAATATCGAAGAGCGTTAAATTTTGAGTAAAAAGGTACTGACCTTTATTAGCCTTGAACCTAATAGTTAACGAATAATTTCGCTTTGTTTCTTCAAAAAGGGTCTGTGCATGATATCAAGTAGGAGAGTCAATATCAGCAAAGATTTCCGTCGGACTTTTTCCATTCACTAACGTAGATGCTCGAAATGTTGTCCATTCACATTAGTACACTGATGTAATCTATTAATCAACGAGGAAACGGCACTCTGAATTGTTTCTGCAGCGAGCATACTGCATGCTTCACGAATTCGTCCTTTCATATTCTCTGGTGTCGTTGTTGATTCACTGTACATCATATCTTCTAATGTACCCCATAGAAAGTGGTCTAGTTACGTTACATCTGGTGAACGCGGTGGCCACAGAAATTCTCCACCACGACGGATGCATCGATTGGGGAGTTGTCTGTCCAGCACTTGCCTTGCTACATGAGAATAATGTGCAGGACAACCATCATGTTGATACCAGATTTCTGTGCGGATATTTAATGGTACATTTTCTAACAAAATTAGTAAAATATAACGTAAAAAATTCGAATATTTTTGTTCCGTTAATCGTTCATTAATAAAATATGGTCCAATTAATTGATTGTCGAGTATGCCACATCACACATTAACTCCTCATTGACGTTGATGGTCAATTTCTCTCATCCAGTAAGGATCTTCTGATGCCCAGTAGTGTATATTTGTCAAACTAATTTGCCCGCGATTAGTAAATGTCGCTTCGTCGGTAAATAACACTTTTCGTAAAAAATAGTTGATCATTGCGCATTTGATGCAATAACCACTGGCAAAATCAAAGGATGTTTTCATAATCCGATCTGTGCAACTCCTGATGAAGTACTAGGTGATATGGATAAGATTTTCTATTATGAAGAATTCGAAGCACACTTGTTTTGCTAATACCAGAACCTCGCGAAATCTCTCGTGTACTGATATGAGGATTTTCTGTTACCGCTGCTAGGATCGCAATAATAGTTTCTTCAGAAGTAGCAGTTTTGGTTACGTTACGTTTGTTAACGTTAAATCATCCTCTTGTTCGAAGCGATGTACAAAGTCTCTCGAATATCAACCGCCATGGTTGATTTCGTTCAAGATAAATTTCAGCATTCATACATAGCTATAGCTCTTGTTGCCTTTCTACGGCACTCACCGTAAATTAAAAACATACCCACTTTTTCAATATTACTAAATTTCATGTTTGCTGTTACCTTACTGAGACAGTCACGTATAGTAAACGTTGATAATAACTTAAATACTGAATCACGAACAGAATAGGCGATTACGAGTCGATGTTGATAAACATTGTCACGTAAACTCCGCGGTCTTACGGAAATCTTTGCTGTGGTATTGAGACTCTGGCTTGATATCATGCACAGACCCTTTTCAAGAAACAAAGTGAAATTATTCGTTAACTATTAGGTTTACGGCTAATAAAGGTCAGTAATTTTTTACTCCAAATTTAACGCTCTTCGATATTTTGGCATAAAAAATATAGCATTTCATTTAAATAAAACGAAGTTAACCTTCAAATCTCCGAAACGTCTCCACTTACAAGAAAAGTATATAAATTACATAATGTATCCCTTCAAATCATATAACTTTTCTAGAAAAAGTTTTCTCATACAATGCATACTTTGGAAGTTATTGAGGATGAACAAGTTGCGTGGACCACCCTGTATAAAGAAAAATACGAAAATTTGAATGGTTTTATGGCTGTCATGAAATTGTGAAAAATGTTCATCGTCCAAGGGTTAATGTTAAACTAAATGATTATAATATAAGAATTTTAATTACCAGAACGCCATAATAAGAATAAGAATAACGATAATAATCTGAATAAATTTGTTGCTGCAAAGAAGTTCGTCCTCCCTCTCGCTCTTCTTCGCTTTTCCCTGTACAATGGTCTTATTATTGATAGAGGATGAGTATTTGTTACTTGATATGCTAGATATTGTACTAATGGAACTCTTTAGGCTGTCGCCCCTCTTCAGTTTCGCCAATCGTTTATTTATTCGTTCCAGTTGGTCTATGCGGGTTTCCAAGCTATCTGTTACCTGAAAACAATTTCAAAGTAATGAATATCTTTAACGCGCAATTTGCGTGTCTTGAATAATATGAGAATTATGGATATATCTTACTTTACATAATTCTTTCACTGCACCGACGTTCTCCATGAATATTCTCTCTTTATTCACCACCAAAAAGTTCTCTATTCTTTGTCCATTCGGAAGGACTATATCACCCGCTGGTAGCACAGCTTCCGGTAGTATTTGCTGGACTTCCTGTGCTATCACACCTGTGTCTTCCTGCTGTTTGATACCCAAACCAGAATGCTGCGCAAACTCAGGAGCGTATCGATATCGAACTACTCTTAATTGCTGCACATTTCGCAATTGTTCACGCGTATCGACCTCTTGCACGTTCTGTTTCGCTCGTGCATCGCTGGGTTGAACTATGTGACCCGTCACCTGAACGCAGATTTCAGATTGTGCCGATGTTAATTAACAAACCTTGCGTATTCAATTTCTGGAGTACCTCTCTTTGACATTCATTAAATTCAATGTATGGTGTTTTGCACGACGCACAGTGCATTCAAAAGCCCATTTTCTGAACAAAATTCCATTACTCGAAAATTATAGGTAGTGTGAAAAAATATTTTTGGCGAAAGTTGTAGGATATAGAAGAGAGTACATGATTATTGCATTTGTTTGACATTGAAGTAACCTTGAACAGCTCTGTAAAGATTACAACTGAAATTTTGAGTGGAAACCTATATTTTTGATTGCGTATTCTTGAAGGTGACACCTAGACGCTTTCAAAACACTAGAATACTTTTGTATTTGTTTTTAAACTATCATCGATATATAAGCGTCCAAACATGGCAATTATTCTTTTCTATGCCTTGTGACTTTCTTCTGTAAAGAGTCAATGAAAATACAAGGTTTAAAAGAATCTTCGAGTTTTTCTTTTTTAGATTGTTTAACCCTTAGCGGACAGGGATTATTTTTAGCATATTTTTTGATGGGTCGAATAAATTTTCTTTGTGAAACAAAATTGTTTGCTGAGGAGTTTAGTGTGTGAATTAAATGAAGGGAAACGTGTTGTGTTCAGTAAAAATTTGTTTCATATTTTTCGGAAGTATTAATTGCTTTAAAAATTATTCACAGTCGCAGAATGGTAAAATTGTTTGGACGATTGTCAGCAGACACGCGTCCGCAAAGGGTTAAAAACCATATATCGAAGATAGGTTTATTCGTAATAGGTCGTCGCTGACGTAACAAATTGTTAAAAATTAACGGGCAGGAAGGGGCAGCTAAATCTTGCATAATTTTTTATAGCCTGTGTCTACGCATATTGCCGCCAAAAATCACGAGGGAGGTTTTTGAGGAATATACTTGAAACCTTAATCAAAGTTATCAATCGCGTTTATATTATTAATTTAATTTCAAGAAAGTGGGACAAATAAACACTCTATGTGGAGATAATGAAAAGTTACACAATTGATAAATGAATTTTATTAGAAAGTTTGCAGTTGCAGGTGAAATATCCATGCATAGTTAATACTTTCTTATTGATTTTAATATCATTACTTACCTTTGCAATACATATCTCGGAACACTTTTATGGAGGTTTTAAATACCAACATAAAAGATAATTTGTTTATTTTTGTCCATTCTCAACGCACTGTGCGACGTTTTAAATCAACGAGATTTTAGGTTCGCACTAAAAGTTTATTTAATAAATAAGTAGTGAATTTAACGACATACCTTCATATTACCATGAACCACCAGAGCTTCGTCCGGTCTGTCCGTATTAATTCCAACCCGGCCAGCATGATAAACGCTATCTGGCGCTGCACCCCTTTGCCAGCCCCCTTCTGCACCAACGCCGCTACCCTCTGATTCGAACTGACCCGGATTACTTGCCTTTAGAAAATATCAATTTTTCAATTATGTATTTTCTTATAATCTTAGCCACGCTCATGAAACCATCCACGAGTCTGGCGATAATTTTTATAATTTACACACTGCGGATCCTTATACCCATTATAAAAATCCGAATACTAGGAAACTGTCTTTCATCTAAGCTAGTACTTCAAATCATTAAGCTACTGTTGAGTCTATTTATTCCATGACCAGCACAGTAATGGGAACAATAATCAAAAAGATTTTGCTAACATTATAGCAGCCATAGCCAGATCCACTCAAAATCATACGTATCTATTTCCTTCTATATGTATATTTTTTATTCATCTTTGAGATCAATGGTAAGTTTTGTTGAAAAACTCTTGTTGAATTTAATATAAATAGCTAATAATTTAAACAAGTTCATAGAAAGACCGTTCGTTCTTCAAGCGTTCACTGCATGTAATAATTAGTATACGTCCTCGTATCATCTCTTTACTCTTGCTGCAATTCTCAATTGAACCATACTTTCAAGCTAATATTACACAAAAAGGAAGAACGTCCACTAGTCATAATTTTCTTATGGTTCTCATGGTACAAAACTACTGTCTAACTAGCATCATCTAGCAGTCCAATTACAAACGTGAAAATTTATTTTTAATAACTAGATTTGTGGAGTTGCACTACATCAGCTACAATACTGTTTTCAGAGAGCCTCTCGCAATAGTGACATAAAGGACGACACTCACCCTAACTATTATCCTCTCCGACGCATGAGCCACCACTTGGTAGCTGGCTTGGTCCGCGGTGTGAGCGTGCAAACCAACAACTAAATGAAAGTATCTTTGGTCTGGATTTGGTTTTCCCTTCTTTCGCATGTTATTGCTAGTCGTTTCGCTAAAGTGAAGACGACCAACGGTCACCTTGGTCACCCGTTCACCACCCAGTTCCACCCTGAAAGCAGCTCTATTTTAGCGTAACGCAGTAACTTTTTGATATATCGTTCAGTATAAAAGAATTTCGCACCAAGGGTTCCGAAAATTGTTCGTAGCATCTTCAAGTGTAAAAATGCAAACCAAGGAATAATTATAGGGATGTCCCAGGTATACATTAATGTTAAAGAATGATTACGTTGGTTTCAAGGGATGTTAGAACACCCTGGGACACCCTGTATACAATGCTCCACAGATTGTATGGTTAGCAGTGTCGCCAGATCGGTTAAATCGAGGGGAATACAGTTTACCACCTCTCTGATGACCAGAGTAATATATAACACGTTTAGCGGCATGTCACGTGACCAGTCTACGGTCTTAGTGGAGAACGTTGGAGTGTGCTCATGTAGTGGAATAGGATACTGGAAGGGGAAAAGGAGAACAGGAAAATCCACCCAGATTTGGGTGGATCTGGCGACACTGATGGTTAGTATTATTGGGAGTTGAAAAAGGTCACTTGGAGGGAATGCGGGAATGTTATGCTCCGAGTCAGTGCTGGATTAACCCTTAACACTCGAGTGGTGACACTAAGGCGTCACGAAAAATTGTTATATCATTATTCAAAATATTTTTTACATTATTAAATTCGTTTATATTTAATAAATGGTTAAACATTAAAGTGTTCTATGAGTAAATTGCATTAGTTCCATATGTACAAAATGAAAATAATCATGTAGAAAGGAAATATTCTATGGAGGAAGAGATGTTTAATTTTCGAGTTAAAATAGTTCCGAGTGCAGTATTTACAAATTAACAAAATATAAGCAAGTGCTTAGGCCTTCAGGAGAAGGAGGCGCCATAGAAATTATCTCAACCTGACATCTGGATCATTTTGACAAGTGATCCTGTATAAAGGGCTCTAATAATCGTTTAAGTTCTTAGGGCTACTAAAGATCTTAATCCGGCACTGCTCCGAGTCACACGTAATTTATGCTCTAGCGAAATATTGGCTAAGGGGTCCCATACAGTGATGCCAGAACGGTTGAATCGAGGGGAATACAGTTTACCACCTCTCTGATGACCAGAGTAATATTTGATACGTTGCGCGGCACGTAACGTGACCAGTCTACGGTCTTAGTTGGGGACGTTGGAGTGTGCTCATGTAGTGGAATGGGATAGTGGAAGGGGAAAAGGAGGAGAGGAAAATCAACCCAGTTTTGGGTGGATCTGGCATCACTGGTCCCATGTACTACATAGCGTGTACCGTTACAGCCTAAAAATTGGGACTACGGAGACATCGATGGTGGGGACAGGCGTGCCGTGCCATCGAACCATTCGAAGTATGAACTATTTTATATTTTAATGATCTAGATAGTTATCAATAGACTGTAGGTTACATGGATTTATGACAAAAATAAGTAGATCAGGATTAAAACAGTGAAAATATTTCAAGAACATAAAAATACTGTTGCATTATTCTCAACTCCTTTAAATGATTAATAACAGAAATAAATGTCTATGTACTTCCTATATTTTTCTAACACCAATTAATATTCTTACTGATAAGTTTTTAATATAAATTACATAATTTCAAACAAATGTAGCAATAACATGACACGGAAGAGTCGATGGAAGGCAAGAGTAAGAGACATCGCTCTGAAGACAATGTGCTCGAGATTCAAACAAAGCCACCGCGAATGTTCGATAATAACGCGTGAAAGAATCGCCGTTCCGTTTGACTGGTTAACGGCGAAACTGGCGACCGCCAACGGATTCTTAGCTTGTTCGAATCTCGAACAGTTATTGATGTGTATCTTAATGAAAGCAGAAGACTGCACAGAAAAATAAAAATGATAAGCAAGAGGGTGTGCTTTACGCAATACTGTTGCGTTTTTTTTTTAAATTAAACGCCCTGATTTGCAAGGAAATTCTAAAATTATATAAACTGAGAATATGATTATTCTTTCAACCCATGCAGATTCTTTGAAACGATCTTTAATTTGGCAAAGGGATGCTTCAGTTTGTTAGTAGGTTAAAGCTAATCACAAGTGTGGAACACTGTATTTCAGTCTTTAATTACCCGCCGACAGGTTTGTCAGTGTACTTACGTCACAGGATGAAACGGTTTCTTGCTCCTGTCGCTCTGGCTCTGCTCGACTCGGATCGTCTGCGTCGGCGATTCCACTTTGACGCCATAAAAGTGTAATTGGAAGCTACTTATCTTTTTCAAACCTTCACCGGTTCGGACGAATATAGCTTCGCCTTGTAGCTGTGCGTGGCAAGTAATCTGAAAAGTCACGTCGACCTTAATCACATCTACTTGTTCTTTGTAGCCTTTGTGAAACATGGAAAAGCACGCCGTTGGCAACCGTGTCGCCGACAACAAGCTCCCGACAAGGTGTCTCTACCTGAAAATGATTTTTCTTCTGGCAAACGAACGCGTCGTCCGAGTTGCTGAAATTGAATCCCTTGTCCGCGTCAACACGGTAATGCGGCACTGGCAGCTCTTTCAGATTGTGGTCGCAAAGAACGTGCCAGGATGTTTGCTGAAAGGGGTGAAACCGGATGCATTGGTAGCTTGCGTCGATATAGCTGTTGTCGGCGACTTCGTCGCCATCGAGGACTGCGCTGCTGCTGCTGCAACTGTGCTCCACCGTCCCCAATTCTGGTTCCTGTGACACACCACCGCCAATAACACGAACCTTATATTAAAAACTATTCATTTCACAATATGGTAACAAATTCTGGATAAGTAACCTTCCGAGCATCAGGCTGTGCAAGTACATTAACAGTTTCAACGTCTTTCAAACCTGCTTTCAGCATACAACCCCACAAGGGTGGTCCTTAACTAGAGGGGTTCAACATTTTTTTGTCACTTTTTGGTCTTACCACCCACCCCGCCCCTCACCTAAATTGTGAAACTTGCTGACAAAATGATATGTGTAAAATTTGGAAGCAAGGTCCCATTTGCGTTAAAGTTTTAATCAAAATTGACAAAATGACATAAAATCACTAAAATTTTAGAACTTTTGTCCGGAAAAAATCGAAAGTCGAAAGATAAGAACCGCTCTAATCCCAAGAAATTAACGAAGTATTCAAATCAGAACAAGGTAGAGATGTAGAAATGAGTCGCATACTAATATTTTTGTGTCTAATTTTATTTTTAGCCACAATGTGACAAAAATTTCTGGTTCTGTTGTGTCTTCCTTTTAACCAAGTACCTAATATGGATCAATGTTTTGCAAAGCGATTGTCAATACCTATTTCACACATCAGAGTAAATGTAATTTTTTTAAACTGTCAATACATTATTGATTTATTGTTAATTATTATCTAGATCAGGGATGGGCACGGTAGGGGTCCCTCAAACGCCTGCTTCTCCCACCAACCTCTCTTTCATGCGCGAGGCCTGCGCATTGTTCGCGACGGGCGAAGCACTTCCTTCCTCTACGGTAACGGCGGATGTTGGTGGGGGACAGTGGGCGCTATGGTGGGAACGGTTTGTCTCAATTGAGACAAAAATGCCCATTCCTGATCTAGATGGTGGTATTTGATGTTGTCAAGTTACAGGAACTTGTTTACATTCATAATAAAAATTCGGGCTATGAAGAGTTAATTTCAAAACCAGCTCATGTCTACTCCAAACCAATCTGAGATATTCAAAGATTTTATTTTTTGAAATAAAAAAAGTAAAATCATTAATTAAGAATAAACAACATGAAAACTCCAAACATTTTCTCTCGAAACCCACATACTTCTAAATACTTCTTACACATTAGATTATGCCAAAAAGCGGACGATTTTATAGAAAGAAACAAGTCGAAAATATAGAATAAAATTATTTCAATCAAGACTTTATTTTCAAAGAAATCGGCTTTGAAAATTCATGATTTATCATTAAAGTGATTATTATATAATACAAATATAATATGTATAAAAATGAACATACTCTGCAATCTCAAGGAAAATTTCATATTTAAGGTTCATTTTGAAACTTGCAAGTTACTTTAAGATCATGTTACTAACATCTCTGAATGCATTTTAATGTCAGTTGCAACATGCAGGAGAAAAAATATACACTTACAGGCAAAATAACATTGCTTGACCTCGAAGATCTTTAACACTGAAATAAATATTTAAGTGGCTACTATTATGTGCACCATCCTGTATATTATTTTTAAGAACCTGATGGACTGGAGTCACTGTCCAGGAGAAACCATCTAACTCTTATTTGAAATGATTTTCACTAAAATCATGATTTATGCAATCATTAAATTGTTTCTAGTTATATCCTCCAGCCTATATACAGAAATAATATATTTTTACGAATATTTCTTGTGAATTGAAAGAATTCTTTTATGCTTTTCTGTATACATACGTGGACATTATTCAAAATACGAACATACAGAGTTTAGAATTTCGTTTACACTTTTGGATACAGTTTGATGAAAAACAACAGATTTGTTTCGCTGCTGATACGCAGAAGGTTAAGTGACGAGTGTCACTGACATAATTTATTGATCTGAGTAACAAAAAAGTTTACTCGTTGCACCTGCTTGACGTGAACAAGCCCATCTTGGCTCAATTTCCTCTTCTTCGGCGCTGACTGCAGCGACGAATACAAGGTATTGATGTTACCAGGACTGTGTTCATGCGGAAGAGGAACTAGAGTCTGACCTATCGGCTGTTGAGTCTGGAGGTTTGGTGTTGCTGGTTGAAGATGAGAAGTCAGGACCGAGTGAGTGAGTAGCAGTGGATCCGTAGACGAAGTTAAAGTTCTTGGCGAGGAGGGTAATAGATTCGGTGCGTAGTTTGGATGATTGCCTTGATGATGGAGAAGCATTTCTTGGAGAGCTACCTTTTGATCTGAAAAATAGATGCAGATACCATGCAGTTTGAAATTCCTAAAAATCTGAATCCCTCGTCCACCCCTTGTATCAATTTAACATATTTAACATTAGGTTTACGGAGCACTAAAACTGACTATTTTACATTTCTTTATAAAAATAACCAGAATATATTCTATCTAAATTTATAACCATTTTGTTTATAATGGAAGCCCAAAGAAATAAATTTGTTGAGTAATTCCATATGATTACATATTCACGATCTCAATAATTGAAAATTAAAAGTATTAAAACCCGCTATTTTAACGAGTGTCGTGAACCTAGTGTTAACAATTTCAACGTTGTCAATTTTAACATTCAAATACGGTATTTACTAATTTAATTGCTTATATTTCCATATTGAGCATTGATTAATTTTAGCATTGTGTCAATTTAATTGAATTGAGAAAATGAGAAATGGTTGAAGGTTAACATGTTCACTCTCGAAACTAAACCATAAAATTTTACAAAAAGAGGTAATTTGTTTTGTAAAGCGAAAATTGAATAGTTGTAGTTTATCGGAGTGATTACGGAAAAAGCAAATTTTAAATAAGCAATCTGTAATTTAAATAGTTCTGAATAGACAGAATAAAATTATTTTTCTCAGCAATAAAAATTGATAATTAACAGTATATGCCATAAAATGCCGTATCGATCAATAATTGATTAGTCAGTTTTCCATTCCCTCGAGAGTCTATTTTTCCTTTTTATAGAGAGGATCTGAATTGATCATTACAATTGGTTTTCGAAGCTTATTATAGAATATGCAGACAATAAATTATATTACGAATGAACGAATTAGTCTTCCGAAGTTCAATACATGCTCCCAAAATTTTTTAATTTTGTTAGAATCTTCGATTTTTTTATAGAAACTAGAACTGCGAAACTAACATGTGTTAATCACATCTGTTTAAATGTCCAGAATCGTGTTCAGCTCTCATTTATTGCGTGTTCTTAAATTTAGTATTATGAAGACTGACTTCTATGTCTTAACTACAAATGTATAATAAAATCAGAGACTTAAATCTTGAATTTCTTACAAACTTACGTGGCGAATGTACGTGTTGAGTTTCGTTGTGTCCAGGCGGCGAGTACGGCGGTTCGCTACCACTGTCCGGTGGACTTTCTGGCAATGCGTGTCTAGAAATGAGAGATAAAATCTGCTTATTTAATTAAGAGCATTTCATGCACTACCCGACTATGATACTCTGAACTACAAACAATTTTTTGAATCTGTACAAAGTGATGTCTCTTTGATTTTTCTGAATACTAATTTACTGTGTTTAGAGATATTTGGATATCTAATATGAAGAGACATATGAATTTCTGTTCTCTGGACCTAAAGGCTGTTCTAAAGGATTATATTAGGTTGTCCCATAAGTTCGTGCCGCGGATTGAGAAGTTTTTTAATGAAAAACCACAGAAATTTTATAGTGACGGTATGTCTTTACCAAAAAGGTGGGGAGAGGTTGTAGAACGAGAAGGTGGTCACATTTTTTCGTTAACGTTAAAAGTACATTTCAAATGTAAGTTTAAATAGTAAAACAATAAACGGTGCGAATTTATGGGACGACCTAATATCATCCAGAGGACAGTTTTATAAAGGTAATATAACAGAAGAGTTAATAATGTTAATATAATTCATTTAGCAGAACACCATGCGCATTTACACTTTTATAGAATAATTTGAAGTAACCAAAAACCAAGCACACTTTTAGTTTCTTTACTATCGGTATCAGTGATACAGGACCATCAAACGGAAACAATCTATGTATTTCACACAGGAGTGTATCATTTCATGTGCATGTTGTAAAAGGAAAAATATGTTTTCTTTGAATACTTATTGTCAATGTTTCTAAGTATTCCGCTAGTATCTGTCGTTATCGAAAGGATCTATTGGCAGATAGAATAAAAACTCGACTATGCGTCCTTGCAAGAAATGTTACTAAACAAATTCAAGCAAAATTAACATTTTAAAAAATATGACCACTTTTGTACCTAGTGTTTATTGATGTAGTGAGTTTATAATACCTAAAAAGTTCCAACGGTGTGAATTTGTTCGAAAGTGAATGATACTACCCGTTTCAGTAAACAGTAGGAAAGAACAACTTTTTCTTTCTGCGCACGTGTACATTTAGTATTTAACACGACTGCTGCGCATATGTCTATATATGACTGAACACATGCATTATGCACATCTGCTTATCTCTTCCTGTGCTATCGATCGTTTGATTAAATTAAACAGAGAAAGTAGCAAAGTTGAATTCATTATATAGCGATAGTTGGATCACCGTACATGGGTAGATCCACATTGCGAGAAAAACGTCAAAATTAATTCTTAGTAATTCTTACGTAGTCTTGCGTACTATGTACAATATTTTACTATGTGCAGTGAAACGTAAGAGAACGCGTTTATCAATAAGAACTTTATCAATTTTATGAAGCGTTTATAAATTTTTAAAATAAGAAATCTCCTTGTTTTAAATATCTTTATATCCAGTGGGCATACAACGTGATCATTAGTTTCTTACAAGATTGGGCACACTTCATTTGAAATAACATAACAAATAATCATTTGAAATAATGAATTATCTTGGATACTTTATTATGTGCATTTTATTATATATAAAATAAAAAATTAATTTTCCTTTGGCGTTTCAATCAAATAAATTAAAATTTTTTATTTCAATTACATTGATCTAATAATGTCGGGAACCCGGAGAAAGATACACGAATGTAATGTTACAACTGCCTTTATTACTACGAAGCTCGGGTGAAGTTTACTGTTCAGAGAACAAAAGAATTCTGCCGTAGGATGGTTAGAAAAAATAGAAGGAAGGATGATTTTTGGATAGGAGAATTGGGGAGGAAGAGTGAAAGGTGGTAATGAAACTGTCCCCACCATAGCGCCCACTGTCCCACACCAGCTTCGTCGTTACCATAGAGTCATAGAGGAAGGACGTGCTTTGCACGTCGCGAACAGTACGCAGGCCTCGCGCATGAAAGAGAGATTAGTGGGAGAAACAGGCGTTTGAAGGGCCCCTACCGTGCCCATCACGGGTCTATGTCAGGCATGTCCAGAAGTAGCTCACTTGGAGGCAAATTCTGGAGTGGGTTCGAGAGTCGTCCCAATGCGCCACACGCGGTACATATTGCAAGCGGTAGGCACAGGTCTGAGGAGCTTGGAGGACTTTGGCCGTCACGGGGAGCGAGACGTGCGGGACGGAGAAGTAGGCGTCTTCCTCGAATTTGCCTCCAAGTGAGCTACTTCTGGACATGCCTGGTCTATGTCAAGGATGGGTTAAAGTCTTATAGGAATACGGTTGTAATAAGAGAGCGGAAGGAGAGAAAAGAGAGTGGAGAGTTGGGCCTTGTGAGCGGAGAAAACCAAGAGTTTGGAAAAATATCATCGTCGGTACAATACATATGGCGACCAGCATATTATTATTAAGAAGGCACAGGATAGGGCAGGTATAAGATAGTAGGAACATGGCAGTATCTGACAATAAAATAATGAATAATTTCACCTCAAGAAGAGGTTACTGAAGTAACTAAATTAATTATTACATTAAGGTATGCTAATTTTTCTAGTTTAATGATTAAAGTCTACCTGCATTCACTTTTAAAATTGTTGTTTAGTACACGAAATAAATAGAATTTTGGAAAGTACGAATTCTTTGATGTAATGAAAGATAAGATGAAAAATTATTCGATTTTCATTTGAAATTCAAACAATAAAATAATTTTGAAAAAATTATTTGGTTGGTCAAATAAACTAGCATATGATTATTTTAAATGACATGTAGCCAAATAGGATAATATATTATTTTAACGATTATTTTTCAAATCATTTATTTTAATAATGCCCAAAGCCCAGTTTCTTGGTGTTTTGCTACTTTATCAAAATATGAAAGTGAAATTATATTTTTGTTTTGAAACATTGTAAAAACTTTCTGTCAAAAATATCAGTGAAGCCACGTCTGTATCGTAAGCCGTGACTAAATTGAATTCGTATAATCTTAACATTTGAAACGAATTGCACTTACGGATGGACATAGGACTGTGGATCTTTGTAAGTGGCGCCACTCGGCACAGTTGTGGTACCGGAAGTGCATGTGCTCGATACCGGATGATTTTGGGTAATCGGTGATGGTAGTCGAGAAGGTGGTTGCTGAGGAACCGGCCCATCAACTCTGCCATTGTGAGTCGTCGTGCCGCCGCCATTTTCATTATGCGCGAGTGTGTCTGCGAAATATCTGCAATAAAACAGTAAACTCTGTTATTACTAGATATTATGCAATGTCCAACTCTCATGGATTATTGAAAAGAAACAGGATGAGGAGCAAGTTGAAGTCATCCACTAGAAAATTCTGTATAGCAAGCATAGAATAGAGATTTTACTAATGTTTGTTGACATATATGCTATCTTGTATTTTAAAGATGTGCGAATACCATACAGCATTCACTTATCAGTTTGCTTATTACTACATCAGAGTAAATGTGCCTTTTTTCGGCTCCTAGTCAGTAGTTAGCCTTTTTGAAAAAAAATTACTTTAAAATAAGAAATATCTATTAACAAACAGCTTCATGACCACATATAAAAACTTTAGAATACAGTATATTAATAATAACAACGCTTAAGATGACTGACTACTGGAATAATTACCCTACCCCAGAAATTAAAGGAACAACTGAATTGTAACCATTTGCAACATAATATGCAACAAAAGATTAAGTATAATATTGAATCATGGTCGAATAAATTACAAAAACGTTTTTAGCTCTGTTTATCGTTTAGTTGTCCCATAATAAATTCCTAAAAATATTATTTTTGTACGATTTGATGAGAGGATAACCTTAAACAAGTTTATTATCTTAGTGATTCTTCTTGATGATGTTATCGAAAGAATGTAATCTCATTTTATATAGACGATTATAATTACGTGTGTGCACAATGCATAAAAAACGAGAGATTAGCATTGACGTGAATTACTGTAAACCGACCAAGTTTCTACAACTTTGTCACATATTTTTACATATTATAAACAATAAAACATCCTACATTTCATATAATTTAAGATTTAATCGACATCTGGAGTTTAAATCTATTTTATAGTGTAACTATATCAAAGCTGAACAAAAACGATTTTATAACTTAAATGATATACACATACATATGTATAACTTTACTATGAATTTCCATAGCGCATATAAATGTACGAGGATTATAAAAAAAAAAGTATGGCCAAATGTATAAAGCTTATGCAAATTATGAAATTTATCTTTCTTGGCAACAATGGAATGATGAACATAAAATACAACGGTTATAAATTAAATAAAAATATTCTGATTCTTTCCTCGAACAAACGCTGCAGATATAATTAAAACATGTTAAACAACCCCCAGGCAGTCTGCAAACATCTTTGTCATCCCGAAGTAATAAAAATTGATTACCACGCAATAAAAGTTGCGTTTTGGAGACATTGGTGCTTAAAAACGTGGCCTTCGAACGGTATTTCATTACATTCGCGAATTCTCACCTACCTTTGTTTAGTTAGTGAATCAATTTTTGACAGTGAAGCCGTATTTAAATAAATAACGGACATTATCGAGAAGCATGTGCTGGATGTGCAAACAGTAGGAGGAAATAAATTATGCCGGCGTTGCATTAATCGACATCGCGCGGCTGTGTTTTGCAAAATGTTTGACATTTAAATCGCGTTTCCTTTTCCTATCTGCATTTTAAACGAAACTCCAGATATAATATACCGTTACATAGTGGTTTCTCCGACACTGACCCACTGTTGCGTTATTCTCGCGACGCGACTCGTTCACGAAATACTCTATCGTTGTTGCCGGACTATCATCGGTTTCATAACAGGATCATAGAATTAAATCTAACGAATCAATCAAACCGGCAATCACAAAATATAATGACTATAACAAAGCAAAGAGTAAATGAAACCAATTAAACTATAAATTTAATTATTTAAATTTAAATATTATATTATATACAGAGTTTGTAAACGACGATTAAAAATATACTACTTTTAGATTCTTTAGCACTATAATATTAAATCAATATATAGAAAATATTCAAACTGTAATTTAAATATTACGTATTAATTTAAATGTAATAAATATAATTTAAATATATTTAATAGGAAATTTTACGATTTTACACAATTCATCTACATAACTAACTGTGAACGATACTATTGTATATTAGTATTTTCCCTCGTCGATCCACGAGCTAACGGTCGGCATAATTAAATCTAACGAATCAATCCGTACGGGCAATTACAGAATTTAATGACTATCAATTTGTACTAATCGTTGATCGAAGAAGGATCTGATCGATTGGTCCGAGATGTCTACGCTCATGAGACAAGATGGTTCTTTTGGAGTTTCCCGCAGCGAATTTCTATGAAATCCGAAGTCGGCGACATAATTTGCATTGATGAACACGTACTATTATGGCGAATCCCTCTAATTATGTAATTATCCTGTCATGATTTTAAATTCATGATTCGGGAAATTTATACTGACCATCGACCACTAGTAGTTTTTGCAAATGTCGATTCCTTTGGGGTTCGATTCTGGCATTATACCTACATCAGTTATAAACTCTTTGTTTTTCTTGGTAGCGTTGCGTGCAAAATTCCTGTGCATATTGCAAGCAATACGTCATTGTTTATTTCTCTATAGAGCGGTACTCGCAGACAAACAAATGTTCAAGTTCCTGCATGAAATGATAAGTTGTTGAAGTTGTTGAACACTTATTTTGAAACCGATAATCAGCAGTTGCGAATTTCTTAATAAATTGTCGAAAAGTGACAGCAATTTCATTCATAATCTAGTACATTATATGCATAAATATGTTCAAGATTATTATTATTAATTATGAATATATTGTAACAACTTCTTTTGAAATTATTATTAAAAAGATAATTATCGAGCTTCTTTTAGCTTCACTTAAATTCATAATTAGAAAGTATATTAATAGACTCTCAGTAAAGATAAAGTGCTAATATAAAGAATTGATAAAAATTCAAGTCAAGGGTTCAAATGGGCCTAATAATTACGAATTATGCACTTACAGTCGGAGGCAACATTACGTGGACAGCCTTTAGAATTTTATAACTTTTTTTTAAATTGGTCCTAACGATTTGAGTTTTTCTGAGATGTTAGAAGAATTAGTTTACTAGGTAATGTGTAAACAAATTTTTTTAAAATGTTATTGCTTGGAATTTGGAAGTAAAAAGTGAAAGTCACAATTTTTAACTTTTATACCTGCACCTATAATGGAAATTTAAAATATGCCTTTTGGAGATCTATCTTTATAAGTCAGGCATGGACAGAAATTGCTCTATCGGAGGCAATTTTCAAGCGTTACCCCCACTCCTACCGCCCACGCGTCTCGCTCCCCGTGATGGTCCGAGTTCTCGAGTAACCTCAGGCCCGTACCGTATGAACTAGGATCGTCATGGGGTGCGAAACACGCAGGCGGGTGGAGTGGGGGTAGCGCTTGAAAATGGCCTCCGATCGAGCAACTTATGTCCATGCCTAATATAAGTTATGTAAAAAAGCTATTGGCATTGAAGCTGTAGGAATCTTTGAATTTTGGGCTTATAATCGATCTAAATCGCAGTTATCTTGTCCATCTTTAATCATTTATGACTCGTACAATCCTTAATCGATTTTGATGAATCTTTGTGCATGTATATAACTTACTTACACCCAGACAAGGCATATTTTAAATTTTCACTATAGACACATATGAAAAAATTAAAGGACGGGATCTTTATTTTTTCCTTCACAATTGCGACCAATGGTAATTTTTAATTAATTTCATTTATATGTTATCTAATAAACTAATCCTTCTAACATCTCAATCTGAGTTAGGTCCAAGTTTAAAAAACGTTATTTAATTTTAATGGGAGTCCACTTAATTTTACCCACGACTGTATCAGAAATGTTTGCTTTTTTTAGTAAAACAACATTTAAGCACTATTTGAGAGTCAACCAACCGAATGTGGACCATATGGAGCTGTAGAATCTTGATACAAACCACTCCAAGCACAATAGATCTCATGTACATAACTCCTCGCATAGTACTTGAAACTTAAGGAACTTGATAGTCATCATCACTGACTCAATAGACGAATGCACAACTCCTTCGAACACAATAGACTTGATAGAGACTATCCTCATCAGATCAGATATCCTAAGACACTTGGAGCCTCTGCAATCTTTAACACACCATAAACCTCTGGAATTTTCTCGTTTAGATCTCTGATTCCCCTGAAATTGTCAGACTTTATGGACTCTCTAAATTTTATTCTTCCTTGTTGTCTATAAACTTCCCTGGGCAGATTGTCTTTGGGACTATGGAAATCTCTGAAATATTGGGGATCATTATGAGACACAGAACCCCTTGAGACATCTCGGACTCTCGAGGTTTCGGATCATCTATGGCTCTAGTACTAATAGTTTCTGGCAAAATTCCTGAAGTTTCTGGGACCAATAAATACCGTAGCAAACAATTCATTCAAACATTTTAGTAACAAAAGAGTAGTTCACATTTTCCTTTTTCTGCAATATTTAAGACTCCGATGTATGATCTATTAGGTTATTGTATATAAATTTCCGATTTTGAATAGTAACGTGTAGCAAGCACAAGGTATTTCTAAATAAACTCGTTGAACAAAGTAAGCGCCATTGTAAGCAACATATTTTGTCAATGAATTACAAGTTTCTTGACTGTGTTTCTGTAGAAATTGAATCCGTTGGTCGTTCACGTTCTTCTTCTGTAATATTGTCATCTCCATTTTACAGTCGATGGAAAAAATCTCCATTTTGCAGTTTTTTTTTACCATCGACGAATAATGTTTTGCTTTTGCTAAAATTAGATATCTTAATAAAAACTGAAGATACAACCTTAAAGGTCAGCTTTGTACCTTAAAACAGGGATTCTAACCCGACGCCTAACCCTAACCTAAACCCGGTTAACCAGGGAAGGTTATTATAACCCATTCTAACCATGTGGGAACGATTTTGAAATTCCAGAAAGTGCGGGTTAACCCGCTCGGAACGGGTTACTAGTAAATAGGAATACACGAATCTGTAGGTAATATTTAGATCAAATGAAAACGCGATTATTTAATTTTTGTCGATTGAGCACAATTTCTCACAATCTTTGCCATTTATAATTATTCATGGCTCATAGCAATATTAATCAATTTCGACAAAATGTTGGGCATGTATTGTATAATATAACTTACTTATTGTTAGATCTAGAAAATGGATATTTTAAATTTTCATTATCGGCACAGATAAAAAACTTAAAAATCGTAACTTTTACTTTTTTCCTCGCAATTTCGACCAATGTTCATGTTTGATTAATTTTTTGTACACATTACCCAGTCAACTAATTCTTCTAACATCTCAAAAATATTCAAGTCGTTTGATTCAATTTTAAAAAATTTATTAGTAGACTGTGCATCTTTATGCAAAATACTCTGCAGCAATTACAAGGAACAAAAAGCAAAAAGAATGTTCTTTCATACTTCACGATTTTCAATAGATTGAAAATAATTTATCGATGTTCTTACATTTTTTCAATCTGCCCATTATTATAAATATCACTTACTTATTCTTCCTATAAATGCATAAAATCCGCAGTCTAGTTATTAGTTTTTGAATGGTGTCCACTTAATTTTGCTCCCGACTGTATGTGCTCTAAATCTCCTGCACGGAAGACATTAAGTTTCTCTCATTTTTTACATGTATGTATATCCGTTCTTTTCGCAGAGTTCTGGCGGGTACACGCGTCGCAATGATTTATGGAATCAGTGGAGCTCTCCACAGTTAATCTCGGTTTCTTCGTAACCTCACGGCGCAGGAAAGATCAAGGGTGAATCTCTATCTGGTCGATCCGTGAATGAAATCTGTTTCTGAGATCAGTACGGGGCCTTTAATGGATCGAGTGTGTTAGGCTGGATTACCAGGCCTAACGCGGCAAGCACTGATTCCATCAATTCCGACCAGGCTGTCCCTGTCATTATATCATTACACCTCTGCGGTCGCTTACCACATGATATCTGTCTGCTGTTTCTCAACACGCGTCCACATTCGAGTCCGTACACTCGTCCCGCGATGTGTGCTCGGCCCGCCACATGAACGTTCATCCTCTTTCTGCTAGATGCGTTTCATGCAGCCGCATACACTAACAATCAGAAGTTTTAGGCCGAATCCTTTGTCGTTACAATTTTACCCCTATACATTTCGCAGAAATAGTTGAACATCCATTTTCATTTTACTCGTCGAGTTGACCAATTGTGTTCTATTCGTTGTCTCGGCTTTTGAAGGCGTGCATTCAATTACAGCAAAATCGCAAAGTGGGACGAATATGTATAATGTATATGATACTATAAATATACTATAATTTACTATTAGGTTGTTGCACATGAAATGTCCCATTTTTAACAGTTATGTTAAACAAACGCAAGTTTTTCCTAAATGAACCTATTCATAAAAGTACGCACCATTGTAATCAACATATTCTGTCAATGAATTTCAAGTATCTTGGTTGCAACGGTGAAATTACGGTAACAATTAAATTTCTTTTTGGTCGTTAACGTTCCTCACTTATAAGATTGTTAACTACATTTTGTAGACCTCTTTATCATCAACGTTATATATATCAATACGTTAATTAATCGTCACATTTTGATAAAAAATTATACAGAGCTGTCGTCAACATGTTATTTTTCTGCAAGTATGAAAAGAATACGTGACAGACGCATTGTTTCATGTTAAAATAAAATTGATTTGAAAGTAAAATTGGATATCTAAATTAAAATTGAAGATAGTATATTAAGGATTAGCTGCGTACCTCGAAGTTTTATACATATAATAAACATATAAGTAGACTGTACTAGCATTTCTTGACCAAACCGTTTTATAAGAATTACATTCTAAAATCCGACATTTCATATGCCACAACCTAATACATACGGTGGCTCACAAAAGTATTCGCTCACCCTTTAAATCAGAATAACTTTCTTAAAATTTGACTATACCACTTGACTTTTTTTGAACAATTAGAAGCATTGATTTAGTAAAACACGTGCAAAAATGATATTGAAAAAATTGCAATTAGCAGGAATTACATGAAGAGATAAAAATGGCACTTTTTAAAACTTCTTTATTTTAGCCCATAATAAATTTCACCAAAATCGGTTGACACAGAAAAAACGACGTGCATCGAAAGATGTAAGAAACTATGGATTTTAAGCAGAAACTGACCAAAAGTCGTAAAAAACTGCGATTATCACCACTTTCAACCGCTTGTAGCTCATATGTTCGTTAACTGATTTCGATGAAATTTTAAACATATGTGTAAATAACAAAAGTGCTTTTTAGTTTTCTAAATCAATGTTTCTAATTGCTCAAAAAAGTCAAGTGGTTTGGTCATATTTTAAGAAAGTTATTCTGATTTAAAGGGCGAGCGAATAATTTTGTGAGCCACTGTATATACTGTAATATGTACAGGGTGGAAATTATAAAGCGTTACAGACGAATATCTCAAAAATGTTGATTATACGCAAAAATGTTTCAGATGAATGTTGTTCAGTACCGACGGGGACATCATGTGATGAAACTTTTATTTTTCGCGGTGGACATTTCAAGGTGAGGTGAAGGTCAACTTTCTTCCTTTAATTGGAATAATATGTTTTTTTATCCACCATCAAATAGTGCGTTTTAAGATGAGTTCAATTACCTATCACTCAAGATCATTCAAGGTGAAACTTGCAGGGAAATGCAGAAAAGGTGTGATCGTTTTATTTGTACGTCAGTTTAGTATGTGTTCAAAATTAGTAGCACTTACTTCAATGTACTTAACAATTCTTTGTTTAAATGATTCTCTAACTTTGCTCAACATTTCAACATTTGTCTTAGTACAAGCTTCGCATATTCTGATTTTCTTGTTTTCATGCGTCGTAGGCTTAATGGACATTACGTAGTCTTTTAAATGCCATATGCGATTTTGATGGTCGATCTGGGTAGCGTTGTGCATACAAGTCAGCAGCCATTCTGTAATTTTATTTGTAATAAAACAATTTTTATACATTGCCATTTTTACCACTTACTTAAGTACCATCGTTCAGCGAAGGACACCTTGTCACGAATAGTAATGAAAGTAAACTGACTATCTTGCAGAAGACCACAGTAATAGACAAATACGTTTGTTTTCATTTCATTGATAATGACTTTGATGTTATCCTGAGTAATGCTGATATTGAACATATTTTACTGTTTTGGAGTGAAAGTTCAAAGGCACGAAGTAAAGTACAAATAAAACCATCACACCTTCTCTGCATTTCCCTGCAAGTTTGACCTTGAATGACCTTGAGTCATAGGTAATTGAACTCATCTTAACACGCACTATTTGATGGTGGATAAAAAAACATATCATTCCATTTAAAAAAAGACAGTTGATAAAAGTTCCACTACATTATGTCCCCTCGGTACTGAACAACTTTCATCTGAAACATTTTTGCGAATAATCAACATTTTTGAGATATTTGTCTGTAACGCTTTATAATTTCCACCCTGTATATACAAAACAGGATGTCGCACGCAACTGAAACAGGCTGTACCATCTAAACGGTTGGAAATAGAAGAAACTGTTACAGATTAAAGTTAAACGGTATCGGACGGTGCATAATATTCAAATAACTTTCTGCACTTCTGTGCATCGGTGCATCAGAAAAATGCAACAGCAGCTCCTATAAAACGGAATCCTATGTAGTTTACTACACTGACTGATGCAATTTTCTGTGCTCTACATAGAAAGTATTAACATATACTTATTGTAAATTATTTGGGTTTGTCAGCAAGCGTTTTCAGAAGGAAAATTAGTTAAGCACGAAGGTGCATAAAGTTATTTGCATATTATGCACCGTCCGATAACATTTAACTTTGATCTGTAACAGTTTCTCAGAGGTACAACCTGTTCAAGTTGTGTGGGACACCCTGTATACATTGGATCCAAAAAGTATTTGAAGACTTTTCGTACTTGTAAATAGCATATTTAGCAATAAGTAAATTATGGTAATTTTATACAAACAAATAGTGTAATCATAAGCCTAGACTGATTTTAAAGCTTGATGTCCCCACTTTCCCAAAGTCGTATTCATTTACCTCTAAGATATTTTTACATCATGTAGCAGGTGGGAAACCGAAAACCCATTTTCGTCGAAAATGCTGCAAATTCAAACGTCTCCTAAAACTTTCAAAAAATTTTCTTTTAAATGTAACTGTCATAGGTTTGAAGATTAAAGGCTCCTCTTTGCAACGAATCCTTAAAATTTCTTCTACGACATTTTTTGCAGTGTTTTATGCCCTTGAGAGCCTTAGCTTATGGCTTATACTACTGTAAAGTTGAAGGCGCGCCTCTCATTCAAAGCTCGATAAATCGACTAAAAAAAATCGTACATTATGTTTTTTAACTCGTTGTAAAGGGGATACTTCAATCTTCAAATCTACGGAAGATTCATTCATGAACATTTTTTTTTAAGTTTTCACCGACTTTTGAATGTATAACATTTTTGAGAAAAAAAATACTTCTCAAATTTCTGGCCTGCTACATCGCGATGAAAAATGAATGGATTATGAAACTGGAGGTTTCTAGCTTATATTAAACCTAGACTCCAAATTTAGGTGATTATTAAGTTTAGGGAAGGCAGCTCCGATGACCTTCACCTTGACATATGTTGTCAAGGACAACATTCTGAACAACTTTTGTCATTACATCTACCCGGTGCTCGGTCTTAGTTTTCGAGATATTTGCAAAAATCTTTAGTGAAATTTAGATTTCGAGTACACTTCATTTGGTAAGTAATAACCCTCCCCGCCCCCTCCCACGACCTAACCACAACTCACTCTATTCGCAAAATCTTTGCCTTGTAGCTGTCATCCAGAATTTGAACTAGTAACATCTACTTAAGACGAGATGACATCTACAATGCAAAGATTATGCGAATAGTGCGAGTTGTGGTTAGGTCGTGGGAGGGGGCGGAGATGGCCGGCCGTTAGTCCCGGGCGGCCCGACCACGCATACGAGAATCCAGGAGTAGTTTCTCAAAATTGAAAGCTCATCTCATATATGTATATATGACCAGAGTGAAACCTTGATTTCTTTCTGATCTCCACAACGTGTTTACAAAAACAGTAAATAGACGCCGCGCCGCGCCGGAGCAGACATACGTTGCCACGGAGCGTGCACTAATAGGGAAAATTCAATTTAGTACTACCAATCGTTTTTTGCAATTATCTCGGAAACTAAGTCCGAGCACCGGGTAGATGTAATGACAAAAGTTGTTCAGAATGTTGTCCTTGACAACATATGTCAAGGTGAAGGTCATCGGGGCTGCCTCCCCTAAACGTAATAATTACACAAATTTATTGTCGTACAATCAGTTTTTATGAAATTATCGCAGTTTAATCCTCTGACGGCGGAATCTGGGTGTATTTGACCCAGAATATCAAAATCGACATTTAATTACTCATTTTTAGCGATTAAATGGAAAGCTGTTACATAAGAAAAAACGTGGTAAAAAGGGAGACTAACGTGTCAACGAGAAATACCTTCAAAAATAATCTCTCCAAAAATTGTTGAATAAAACAGTGAAGAGTCATAAAATATGTATGATTCGCTGTCCGAGGGTTAAATCTGTGGTTGTCAGGAAGAACGCCGCATGTCACATACGTTCACTTTTGACATATTGCCGTTTAAAGATTTGACCACTAATGCTTTGACATAGGACATCGGTTACATTGCATTATTTTTTTGAGCCCTTCGAATTTGGATTCATGACTTTTTTCCTGGCGAATACATAAATCCTATACTATAAAACTCAAGTAATGTATAAACTAAAATTTTTTGAAATTGTGACCTGCGGCGTTTTTCCTTGCAACCACAGAAATATAGGCAATTTTTTGAGAATCTATTATTTAGTGTGTACATACTTCTAGGATTTACTGTATATGCTATACTGTATTATATGTATACATATTGTATGTATTTGTATTGTACCTGCTAGTAAAAAGTATAAAATAGTATGAAACATTTATTTAGGTTTCATTTGGATTTTATTGAGACTTTCAGGATGAACTGATAAGAGTACACCATGTAACGAGGAACTGAGTGATACATTGTGCTCAGAGCATTCAATTCAGAGATTTAACGCGACGAGTTCTATGGTTGGCAGGAAACGCGTGCCATTGCAACACGCTGGTAAGCGTATTAGATCTGAATTCTTTAATTGGCTTGATTCGAAACGAGGTGCTTGAAGTGAGAACGTTTTGCCGTTAACCCGAGTTCATGAGCACCAGTGTCGCAGCCATGTTTCCCTCATAAACATGGACAGAAGCTGTTCACGTTTTTGCAAAATTCATTTTCAAGCTTAAACACATTCTTAATTAGATACTATTCAAGTAAACTTATTTCTTTTACTGTTGCATTCAGTGAATAAAAATAAAGTGATACTGTATTCTATTTTATAACTGAAGCAGTGATTGGATTATATGTGATTTGCAATGAGAATTTGAATTATGGTAGTAATATATTAAAATACAAATATTAAATAGAAATTAAAAAGTGAAATTGAAATATAGCGTTTTATATATCTACATAAAACAACTATTTACAACTAACTGTTATTGTCGAGAAGACAAAATGTTGTTAATATGTTGTGTTCATTTCCTGAGGATTCGCAGATTTATTGTATCTACTATGCATACTAAACTATTATTTAATACTAGAACTACCGGACCAATCAAAATGACTGGTTTCAAATTTTTTCTTTTACAAATATTAAATTTATAAATATGTTTTCCGGAGTAATTTGATAGTAAACTTCTCTATCGAAGTACATATTTAAACAAAAATTGTACGAAATCTGAATAAATGTAATCTTGTCGTTATTATATGGAAATATACGCCAGTCGTGTTTAGCACTCGCGAGTTCTAATGTTAAAATAGTTTATGTTATTTCGCTTTGTAACTAATATTCTAAGATAAAATTTGCAAAGAATCTGATTAAAAATAAGTTTACTTACGCTTCACTCATGAAGACACTATAATTGTCATCAGTATCAGTTAATTACACACAAAGGTTAGAACTATATGTTTGGTCAAAGTCAAATAAAACATGCTTACTAATTCTTCACGTATATTTTGACGATGTTTCAGCTTATTGTCTTAAAAATGTGGACTAAGATTTTTGATGACTGCTTCAATTATTTGTTGTATTTGTAAATTGTTTCAGTGATGAATTATTTTCACTTGAAATATGAATCACATAGTTGCAGAAAAATTTATTTAATCTTCTTTAATTATTAGTACACTGATTTACTTATACAAGTAAAGTGCTTGTTAGTTTTTACGATGTGAAAGAATCGGTTGAATCTACTTGTCGGTCATAGGACTCGCGCGCAGCGATTAAAACAATGATTACGAGTTCAAAGGTATCGAAAGGAGTGCGTTGATGACTGATCGAGTGTGAAGTCGAGATTCTGGTAGAGATGCGCGTATGTGACACGTGTGCTCTCGATGTAGGCGTTAACGATGGCTTCCGAAGTTCAATTCACCAGAGAAATAATTCAAATCTGATCGTGAGCCAAAGAAATGTGTCAAATGACATAATAACCCATTTGTATTAACATGTTGCAAAAATAAGAATGTTAAATTAATAACAAAGCAAAGAGCAAACGCAACGTATCAAACAGAACTATAAATTCGATCAATCAAATTTAAATATTTAATACATTCAGAGATTGCAAACAACAATTCAAAAAATAACTACATATTTTGAACTTCTTCAGCACTGCAATGTTAAATCAAAATATAGAAAAGATACAATTTAAATAATTTATATGTGGACAAAATATTGATACTGTAATTTGAATACATTAAGTATTAATTTTAATGTATTAAACATAATTTGAATATATTAAATATGAGATTACGATTTTACATATTTGCTATTGAATTATATTTTATAAGATATTTTTATCATTATTTTAAGTTTGTACTTTGTATATTTAAACAAGCTGCAAATTTCCTTTTTATAATAAAGAAGTGGAACTCGCGTTTTATTCTATCGCGAATTAAACAAATAAGTACCGTCAGAATTGTCTCATGTTTGGTATTACATGATTCAATGAAAAAAGTGTCATGAATACGTTGTTAAATGTTTCACACAAAAGTCATTAGAAACAAATAAGTTTTATCATCGTATTAGTATTAGATTATTGGTTACAGATCACGAAATAGTGTCTGTACACGATGTAAGTAAAGTTCGATCCCAAAGTATTCCCATATATCCAGACAATACTTTACTTGTACTTGACTATTAATTAATTGTAATTAAGAATTTGACGAAACTACTTACGTGGCCGGTTGTTCACTATCACTGTTAATGAAATCTTCCAATTGCGAAAAGTCCAAGGCCTCGTTGTCTATGCCTCCGACGAAGTCGCCCCGTCCTAAGACAAACGAAAAATGGGGAAAAAATCATTTAATCATGTTCGCTTATTTTTCGATTAATGGATTCTAACTGATAACGGAGTCGAGATAGCACGATGACATAATTGTCGTTCAACACAGGCATCCGTTTTGTAATCACCTGCAATAACGGCGAAACAGAAAATAACGGTTACCCTAATCGCTTGTTTTCTCCGTGAAATTATTCGCTCTCAGACGTTTCTTCTTTTCGAACCTAACGTTACCGATCACTTATGTCATTTATATAATTTTTTTAATGCATTGAGATAAAAATTACTAATTGTAAGTAGTAATAATCAGAAGAGGGCGGAACAGAAAGTCTTTCATTCGAATATTTTTATTGTTAGTGCTATTGCGTTTAATCTTTTATCTCTAATTGTTTAATTGTTTAATAGAAGCTGCAATTAAACCTTGTATTCAAATATAGTGTAAAGTGGTTAATACAATAATAAAATATAATGTAAAGGGAAATAATCAAGATTTGATGACCTAACTTCAGAGCTTCAAGAGCTTCAGAACATAAGTCGTGTATAATTGAAAAATATCTTATTATATAACTAATATAAAACATAACTATTAGTTTTCTATAGTATTAGTAAATATGTATTTGTAATTTGTATACATGAATACTTCGTAAAATAAAATAATAAGAATGCGGTAGGTTTAGTTATATAGGCTATCATTTAAAAATTGATTGTCACAGTATAAAGCCGTTAACTTATATAACTGGCTATAATAACTTGATCACCGAGTGTTTTTTTCTCGTGGACAATAAAAGACCATATCAATCTGTGTACAACAAAAATAATTATTCCATTAAAAAATACAATAGCGGTCTAGACACAAAGCGAACTTTGCACCAGATGCTTCGTTATTCAATGAAAATTGATTTTTCCTAACGAAATTTCTGATATCATTCACTGTTTCAAAAACCGTAGTTGATTCCAGTTGCGTGAGACACTACAACGGTGCTGACATTCACACGTAACTATATTCAATCGTTTTTGCATATCCAATTGCCACCTTTTTATTTGTTCTAAATATTCTGCCGCAACCTACACCAAATCTTACACTAACCTTTTCAAGAACAATTGTTTAACAATAGATAGGGATGAATTCAGTTTCTGTTTAATTAAGCATACTTTATATGGTTTACGGGGACTTTCTCATCAAATAATTTAAAATAAAGATGATATTTAGAAGTTCGTTTTTCTTAAAATTTATAACATTTTATAAAAATCTTTTTGTCCCAGGTTGTACACTCTTTTCGTATACAAACAAAATTTTTTTGTTGTAGTTCCTGTTGTGGTGTCATTTATATATGGCGGTTACTGCACTGCTTACCAAATATAGGGTGAAAACGTTGACCATCATAACTCACTGAAACTTCCTCTAAACTTTATATCAAGGATTATGGTATGAAATAGTCTGAGACAATAAAGTGAAAATGGCGATGTTTAATTCGAGTTTAATCAAAACGTATAAAAAAACGGCTTAAATCGGTATAAAAAAGGTTTACGTATAAAAGTATGAATAACAAAAAAATGCGCATTCCAAAACTCATTGTTTTGATGCATGCGATGACAAATACAATTACGATAATAATGCCACAAGAATTCTTCGAATGGGTTCACAAAATTTTTTGTAAACATGGCTACTGTTTTTACCCCATATTTTATAAGCAGTACAGTGACCTCCATCTATAAATGACCCCACAACAGGAACCACAACAAGTTTTTTTGTTTACTAAAACAGTGTACAAACTAAGGACAGAAAGTTTTTTTTTAACCAATTGTTATATATTTTAAGAAAAATAAATTCCTAAATATCACCTTTACTTGAAATGATTTGATGAGAAAGTCCCCTTAATTGTGTAGGAATAAAACGAAACAGAAAATAAGTCTGAACATATCAAGAAACAGTATCCGGATACGTCAAATTTTAGTTTTAATATCATACTAAAGTAAATGTATATTACTGTAGTAATAAAGTATCTGTTAGAACAGTAGGATGATACTCCCCAGATAGCTCACGACGTCTTTAAGACGTCCATTTTACGTCTTGAAAATGTCTTACAGACGATCGTTTACAGGTACTTACCTCTAAAAGAGGTAAAATGGACGTCTTGAAGACGTCTGTAAGACCTTTATAAGACGTCTCAAAGACGTCTTTGAGACATACAGTTTTGTAACTCAAGACGTTCAGAAGCTGTTCGTAAGACGTTCGTAGGACATTCAAGACGTCTTCAAGACGCCTTAAAAGTCCAACACGAGACGTCTTATGGACGTCTTTAAGACGTCTTTGTGCGATCTGCGTCTACTTTAACCCTCAGTTGGTATGATGACATGTTCGAAAATATAATCCGAACGCGATAGCAATTTAATGAATGATTAGGATTTGAAACAAAATTAATATTTGAATATAGCACATAAAGCTACATTGGCCTTCAGAGACCCAAAGATACCAACTAAGGGTTAATAGAGAAGGATATGACAATTATAATGCACTTATCTCCTCAAAAAAGTAATATGTAGACTACGCACCATTATGCAAAATAAAAATATTCTTCATCAATTACAAGGTACTGAAATCAGACAAAGATTTGTTTCTTCCTTTAACACATTAACTGCCAATTCAGCAACCTCAAAAATTCCATAAAATCGAAGTGATTTAAATGAAATAAAAACTGAAAATGTTAAAAATATGACACTGATTGTGAGTATTCCTTCAATCTTCTTCCATTTTTTTGAATATTAATCGGTACAATGAATAGATAAACGTAAAAATTGATTTTGAAATCTAGATAATACTGTTAACAGGACAAAACTAATGTGTTGATACTTTTCAATTGTTGTAATGTTTCTACCGCTTAAAATTGCAGCTATCCATTTTTATCATAAATGCATAAAATCCACAATCTCGTAATATGATAAAACAATAAAAATGCAGATAATGCAGAGAGCTACATTGTAGGACTGCACAGTACAAGATGATAATCGTGGCATTATTTGAAACTCCATGGATATTTGCCTAAATCACTAGATTTACTCAAATGGAAAGACAAAGTGAAACCGCGAGAGATTCCAGGATAGGGGTCGGCGATTGGCTGCCGCAAATAGTCAAATTATTTCAACATAATTCCCTACGTGTGCTGGTCCGACAAACCTTTACGAAGGCCTCGACGTGAGATTCGTGCTTTTGCACTTATTGTTCTCACCTGCAGCGTTAGGATACTCCCACGCGGATATCACTCCCACGGAATACTCGAGTTACCTGTATCCTCATTCTTGCAATGTCTCATCGTCAGTGCAAAAATATAAATTTTCGCAATACGAAGTTTATAATATGTACCACATGCTCATTTTATTCTCCCTAACTTTGGAACATTAACACGTTGTTGAATTACAATGTTTACAATTTTATAATTATATGCATAGGTATTTCATGTGTATATTTCTATCCATGGTTTTTAAATATTCCATAAAATTCAACAGGTAACATGTTTAACTATTCATCGTAACACGAATTGGTTTAGTTATCTTCAATATCTTCTGCTCATTTATTAACAAAGTAGAGACTGATATGTGTCGAATAGTTCAAATAGAAATACAGTTTCATTTGGTTGTAACATAAATTATCTTCAATATCTCATTTTCATTTAATGTTAAGATAAAATAGAGCTTTGCAATCAATCAATTATAAAATCGTTGACTAGAAGTAGTTTTTATTTAATCGCAGTTGTCTGCGTTTGCCATGAGACATAATTAAATCACTAAAATTAAAAAATATTTTTATTTGCAAACAAGGAAGTTATACTACAACCCAATTGCATAACAAACTGTAAAGAATTTAAAAATGTTCGACGTTATTAAATATTTGGCTATTGAACATAGATATCAATAAAATGTCTAACATCTTTATGCATTGTCTTTATGGAAATTCTAAATTTCATACCTTATTTTATAAAAACAACAGGGTGAGAAACAAGTTCAATTGATCAACTAAAAAATTCCTTACGAGAAGCATAGAATGTAGATGTCATTAATGTTTGTTACTATACATGTGTTCTTGTATTTTAAAAATATTTACACGCTATAAATGCATAAACATCCGCAGTCTAACTATCACTATTGTATGCTTAGAACTAAAACTGGCTAAATGATGAATGACCTTGAAATACGTTGCCAAGGTTAATGTCCCGATTAATTATGCTCATATAATATGTATGTATATTGTATCTTTTAAATTGAAACAAAACAGAAGTTATACATATATACAGGGTGGAAAATATAAAGCGTTACAGACGAATATCTCCCAAAATATTGATTATGGGCAAAACTGTTTCAGATGAAAATTGTTCAGTGCCGAGGGGGACATCGTGTGGTGGTACTTTTATTTTTCCCGGTAGACACTCTAAGGTGAGGTGAAGGTCAACTTTCTTTTTTTAAATGGAATGGTATGTTTTTTATCCACCATCAAATAGTGCGTTTTAAGATGAGTTCAATTACCTATGACTCAAGGTCATTCAAGGTCAAACTTGCAGGGAAATGTAGAAAATGTGTGATCGTTTTATTTGTACTTCAGATTAGTATGTGTTCAAAATTATTATTACGTCTTGCTTCAATGCACTTAACAATTCTTTCAACATTTATCCTAGTACAAGCTTCGCATATTCTGACTTTCTTGTTTTCACGCGTCGTAAGCTTAATGAACATTACGCAGTTTTCAAGCACAGAACCTGAACGGAGAAAACGCTGTTCTAGTCTTTTAAATGCCATATGCGATTTTGATGGTCGATCTGGGTAGCGTTGTGCATACAAGTCAGCAGCCATTCTGTAATTTTATTTGTAATAAAACAATTTTTATACATTGCCATTTTTACCACTTACTTAAGTACCATCGTTCAGCGAAGGACACCTTGTCACGAAGAGTAATGAAAGTAAACTGACTATCTTGCAGAAGAGCACAGTAATGCATAAATACGTTTGTTTTCATTTCATTGATAAAGACTTTGATGTTGTCCCGAGTAATGCTTATGTTGAACACATGTTATTGTTTTGGTGTGAAAGTTCGAAGGCACGAACTAAAGTAGAAATAAAACGATCACACCTTCTCAGGAATTTACCTGCAATTTTGACCTTGAATGACCTTGAATCATAGGTAATTGAACTCATCTTAAAACGCACTATTTGATGGTGGATAAAAAAACATTTCATTCCATTTAAAAAAAGAAAGTTGACCTTCACCTCACCTTGTAGTGTCCACCGGGAAAAATAAACGTTCCACCCCATGATGCCCCCTCGGTACTGAAGAACTTTTGTTCTCAAACATTTTTGCGTATAATCAATATTTTTCGAGATATTCGTCTGTAACGCCTTATAATTTCCACTCTCTACAAAAAAGTTACTCAGAACATTAACATTCGTAACACATTTGAAGGTCAATGAAATTAGCAAAGTGTATTTTTTATAGATAATTACCAAATGATACATTTCGGACTTTTATTTCACAACTATGAAACCATAAAGGAGGTTTGCAGAGGACTATACAATAAATTCGTTTATTTATACATGCAGCGACAAATACAGTCTTGTTTTCGGCACACGAAATAATCAATTAGTTGAAGAATATTTATTCGAACATACCAAACGTTATTACCAGACTGCGGATGTTGGTGTAATTTTCAATTTTTATAGGCCGATTTTAAGCAAGTGGAAACAAATAAAATTATATTTACAGCGGTAGTAGCCTTTGTAGATCAGAGATAAATAAAAATCATACTAAATTCTATCAAATTTTATATTCTAGCATTTTTTGACAATTTTCAGATGCCATAAATGCATAAAGATCCGCAGTCTAGTAATTGCTCACTTTTAAATGAGGACGTAATAAAAATGTTCAAAACAATGATTTCATGATGATCATGTTGCTATTACAAATTACAATACTAAAACAGCAAGAATCATAAAATAACGATGCTAAATTTTGAAATAACTATCATTCATAACATTAAATCCTAGAGCAATTCGGAATGAATTATTAATGTCCCGTTAACTTGAAAAGCTTTCTAAAAATTTGTTCAGTTATAGGTAGCAATCAGCCAAGCTTTGCACGATAATTACGCGGATCTATACTTTGTAGCTGCCTCGATACACGACGTAATACAAAATGACAAGGAATCCCAAAAAGTAGCTCGTTTCCTGTAACCGGTAGAAAGGGAATAGCCTGCACGGTAAATGCAATTCATCAGTAGCCTAATAACTATAGCGATGCCGGTGCACCATAATGATTCAAGCGTAAGAGAAAGTGCGGATTCATTGAATGGACAGGAGCAAATTTCACAGGCAATTGGACCCTGTCGGCGACGCAGTTCAATGAACAAAGTGTCAACGTACAAGAGACGTGTCCCCAGGAAACTGCCAGAAAATTTCGCGTGGCAGTGGGATTCTTGGCAGTGGTCGTCGTCGTCACAGTGAATGTAGCGACGCTTGTTTACGATTTACGAGTTTCCAGTTGAGGGAAAAATGCTGTTCGATCGTGTCGAGAGAAATCTTGCTTCCAGCTCGTAAAACCGCGATACTCGTCGCGGACACCGAATACTATACTTCGTCGCCATGAATTCGCCACTTCGGACCGGCCACAAATCTACAAAGCACTCGGTCACAGCAGACGTTTACACAATAAATTGAACCTACAATTTACAACCGTTAATATCTCTGGAATGAAGTCTCGGTTTGCGAAATAATAAAAAAACGTTTCCTTTTTATTTTCTGAACATCTAGTGTACCGGGTTTTATTATAGTGTTAGTGCAATCAGTTCTCTATCCAGATAATATGGATTTTTGTTTTTTATTTGAATGAGGAAGTTGGTAGAAATTTTAATAAAAAGGTATTCCTTATTTCTTCCGCACCGTATTGAAATTAATAGACTTTGTGCAAATTCTAGAAGATCTAGCAGAATCTACCATACCAATTTTCATTTTTTTCTGTAAACTTTCAGATCTCTACTCTTCCGTTTAAACGTAATATAGAGGTGAGCATCCTAAGCTTTACCTTTTATTTGTTCAATTACTAGACTGTGGATTTTATACATTTATAACAAAAATGAGTAGATGAAATTTAAAACAGGAAAAAGACTAAAATTGTCTAAGAATATCGATGTATTATTTTCATCTTGTGAAAATTATTAAAGAAAGAATGTGAATGTTACTTGGTTCCTGTTTCTTACAATCGATGCAGACAATTTTTATTTTGCATGAAAATCTGCAGTCTGGTATTACTTAAGATATTTAGATGGAAGAAAAACGGAGACTAGGTTACAACCTAGCTCTGTTTGGGATATTTTTCAGAATTTCAAATCAGTTAATAAGGGTTGAAAATAATGCATTTTTCAGAGCATGTTTTTGCAAACAACCCTTTGAGTGACCAACTTTTAAAAAATCAGGGATAATATTCTGTCACGTAATTATTATGTACAAAAGTTTTAAATTGGTCAATGGGTGGAACATTGCTAAATAATTTAAAAAAGTGAAACTGCAGAACCTACCCTCCCATTTCTTTGATTTTTTGATATGTTATAAATAGCATGCGGGTTTTAAGCATTTAGAACAGGCATGGGCACGGTTGGAGCTCCTCAAACGCTTGCTTCCCTCACCAACCTCTTTTTCATACAGCGCGCACGTTCGTCGCGTTCACTGATATCTTGTGTCTTCGTTGCCCCACCGTACAGCGCTTGCTGGAAGGGAATAGTTAGCGCTACGGTGGGGACGGTTTTGCCTCAATTGAGGCAAAATTGCCCAACTCTGACTTAGAACAATAATTAATTGATCAAATAGAAAAATCTTTGAATTTAAGGTTTCTGATTCACTTAAATCGCAGTTCCTCACAATTGTTGCCATTTTTAATTATTTATGACTCACAGAAACTTTACTTGATTCCGATAAAACTTTGTACATGTAATAATATATGTACATAGATCTACAAAATAATAGTGACCTTTACTATTCCTAATCGCAATTCCGACCAATAACAATTAAAACAAAATTATTTACAAATTACCTATAAGCGAATCCTTCTATCATCGCAAAGAAAACTCAAATTGTTTGGTCCAATTTTAAAAATGATAACCGATTTAAAAAGGTGTACGTATACTTTGTACACCCACTGTATACTCTTTTATATGAGGTTCAGGTTGGAATAATCGATCTTATTGACATTATCTGTCAAGGATCCGCAATCCAGTCAGAAGAATCAGGCCAGCTGTATTCCTGAGGCGCGCGTAAACATTCCCCCTGTGCGTGCCCGAAGAACAGAATGCGATCACGTAGCTCTTCTACACTTAAACGTTTAAGACTCCACGTGAAGTGTCATAACTCGTTACTTCCGGTCGGCTATTCAAGGCGGTCGCCAAGTGTAAGGGCGCCTTTAAGACTTTGGACGAGAAACATCGTACGAGGATACTCCGGGTTGCCGATGAATGGGACGTTCAACGATCAACCGGCGACCGCATAATTTAGTAACCAAACACTGGCTCACGGCGTTCGAGAGCTTTCCGAGAAGCTGCGACCGAGAAGTTCGCTTCCACATTTCACAGCGAACAAGACTAATGTCTAATCAAAGGTGCTAATCACAAAGATCAACTGATAATCACGAATCTCAATAAAACTTTGCGACGCGCTGATTCAGTGACAAGATGGCGGAGCTTGAGACACGTTTATCCGTTCATACTTCGTGTAGGTGTAAAGGATAAAAGTACAAGGCTCTCAAAGTTGAGGGATGAAGTACTTATCTCATTACTAGACTGCGGGATCTTTATGCAAAATAAAAATATTCTGCAACGATTGCGCTAAGCAGGAGTTAAATAAAAATTCATTTCATCCCTTAACCAGTTAGCTGTTGCGACCTCTTTGATAATTGTGTACCTAAAATGTGTCGCAAAAAGTAAGCGAACTACTTTGTGCCCACTGTATACAGTTTTTTAATAATAATTATTTATATTTTCATATTTGTGCGTTTTATTTCGTCTTGACCTCCAAATATTCAAAATATCTTGAAATTTAAGAATATATTTTAGTTTTCACTAAAATTGCAATGTAAACAGCAAATTGTAGCTACTTTTTACGCATGACGAGTACATTCGTCATAACGAAAAACGGTGCCATTTCTTCATGACGAGTATACTCGTCAAAAACAGCTAATTGGTTAACAGGGGGAAAATCTCCTAATTCACATTGAAAACAATGTAACAATATTCTTCGATTTTTCTAATCTTTCACTGTTTTATATTTCGCCTAACCAATTTCCTTGTATATACATAAAAATCCACAGTCTACCTATTATATTACAAAATGTGAACTTCATCAAAACACTAATCGTAAGCTTGTGATGTTTGAAAAATTTTCGATGTCTAAATTGGTTACAATTTCGTAAGAATGAAGAGGAAGAAATTTTTTTTATTAAAACTACCACTTTGAAGATTGAAGCTTCCTCTTTACAATGACACCTTGAAACTTGAGATACGATTTTCTTGTTCGTTTTATTAAACTTCGAGTGAAAAGTGCACTGTCAACTTTACAATTTTTGTTCCATGAAACCGTGAAAAAATGGTATATCAAGTATTAGGTGATTATTGTAAAGGTGGACTTTCAATATGCAGATACATATATGGTACATTTAGTCAACAATAAAATTGTTTTCAATGCTTAGAGACGTTTTAGTTTCCAATCATTTCGAAGAAAACGTGTCTTCTATTCTCCACTCGCTATAGCATGCAAAGCAATCTTAGAATGAAATGAATCTATCGTTGTTTGATTCTATTTTAAAAATAAAAAATTTAGCGTTTACCATTTGGAGTGACTCTGTGAAAATTATAAACTCTTAAGGCTTTGAACCCCTTTCCAACATCCCCATTGCAATTGATGGGCTAATTGAGCTAACTCTTATGTATTCATTCTCAAAAGATTTAGAAAATTGGAACTTGAAACAAAGAAACTTTTTCTTAACAGATAAGCACCGGTTCTTAAAAAGTTAATTTTCGATTAATTTCTTATTAGGAAACCTCTGCATTCACGTTTGCATAATCATTGTATATTTCCGTCTTATCTTCCCATTGAATACCTAAAACTTCTATTTGACTTTCTTAGATTCAACGCGCAAAGTGAGCACGTAATCTTGATAAGTAGATATAATAGGTACATGTGAGTCATTGTACACTTACGTTCGAGGAAACGAGAAAACGTTAAGGAGATCAAACGAATTTCACAACTCCAGAAATTATGATGCGGACGAAATCGTGGAAATATGAATATGTGACTGCCATTTGCGATGCCTAGAAATAAGGGCAAAACAAGGCCGTGCATTGGAACAAGTTTAAAAGAGAACCTGTTTTCTGGTAGTCGTTTAACAACTTCTCCGATCCTCTTCCTGAAAGAATTTTATAGCGAGTGCGTTCAAGAATAATTGACATTATTTGTCAAGAAACACAGCTGCTTGATCCCACTTAATTTCTCTGTTACTGTTGCATTTAACATCGAAATTTATTCTGTTGGGGAAAAAGAAATCCATTATTTTTACGTTTATTTCAAGACGTTATTTAACATGATTCGGATTGTCCGATTTGAGTCAAATACGCAAGGTTTTGTTTTATAATTTGTTGCAATTATAAAAAAAGATGGTATTCGCTTGGTGCCAGGTCCGGACTATAATGTGGATGCATCAAAACTTCCCAACCAAGCTCCCGGAGTTTCTGATGAGTCACTATTGGGATCTGACATTTTGAGTGGCGCCGTCTGCTGCCGAAAAGTAGAAATACTCTAAGGTTGACTTGGCTTGGCTTGGCTTATAGCAGCTTACAGTGTTAACAGGTGTTAATTACAGTATAAACTTACGGTGTTAAAACAGGTGTTAATTAAAAATAACGTTATGGAAGTTCCAATTTTTCCACCGCGTAGCAAAAAAAAATTTTGATTACTGTGCAGTGAAAGATTGTGATAGTAGAGCGAGCAAAAATTTGTTGCCCCGTTTCCACACTTTGAAATGAAGTATGTGAAGTGAACTGCTTAAAATTTATAAGACCTCCATTTTTAAAATATAAGAAACAATTTAGCAAAGAACAGTCTATTTTAACAGCTAAAATAGCTAAAGCTAGAGTGTATATTGAAAGACCTAACCAGCGTATAAAGACTTTCAAAATTCTTGGTTCAGTGATGCCTGTGGCATTGGTGCCTCTAATAGAAGATATTTGTACAATTATTTGTGGAGCAATTAATATATCCTCACCAATTCTAAGCGATTCGAAATTTATGAAATTATAATTGTAAATTTAGAAGGTATATTAAAAAAACAAATTTTTTGTGTAAAGTGAATTATTTGACAAAACATACTTTATTGATTTTTATACATGTACATATTTATTTCATATATTTAATAAATATATCTTTTCGAAGTAACATTAAACTAGTCAATATTTATTAAGTCTGTACTCTCGTCACTTGTTATTATTTCTTAAGTCCATTTACTCTCATCACATATTTTTTCCAATAAACAAATTTTATGTAACATATTCGTATAATAAATATTTTTTAATTTAGTCAACATTGAAGAAATAAAACTGTCATTTCTTGTAACTTTTAAAGCTAAATATTTTTTATCAAACTTAGAATATATGATATGATGGGAGTTGCCCATAATACCGATGCTTTTCCCTCAATACAAAATTTTCTTCTTCCCTTCAAACATTTTAAGTAAAAACAAAAAAAAAAGATATCAATACAATGTTAAGAGCAAGCTCTTCGTCGCCATATTGGATAGCTCTATATATTGTCCACGCCCCCATGTCAGATCCCAATAGACATGTGTAGCCTGGCGTGGTTCTGATGGAACACAACACCTCTCCTGTTGGCCAATTCTGACCGCTTCTGGTCAATAGCTACTTCATTCAGATGGTTTAAAACTGTTCTGTGGTCGATCTTTAGCTCCTGGGCAACACTACGACTGCTAACATGCCGGTCTACTTCGATCATTTCCATGATTTTATCGACATTTTCGACGACAGGCCTACCTGTGCGAGGTGTATCTTTAACATCGAAAATACCGGAACGGAATCGACAAAACCAAAATTGCGCGTAATTAGCTGTGACAGTATCGGGACCATAAACACCATACACAATTTCAGCCGCCTGGCTTGCATTTTCGCCTTTATCAAAGCAAAATTGTAAAATACACCGAATTTTCTCTTTGTTAACTTCCATCTTTTACACCCTATAACTCACAACTAAATCGACCAATCAAAAAACTGTAAAAGAATTTGTTTTAGTACGGACTGTCACTTTTCCAACGAGCACAAGTCTGAATTTGTTTGAACAATACTTTACGAGATATATATCAAAAAATAATGGATTTCTTTTTCCCCAACCCATTATCAATATTGTTACTATTCCTTTTTTTATGTAAGAAATCTGAGGTGCAGTGGCAGTTCGCCATTCGCCGTTTCAATGAGTTCAAGTGAATAACACGAGCAATAATAGTAGTATGGACTAGCATTTTGATCGACGCTGTATAACTGGTCTCTTATTTCGAAGAACAGGTTACTGGAAGACCGACATATTTTTCTCGCTTCGATGGTCTCACAGTTATATGTATGTATACATATGTGGACAGAAGAATCAAATTGAGGCGACAAAAACAACTGCAATCTATGTGATGCACCAAAATTCACATATTTTTACGTAAGCAAGTTTCTAACTCTGTAAATTAGAAAATCAAATTCTTATAAACTCTGTCCATGTAAAAGGTGTCCCAAAATTCCCGCAAGAAGTAAGTTTGATAAGAAACACAGGTTTTTCATTAAAAATTGCGAATTTTGTATTGATTCATAAAGTATGCAGTATAGGGTTATGTATGGAATAGTATATCGGGTAAATGGCCTCCACGGCTTTGCTGGCACATATGCACACTTTATCGAAATTTTCCATGACCGTTTTGCATAAATATAGCTGAATTTCGTTGATACAGTGCTAATTTTCCTCCTTCAAGGTGTGGGTGGTCGTGTGCTTGTTGGCATAAACCTTAGACTTCAAAAAACCCCCCAAAAAAGTTCAACAGCGTTAAATCGCATGATCAGGCGGCCAATTCTGATCACCAAAACGGGAAATTACACGACCAGGAAATGACTCGTGCAGTCTTCGCTGTGCGTGGTCAGTAGGCTTCAGTTCTTGAGTCAATTGAACTTTGTAAGCATGAAGATGCAAATCTTTCGTGAGAATACGATGTAGGGAGCTTCTCGAATTGTCCAATTCTTGACCACGGTGTCAAATCGATGTTCTTGAACTCCCAGCAAAACTCTCACGAACTGCTTCGATGTTTTGTGTTGAATGACTTGTTGACGGACAGCCAGAGTGTCTAAGATCACTAATTGATCCAGTCTCCCTGAATTTTTGAATTAATCTCTTCACAGTTGATGAAGTTAAATCACTATTCCGACCATATTTTGCACGAAAATTGCAAACTGTAGCTGCCAAACTTTCTTATTTTTAGAATATTGCTCAACAATGAAAACGCGTTATTCTTTCGTGTAGCACTTCATTTTAAATAACCCTGAACTGTCAGCTGTCACGCTGTCTTTTGTTCTCCGTTGACAACACATTGCCGCACAAATGGCACAAAATTCAAATCTTGAGTAAATTTTGGGACACTCTTTATAAACCACTATGTGAACAATTGAATACTTGCAGCATTGAAATGTCGAATGCAGTTTAAAACTGTATTTTTATGATTCAAGGGAATTTAGTTTCAAGGTTCTTACTGATCCAACTATATTTTAATTTTTAAAGTAGCTCAATATCTTCAAAGTATATTTCCAAAATTTTATATTATAGCCATGGCAAAAGATGTTTCTTACAGAAATTTTCCCACGCAACAATTGTTGGAGGCTCTAAGAAAATATTTACAAGAAAACGAATTACCTACTAGCTAATTTTCACAATCAATTTTAACATACATTTTACCAACACAAGTGTAATATTTTACTAACAAAAAAAATAACGAATAAATTTTAATCGATACAAGTAAAATATTAGTTTCGAGACTCATGTTCGTTATTAGCTTACGGATTTCTGCACTTATGATAAAAATGGTGAAATGCAAAATTGTAAAGACATTAGAAAAATTTAAGGATATTGTCATATAGTTCAACCAACTCATTAAAATTATTATGAAGTGTATTTTTATTCAAGTCTGATCCCTTACAGTTGACTTAGAAACTTTTTATTTTGCATAAACATTTGCAGTTTCTCACAGTCAATTTAGAAATTTTTGAATTTGTGCAAGAACCTGCAGTTTGTTTATTAGACTTCCCGTTTCTGCTTCATAGGTCAAGTAAACGGACAAAAATGATTTTGAAACACCCAGTACATTGTCCTGATCGTTTGCTTACAGAGACGTTTTGCAATGCGCAAACGCGTATGTTCGACCGATTGTCTCGCTTTTTCTTGGCCGTGTGTTTAGAAAAATCCCGAGGCGATCATCGAAGGTGAAAGAAGACATAGCCACAACTACGTGAGAAAAATCGCAATGTGGCATTGATTGTCCAAACAAGACCGACCAAAAGTGATCGTTCGTTTCGCAAAACATCATGTGAAATACACTGCAAGAAATATTAGACGATTGCAAAAGTTCTCAAGATCTCACCCCACTTGATTTTTTCTTATGGGGGACATTAAAGGGTACGGTTATCAAGAGCAGCCCACGACGCCAGAAAATATGAAGGAACGAATAATTGCTGCATGTGCTGATATGAAACCTGAAATCATCGAAAGAGCTGTACAATCTGTCGTTTTTCGCCTCACGAAATGTATCACACCGGAAGGACATCATTTCGAACATTTATTGCAGTAATAAATGTGATGATTTACAAGTTCAAGTTCATGGTCGAATTTCTGTCACCGTTGAAATCTGAGATGTCGCTGAAAGTAAGTTCTGCATTAATTAGCAAATTTTAGAGTTCACGGTCATTTCAAGGTCGTGCTATTAAACATGGATGAAAGCACAATAATGTTTGCTATAACATACAACAACAAAAAATGTGTGTATATGTGTAAAAAAACACGAGTGACCTTGCAAAAACGATTAAATAATTACTTCCATCTGATTCGTTTTTTGAAACCATTTAGATTACGTTAGAAACATTTTTTGTATTTACAGATGTAGAGTCCTTTTTTAGACGAAACGCCCTGTATAGTCACTTTTTCGCACAATTATCCAGTGGCGAGTTATGACTACTTGGGGCCCCTGGGCAAAGTAGAATTTCGGGGCCCCTAATCCCAGCTAAATAACTTTCACGTTGGAAAAAATAAAACAATTGTAAAAACATCTACATATTTATTATTGCATAAAAAGTGAAATAAATTCTCCTTCATCCATGAAAACCTTTTACATAAAACTACAAAATATTTGGTTTGTGTTCGGGGCTCTGGTTTGCTTGGGGCCCCGGGCATTTGCCCAAGTTGCCCATACGGTAATACGCCACTGCAATTATCTAATGTATTTTCGCATCTCCGGACAGTAATATTTTGTGCACTTATAGCATTACAAAATTTCGTAAAAATTATACAATAAAATCTTTATATAAAATTAATGAATTCAATTTCTTCAATTTCGGCCACAGAAGTAGAAACTTTGTTATAAATGATAAATCAACCTCAAGTCAAAATATCTAATAAATAAATAGTAATAATGGTAAAGATAAGCAGCTCTAAATTTTTCAATATAATTTCATGTTTTCTTTTTGGAATTTTTACCAATTTCGAAAACAATGAGTGACAAAATGAAAATGAGATGATCAAATTGAAATGAGCTAGTTTTTACAAAGTCAAGGAATGCAATTCTTAATGTTAATTGTTTCTTTTTTGTTTTTTAAGTATTCGAGAATTATGGTGGTTACCGTAATTAGATGATTACATACAATTCACAGTTTTACAAGAGAAAAAAAAATGTGTTTATTTTTGCAATTACTGCATATTCTTCGCCTCGGAAATTGAATTAGCTGTAGTAAGTTGTTACCGATATCTATGCAGATACAATGTTTCGGTTTCAACACTGTCACGACAGAATTTATTTACATGTATTATGTTGCACTACATGTATTACTAATTGCAAGTATGACGTTAAAAGTAAACAATATCTAAATGGTAATGGTGCTAAAAAAACGAAAGTATGACTTTATTGTCTATTCGTAGAAAAGTTGTTTTGGTATTTGAGAAATGTTTAAAAGCTGTGTCGAAAGAAATTTCAAGAATGCAACAATTGTAAATTTCGTAATCTGCAAATTAAAATCTGATAGAGTGTGGATCTTTCTGTATTAATTACAAGAGATAAGAGTTGCATAGAAAATTATTTCCTTCGTCAAGAATTTTAACAAATCGATATAAGTATGATAGTATTCACAAACTCTTCTGTTGTTTCGTGTTTCATCTACTCCATTTTCTTATAAATACATAAAATATGCAACCTACTATTAGTACGAATTCAATTAATTACTGTTATATCATTTTTTATCGTGTCTGATATCATTGCTTAGATTGGAATTGTTAAACATAATCTTTATTTCTGGTTATCCCCCGATTTGTAGGACTTGGTTTCACTTTGACCCCGAACTATTTGCAAGCATTCCACTTAAATTCTACATTTCTAATGCAGCCAGTTCAAATTATTAACTATTTACATTAAATTCAATAATATCGACTACAAACGTTCCATTTACATTTCTAGTAGTCAGATTTTGTTTAGTAAAAAAATTCATTAGTTTTTAAATGGATCGAACCATGGCTCATGAAATCGGCAGAAGCATACCACCATGCGAGGGAGAAGTAAAAATAATTCTTGGGAAAGCTATCGTTAGAGCCAAGTCGCCATTTTGAAATGGTCAACCGAGCTGGGGTGTATGCGCGAAGACCAATATGATAAACGCGACAGAAATCCGAGGGGCGAATTATAGCAGTGGTTGGGCCGTTGCCAACCAATCCCTCTTCGAAGTATCGACCAAACACCGCCCCTAGTTGCAGCAAGATGGTCTTGAATCTGAATATTATTACCACGTACAACATGGCTAGTAAAATTAGAACTTTTACGAGGTCTCGAAAGAAACAGTTGTTTCGTTTTTTTTTTAAATTCTGCTCGAACTTCTACATTTCCTTCCTATTATATGGTTTTCTAAAAAAAAAAACGTCACCCTTAGGAACTTCTTCAAGAAGTTTTAGAACAGATATTTTCCAATCTGTATAATGAAAGTTCCATGTGAACAATTTATTTATAACGTTTATTGAAAAAGGATCCATAAAGGAAACATTAGCAAAAATTTGAGTCGTGAATTGTCTACATAAATATTAGAAATAAAATACATATTCCGATGCAGCAAAATGGACTTGAATCTGAATATTACTTCCAGGTAGTATAACATGGCCAGAAAAGTAGAATTTTTATCAAGGATTGAAATGATTTATACATACGTCAACCATACTGCAGATTTGATGCGTTTATGACACAAGTTATTTAAGAATAGCAATACATATATTCTCCTCAACTTATTAAAATTATAAAACAAAGGCAAAAATTTATATTTGGCTCCTGTTTCTTACAATTGATGCAAACAATTTTTATTTTGCATGAAGTTCTACAATCTAATAATTCAATTATTATACAATATAAAATTATTATAATTATGAATGTAATGTCAATTACATTTCAAATGACAGCAATAACACTCTTGCATTTTACATGAAGGCTCGCAGTCTAATAATAACACACTTAAATTAGAAAATTAGACAAACAAGCATAATTCATACTGTACATATACAAATGGAATGCATTCATGTAAGCTGAAAAAAACCTTTGCTAATGTTTCGAATGGCCAATAAAACAATTGAACATGTTGTACTTCTTTAGTATGACAAAACGTTTTTATACTATTTGCGTCTAAGAATTGTTAATGAACAATCCATTTCGTTTCACGTAATAAATTTTACTGTCATTATTTTACATTTATAGAATATTGAAATGAACATTATTTGATACAATTTATTATTTTTGTTAATTTATTGAAATGTTCTACTATTAATTTCATGATCAATGAAGTAAATTTTTCTTCCGCTTCAGCGAAATAGTTTACCGAAACAGCGATTTGCATAAATATGCTCAAACTAACCATAATAAAATTACACTTTCAAATTACAAACCGTCGCGTCGAGCTTGGTTTTCTACTCGTAATTAGTTATTGTTATTTAGCGAAACAATTGGAAAACATTTGCCATTTCTCTGTGTGGTATATAAGCGCTATTTTTGGCACCGGCAATTGTTCTAATTCTTTGATCTAATATTTTTAAGATTTTTTTCATGACGTAGCCGGCAAGAAACTGAAGACGCGGTTTTTTATCGAAAATTATGTATATTCAAACGTCTGCGAAAACTTTGAAAAATTCTTTTCGTTGACCGAATCCTCCATAGATTTGAAGATTTAAGTCCCCCTCTCCTTTACAACGATACAAAAACTTTATGTATGCTGTTTTTTAGTCGTTTTATTAAGATTTAAATGAAAGCCAACTTTACGATGACATAAGGCAGGGCTGGGCATGGTTGGGGCCCCTCAAACGCCTGCTTCTCCCACCAACCTCTCTTCGTCTGCGCACTGTTCGCGACAGGCGAAGCACTTCCTTACTCTATGGCAGCGATGGGCAATTTTGCCTCAATTGAGGAAAACCGTCCACGCCGTAGCGCCCTCTGTCCCCTTCCAGCATGCGCGGTACAATGGGGCAACGAAGACACGAGACATCAGCGTACGCAACGAACGTGCTCGCTGCATGAAAGAGAGGTTGGTGGGAGAAGCAGGCGTTTGAGGGGCTCCACCCGTGCCCACCACTGCTCTATGGTAACGGCGGATGCTGGTGGGGGGCCGTGGACGCTATGGTGGGGACGGTTTTGTCTCAATTGAGACAAAAATGCACATCCCTGACATAAGGTCTGGGTTAAGTCTGGGAAAGCTTTACACCACCTCATTTTTGTTCCATAAAACAGTAAAAGAAAATCGTACCTCAATTTTTCAGGTGTCGTTGTAAAGGTAGGCTTCAATCTTCAACTATTCCAGTGGTTTCAATTTATAGTATTTTTTAAGAAAAATTAATCTTTAGTTTCTCATCTACTACATCATGTAAAAATATCTTATTCTTAGAGGACAATGAATAACTGCGTGCGAAGTGGAATCTTCAAGCTTGAAAATGAGTCAAACTTTTGGTTGTACTATTTATTTTTACAAAATTATCAAAATTGAAATATGAACATTTTCGAGACTCGGAAATGTAGTGTTTAAATACTTTTTGGATTCACTGTGTCTATGTTATTTTTATTATTTTCCTTTAAACCGAGATAAAATTGTATATTATTGTTGTCGATATACATGTAGCCATTGGAGAATACACAAACATATGAAAAATGATAGCATTACTTTTCTCTTCAGAAATTATGTAGCCGTAAAATAAAATAATGCACGGTGTTAACTTATTACAACTTTAAAATTTGATTTCACACGTATACAAGCATAAATCTTTATCAAGATTTTCTAAATAAAAAGAAGAAAAACAATATTCGTATCAGGCAGGTTGTGTAAAACTGTCAGGAGGAACCGTGATAAATAAATGAATGTTACAAGAACCAAGTATGGCAACGCGTTTCCGGTAATGGTCGGCTTGAAAACGGACACTGCCGATTTTGAATCACGAAAAACGTCGTGGCGGGCTCAGTTTGCGAAAGTGCGAAACCGGCAAACATCCACGTTTGTCCGTAACAATTTTATTGTCTTCGGCAAAATGGTCGCATCGGGATGAAGCATGGAGTAACTTTCTAAGATAAAAAGGATTGTCTTTTTCCACGGTGTGGCGTACCATCGACGACGAGTTTCACCAAGTTTCTGCCTTTTGCGTAATAATTACATTGTTATTAGGAACAAAGCAAAAGGAAGTCGTTAACGACTCGAGCGAACGGCCGTGATCGCACATTAAATCGGTCGACTAAACGGCGCATCGTGAAATTATAAACGATTCATCCTCCGTTATTTTTCGAAATATTACCCTACCGATGGTTTGTTTAATTATCTACCGTGAAATCTGTTTCTGAGGTGAATAAAACTAGACAAATTGCGAATTTTAATGCGGTCGCAGCATCCTCTAAGCCGTGAGACGCAGTGAAACCAAGATTTTTATATGTTTTATACATATATAGGTATATTATTACGAATGCAATAAAATCCCTGGTGCAGAAAATGATATTTCGTTTAATCGTATTGTCTATCTATAAATGCAGAACTGTTCATTTACATATAAATATACGCAGTCCACAATAATACACATTACCATATTTTATGTGGGCGTACACTGACTTTCAAAATAGATATCCATGTTTTTTAAAGAGTTTAGTAAATTGGCAATGACAGGAATATACTCACTGAATTAGAATATCAGTCACTTAACGTAGTTGTCAGTAGATTAAACATTTTCATTAGTATTCATGTTCATATACAGTTATTTTCAAGACCAAAGTATATTTTTCTTTCCCCCGAAAAAGAGTTTAATGAGTTGATGAAGAAATAAGTAATTAGCACATCGATCAGTTCAAATAAAAAATTAACAAATTCGTCTTAATCAATTTTCTCTTATCATGTTCTTCATGTTAGAATACGATAAAAAATATACAAGTACTTGCTGAAAAAATAAACAGATACATTCATTAATGCATACTACATAATTTCATAGTTTGTAATTTCACGCGGTAAAACTGTATATAACAAAAGAATTATAAGTAAATATCAAGTTTAATTCAATTTAATTTAAATCACTTTTAAGAAAAAATACACCAAGTTTTATTTCATGGTAAATTCACAAATTAATTGGTCCCTCAAACATACTTTCTATTAATTTAGTACACTGCGGATTTTTATGTAAAATGTAAGTTGTGTGCATTAATTGCATAGTACAGGAGGTACGTGGACATTCATTTTTTCTCTTTATAATTTTAATCAGATGAAAATAATACAATATTTTCTAATTCTTTCTAAATGTGTTTACATTTAAAACTGTTAGTGTTTTACATATAATCTGCATACCCATTTTTGTCGAATGCATAAAATCCACAGTCTAGTCCATAGAAAGAGAAACTGCATTTGGAAAAAAGGTTTGATTGATACGTTTTTGTTTTGTGTAGATTTATTAACAAATTATTAGGTTATTGCATATGAAATGTCCGATTCTAGAATGCAAATGTTATGTAGTGTTTTGATCAAGAAATACTATTACAATCTATGGGGTTATTATTCATCATTTAAAGGTACAAAGCTGATCTTAAGGTCTTATTTTCAACCTTTATTTAGATGTCTAATTTAACTTTTAAATAAAGTTTATTTCAATGTCAATCAATGTGATTGACGAGTATTCATTTTATATGAGTGGAAAAATAACATTTTAACGATATCATTATGTGATATTTGGTCAAAATTAGTCGGTTAATCAATCAATGCCCTATTCGTCGACGGTAAAGAAGACTACAAAATGGAGATGAAAATCTTGTAAATGATGAATGTGAACGACAAAAAAATTCGATTTCTACTTTAATCTAATCAAGATTCTTGAAATTCATTCACAGAATATGTTGATTAGAATGATTACTTTGATCCATAAATTTATGGATGGAAATTTATTATGTTCGTTTAACGTTACTGTTAACAATCGGACATTTCATATGCAACGACCTAACAGGATAGCTATGTATGAAAGAATGAAATTCCGTTAGAGTATCACGGTTTAGGCGAGACGAATAAAATACAGGTAACGACGTTATCGCGTTCGGCCATCAAACCTCCGCCGAATCATGTGTATTAGAACTCGCTTCGTGCACACGTTATAATTAGTGTTGATGGTGTAACGTTGTTACGTGTTTACGTAAGTTCGTGCGCGAACAGTTTAAATCACGTTTGGTCCATCAAACGCGCGTAACCTTGACTTCGCGGCTTCAGATTCGATCTTTTTTGACTATCGATCTACCTCGAACCGTTCGAACGTATTTTACTCGGTCAAGCTTCCCACGTTGAAATATTCTATGTAAATTATTAACCTATGTCACAGACAATTTCCGCTCTCATTTATCAAGTCAAAAATTAAAATAATGAAAATTTAATATTCATCGATTACGCACTGTCAATTATAATAGAGCTGGGTAAAATACCAATTCAAATAGTAAATAGCAAATAATCTCATTTATTTGAGATTATACGAGCACTTTTAAAAGTAAAATATTTTATTTGTTAGATGAAGTTTTTAAAATAGTATTTTATTTGTTAGACAAAGTTTTTAAAGTGGTATTTTATTTTCAGAATTTTCAAAATAGTGTGCATTACTTGATTCTACATGAGAAAATAAATCCAAAATATACAACAGATTTTTTTTATTTGACGCCTTGTTTTCGAGAAAATCGGCTTCCAAAATGGTATGTTCTCTTGCATTTTAATAATATCTGTTTCCTCATAATCGTCAGTAAATACTGTTTAACGCAAAATTCAAATATTTTACTTTATATTTTAGATTGACAAAATAAAAATATCTTACTTTCAGAAATTTGACGGTTTATTTAAAAATGCATTTTATTTAAATTGTGGAACAACGACTATCTAAAATAGTATTTGAAATATTTTTTATAACAAATACCCAGCTCTGCTCTCAATCCTTGTCAGTAGATTGCAGATTTGATGGGTTTATGACAGTGATGAACAGGCGAAATATAAAATTGTGAAAAGATTGCAACTATTGCAAGAGTTCAAGAATATTGTTATATTATTTTCAGATGATTAAAATGAGATATTAATAGAAGGAGCACTTCTGTTTCTTACAATTCGTTAAAACTATTTTTCTTTCGCGTAAAAATCCGCAGTTTATTTCTCAAAGAAAGTAAATACTACTTTATCTATAGTTTTATGGTCATAATTTTATATCTTGATTCTTTAAGTTATAACATTAGTCTTAATTTTCTATTTATTAGTGAACGCTATAATTGTTACTTTACTGCAGATTTTTAAGCAGATTTTGTACCTTGATTTTAAGAAAATTAACTTGGATAGAATTGATTTAATTTAAACATTCTGCAGCGATTATTTCGACAAGTAAAACATAAACCAAAATTGTTTTAAATTATATTAAACAGCGTATTGTTTTTCGAAATACTTTTAAATCTATAATATAAATCCAATCCACTCAATATATACTTTCATACTTCTTCCTCGATTTAAGTTTATTTTCGTGCATTTATTTTACATAAATTCGGGTACAGATTATTTGTTATTTGTCAAATTTGTTAATGTATTCAAGGTGTCCGTCAAGAACATTATTATTACTACTCTTGTGAGTTAACTACTTATCACTTAATAGTTTTCTATTGCTATTCTTTCATTGACTCAAAATTTCAAAAGCTGGAAAATTTGTAATGAAAAGAAATATATCCGTCACGAAATGAATTTTCAGAAATAAATTACGCAATCAAAACAATACTACTTCCGCGATTTTCCATATAATCGCCACGTGATCAAGAGACAATTTCGTCTTTTGTCCCCTCACCTCCCCCCATCCCTCTCATTTATCTTTGAATTTGCGCGTCCGCATTTAGTTGCACGCGTAACCAGCGTCATCGTGCATGAGAGAATTTTGCCGAGAATTTTCACAGGAGACGAATAACAACATTTACTGCAAACGTAACTGACACGTGACGGAACCAGTGGGTTTCGCCGACACTAGACAATGCGATACGTCCATCTAGTAATAGTTTGCACGTGTTCATTGCGCTCATTAATAGAATGTCGCAATTTATTATAAATCGTTGAATATTTCCTTAACCCCTTGCCTTACAATTTATTTTACGGTTTTAGTGATTAGAATTTCTTTGTATTTCAAAATTTCTTAGAAAAGGGAGAAAATGTATATCTATTTCATGTCTATATGTTCCCCAATGGCTGTGCATTAACAACAACAAAATAGAATTATATTTTGGTTTAAAGGAATTTAATAATATACAGCTTTATTAAACTCTGTTCACGAATCTTCATCACATCAACGATTATTATGACTGCGTAGAAATTTATTCCATATCTTAACCACTTGTCATATAATATACAGAGTGTTTCGTCTAAAACAGGACACCTAAATATCTGCTCTACCTCTGAAAATACAAAAAATGTTTCTAACGTAATCTAAATGGTTTCAAAAAACGAATCAGATGGAAGAATCGTTTTTTATAAATTGTAATTTTTTTATCGTTTTTTCAAGATCACTCGTGTTTTTTTACGTATATACACACATTTTTTGTTGTTGTATGTTATAGCAAACGTTATCGTGCATTCATCCATGTTTAATAGCACGACCATGAAATGACCGTGAACTCTAAAATTTGCTAATTAATGCAGAACTTACTTTCAGCGACATTTCAGATTTCAATGGTAGCAGAAATTCGACCATGAACTTGAACTTGTAAATAAACACATTGTACCATTCCTCTGTGTACATAGAGAGTGAGAGAGAGATATATTTAAGAGTTTGCTCACTCCTAGATTTCTCAGTGTATCGACAAGCAATCCATAATGCGTTATTCAGAACAGGAGAAAATTCAAATGGTTTTAATTTACGGTGAAGCTATACTCGAGAAGAAATTTGAGCGATAACTCTTCAAATCTTAAGAAAAGTAATGGTTTCTCATGTCTAGATTAGAAAAATTGCCCACCAATGTAGTTTATTTTTAAAAAATTCGATTCACACAGAGATAATGAAATTATAGACTATTCACACCCCTTCGTTTCTTTTGTGCCACCCTATAAGAGTCAACGAATATATGTATATGTACGGGGTGAACGCGTTAAGTTATGTCACCAGTTTTTAGGCATTTCCGGTAGTGCAGTTAAAAAATGTTTTAAACAAAAGTTCATCAGTACTTGGTGAGCTACACTTTCGCATATTCTTAAATCTGGAAAGATGCTTTTTACGTAAAAAGTAAAGGTCACCTTGACTTTTTTAAATGACACCACATGTTTTGGACGTCATAGAATTGTTGCTGACGTCGAGACGAATTCAACAGTGTATTATACTATTACCTTGAAATGACCCCAAACTTGAAAATTTTGTGCAAACGTAATTTTAATGAAAAATTATTTCTTACAAAATAAATCAGGTTACATCAGATGTTCGAACTGCGATCCATCTTCTATGATACAGAACTCCGCTCATTGTATTAGATTTCTCGTTGTCGCCATGTGTGGAGCTGAGTTCTGTATCATAGAAGATTGATCGCAGTTCGAACATCTGATGTAAGTTGATTTATTTTGTAAGAAATAATTTTTCATTTTTAAAATTAAGTTTGCACAAAATTTTCGAGTTCGAGGTCATTTCAAGGTCATAGTATAATACACCGTTGAATTCGTCTCGACGTCAGCAACAATCTTATGACGTCCAAAACATGTGGTGCTATTTAAAAAAGTCAAGGTGACCTTTACTTTCTTACGTAAAAAGCATTTTTCCAAATTTAAGAGTATGCGAACGTATAGCTCACCAAGCACTGATGAACTTTTGTTTAAAACATTTTTTAATTGCACTACCTGAAATGACTAAAAAATGGTGACATAACTTAACGCGTACACCCTGTATATCACTTGTAGGTTTTACTTACAGTTACTTACAATTGTAAGATTAATTCTCCCGTAATCTAAAGTATCGATAAGAAAATTCTGATTTACACAATCGGTTTATTTTTGCATAAAAAATCACGTTCCTCGTAATGCTTCTCATTGTGGCCGCACCCTGTATACACTCACTATCTCACACAAAAGTAAAACAATACAATAGAGTTGCATCATACATACATACATATTGAATCACTGGCGTTTTATAAGCTTATAGACAAATTCATTAAACTCAGTGCACCTTAAAACACATATAATATATTAATTATACGAAACAGTCAATTTAATAATTGATTCATTTATTTTATGAGAACCAGGAAGAATGACAAATTGATTAGACCAATTGAAAAATTTGTTACTGTAAGAATTGGAGATGTCATTGATATAATTTAATTTAAGCTTATTCCAACATCTAAGTGAGATTTCGACAGCTGGTATAGTCCGTTTAGTTCCTAAATTCATGTTGAATAACATTCTTAAATTACATAATTCACAGATTATAGCCAACAGATCTTTTAACTTTGTAAATGACCATGGACGCTTTATCTATTTTCCAACACGTAAAAACTCGAAAGATGAACTAGAAAGAATTCGGTATTCTGCAACTTTTTATGAATTCATAAAACTTATAATTGGACGAATATTTATGGTCATAGTGTATCAGCGTTCTATAGCGTGCAATATTTCTGCGTTCTATCGAACAGAAGCACGTGAATCGCACTTAAGGCTTTTACAAAAAGGGAAACGTACGAATATTGCGATCATAATGTCCCGTGTATGCAAAATGCAGGATGTGCAAAAACTTGCCGGGCAACATTGTTGATTTATCACGGTATGTAACGAAGTCGGCATTACACGAAGATATTTCTCAACGAATGCTAACAAATCGTCGAATAAATTAGAAAAGGCTGCCGTTTTAATTATATCTCGAGAATGCTTGTGCCTTCGACGCGACTCGGTTGATCGGGTCGCAAACGATGCAAAAAGGTTCACCGTGTGCTAGCACCACGTCGACTTTCTCCGACAAAGCAAATAGAAATGCGCCGTAAATGGCGGTTCGAGCCGTGTCGCGTCTATGAAAATTGGCTCACTTTCGTTCGGCCTCGTAAAAAGCTCCGTTTCTCGATTCCCGATATTCCTCTGCGCGGTGAACTGGCAATTATGCTAATCGTTACTGACGGCAAATGAATAATAATGACAATGGAAACGAAAAGTAACAAGAAGAAAGCGCGTTCGCGTGTGTCCGTCACAAAGAGTCCCGGTTTCAAAGAAACGAGAATTCAAATTATTGTTTTGGAAACAATTACGTTTAATCATTGGAAAAGTTAGAGACGACGAGTTTGGAATCGATTGTTCATGGAAAAATTAAATTGGCATATAGATAACATTTTTTTAAATGAAACTGCTTCCTGAAGTATATGTATAATAATATTTCTAAATTTAGCACGGCTTATTCAAGTTAAATCGTCCGAAAAATTAAAGACTACGCATTTGAAAATGATTATTTATGATAACATTAATTTCAAACGTACATCAAATATTATAAATGGAACTTCTTCCTGAGAAATATAATTTCCATTTCAATATAAACATGATTTTGAGGCATTAGAACAATGTAGCGTTTATGAATTTATTCATGAACATGAAACGAATACAGTACTATGATGGCAGTTCATTTACTTGATTTATTAGGATAAATATTACATATTATTAGCGACGCTTATCTATGAACATAAACACTAATGAACACTGAAAGACACTTACAATACGAAGCTTCAAGCAAGCATTTTGTAATACATTTTCTAGTTATGTTTTTAGTAAGATTTATATACACTGATGTTTAAAATCTTTCAGGTTTTTTTTTCATTAAAGCCGATATTCATATTATTGTTTATTTGTAGCTTAAGTAAATTGTATTTTCGTCTTCGCCCGTCGTGTTTTATGTTGGTAAATACTGACAGCGTTTGGAAATGTATGCTAACGGTAATGAAAATTAGTAGTCGGAGGAACAATCTTACAGACCTTCGAGTGACGGAAGAGTCAGCACACATTAACATCGTTTCGAGGAGACAAGACTTCATGTTTTGTAACGGGGATGGTACTCCGAGCAATTCTTGAATTGATAAACGCAAATAAATCTTCTATTTGATGACTTCATTCGCCGTAAATCTGCATATAAGATCAACAAACACGAAGGATCTTGCGCTGTGTAAATAGAACCCGTTTACAGGATGCAATTTCAAAATATTAATATTTTAAGTAATTAAACATTCGTTTGGTCAAAATTGTTCCAATCACATCCTCTATATAAATCTAGTCTCACTTATACATATATATATATATATATTTTTTTTTTCTAGTAATAAAAATGAAGGAGTACGAGCAAGTACAAAGCCTACCTTAATAATATTATGTTTACTCTGAAAATTAAAACGTCATTTCTTCGGACGGGACGCTTTACTTCAAAGAAGTCTTCGGAAACTGAAATGTCACGCGGAAGTACACTCATTTTTATGCAGAGACTTCAACAAGACATAATTCATTTCTCCACCGATATGATGGTACACGCGTTCATAACATGTATATAATTTTATAGAGTATTATTTCATATAAAGGTAGAACATAAAGTCGGAACTAGTACGTATCTAATTCCTTAACGATTGATAATAATATAATGAAATAGTTTATGATAATATAACAGTCTATAAATATAAAATAACTTCATGTTTTATGTTTTTGGAGATTTTTACGAGCCATAAATTCAAAGAAAACCGCAATCTTTTATACATATGTGTAATGATGATTATTAATGTCAAACAAAGAAGATCACTCGATATGTTTTAAGAAAGTGTAAAGGTTAAATATGTGTGTTGTATTAAAAAGATTGATTTTTTAATTGTTGATTGTAAAAGTTCCATTCTTTGTGAAGATTTCTATAAAAGTAAATATCTTTTTGTATTTTTAGAAATGGTGTGTATATCGACACTCAAACAAATGAATACGTTTAAAGTACTTTCAAAACTCATTCCCGTTTACCCACAATCCAGACAAAATCCCTACATCTCACTTAGTTTTGGTATTACAGCAATATGAATATCTTGTTTGGTTTTTAAATCTTTGTCTAAAAATATTATAAAAATTGTATTATAACAAAATAAGAAAACCGCAAAAATTATTGGTAAATATAGGTAAACGTGCCGGTATTTGCATATACCGATATTTCCTCATTTCGGTTTCTGTGAGGGTTTTGAAGTATAATTATAACCTTTATAAATACTATCTATAATTGTTGCGGATCGTAACAACAATTCTTTCCTAATTTTTCGTAATCTTTATATTTCTTTCGGGTCACCGAGACCCTATCATAAAACAGCCGGACGCCACGTGCGACAGAACAGCAAATGATAACCAGCGAAGACCGCATAATCAAGACATCGACAAGACGACAAGAGCTTACCTGACAGTTTCCCGCACCAGTATCCTCTCTCCAAGACACACCAACGACCAATTAAAAAATGCAATATTCCACCACCTACATCTACAATCGACCAACTAGGAAAAACCGAGATGACGTTAGACGAAACGCGACGAGACTCCGAGAACACTACGAAATCGCAGAACATATAGAACCACTTGAAATCGCGTAACTTACAGACCACCGAAATCGCGACACATCGATACACACTCCATCGTATTTAAAAACTTAATGTTTATAAACTACACAAATGATACATAGCAAATCGTGTGTATCAGTTAGTTATTTATCTAAGGTGCTCAGTGTCTTCAAACCACAGTGAGTGATGGCGCAGTCCATATACATACAGACTACTGCTTTCGTATACAATAATTATGCAGTATACTTTCCATAGTTACTAGTGGTGTGCGAGAACCCGAAAATGTCGAATCGGGACAAGAGGAGAATTTTTTCGAGATCAGGAGAGGTTTCGAAAATTTCGGGATTCTCGATTATGTCGAAATTCTCGAAAATTTCGGAATTCTCGATTATGTCGGGATTCTCGAAAATTTCAGAATTCTCGATTATGTTGGGATTCTCGAAAATTTCGGGATTCTTGATTATGTCGGGATTCTCGATTGCGTCGGGATTCTCGATTACGTCGGGATTCTCGATTACGTTGGGATTCTCCATTATTTCGAAAATTTTAGGGAGTTCAGTAGTCGATGACCGTTATGAGACTCGCTTCAAAATCAATCGCGGTATGAGATTTCCGATATTTCAGGTGTTTCCGAAAACAACATTATAAAATTTATGCATTGAATCTTCTTTTTTCTTCCCTTCGAGACTTTCAAGAATCCCGAAACTTTTGAGAATCCCGAAACCTTCAAGAATCTCGAAAAAATCGAAAATCCCGAAATTTTCGAGAACCCGACCCGTCTCGTCTCGATGTGTTCCCGAGCTGTCTCGACCATCGAGATCCATACATTTTCGGGTTCTCGCACACCTCTAATAGGTACTAACGTTGCATAAAAATAGAAGTATTTTACATTTCGGTATAAATCCCTGCTGTACATGTAGAGACAAATTTTAATCTTTCTGACGACATAACTGCTCGATTTATTTCATCAGGGTATCACACGCGCAGAAACAAGAATTTCAACTATTCTATTAAAATTTCAATGATCGTGATCACCTGTCACTGGTGATATACGCACGCGTGTAAAACTATACCTGTGTAATTGTCCACGAAATCGCTTCTCAACCAGCTGACCCGTGAGACTCGATCGCGTATGATACCCGGACCGGAAGGGCGTTTAAACAGAGGAAGTTAATAGGACCGAATCGTCGATTTCACCCCTTAATTGCCGGTAAGGGTGAGCGCAGCTGCCGAAGTCGCAGTTACCTGCCTAAACGATCGGGGTGCGCGAGCTTCGATGCAACTCATTTTTTTGTTTTCACGGTAATTAGATGGTCATGGTGGGATGATCGGACCACCGACAGGTGTTACACCCCTTACCAACACGCAATCCGAACGATTTCGAGCGATAAATGTTTGCGACACGTTCTCACCGACACTTCATCGAGACGGAAACCGACGTTGAAAGAGTGTCCACGTAATGATTAACACCTTGCACTACAACATCGAGGCAGACTCGTGATGAAAATTTTGAACAGAATCGACTAAATGTGTATGTTATTAATTTCTTTCAAACGTACATTCTATTTTGTATTATAGTAATCAATCAATCATTGAATTACCGTGATAATCAAATATTATAGTAATATTCGGACACTTCTAAAAAGACGATAACTTTTTTAACCCCTTCGCCTACAATAGCGTGTGAGAGACGTGATGAAGATTCTGAACACAGTCTAAGAAATATGTATGTTATTAATTTTTGTTAAACGAAAATAAAATTCTATTTTGTCGTTGTTAATGTACAGCCACCGGATAATATAGAGACATACAATAGATATACATTTTCTCCTTTTTTTAGAAAATTTTGAAATACAAAGAAGTCTAATCACTGAAGCCGTAAAATAAATCATAAGGTAAGGGGTTAATATTGGACCATAATATTTTGTTGAGAAGCTAGAACAATTAGTTTCCTGCATGACGAGAACAAAATTTTGAAAAAATTGCAATTGTCTGGAAGTACAGAGAAAATACTAGAAACTGTATTTTACAACTATTTTATGTAATAATACGACAGGCATTGAAAGATCTAAGAATCCTTAGATTTATTACAGTTAGAGGTCGAAATTCGTGAAAAAACGCCATTTTTAACATTTTTAAACTATATAGTTCATTGCAACGTTAACCCATTTTGATGAAATTTTCAGGATATGTGTGATTGACACAGATCTACGAAACGTATTTTTCAAATTTTCAATATAGACCCGCAGAAAAAAGTTGTAAAGTACAACTTTTAGTATTTTCTCTGCAATTCCGACCAATTGCAATTTTTCAAAATTATTCATTTCACGTCATGTAGTAAAGTAATTGTTGACTTCTCAAAAAAAAATCAAGTTGTAGAGTCCGATATAAAAAATGTTGACGTCTTTTAAGGAGTGTCATAATATTTATCAGGTTCACTGTAGCTATTGGAAAATATACAATAAGCATTCAATAAATGCGTGTTTCCTGACAATGACTTTAATTATTTTCATTGATTAATTGTTTGTTCAAATGGTATTTAATTTTTATTGACTGAGAAATGAGTTTTTATGGACGGCTGTATGCAAATGCACGTTGAAACTTCCGTAAATTGACTTTACCGTGAAACATCAATTACAGTAAATTATTGTACAATAAATAATTTCAGAATAGATAAGTCTAGTAGATAAAAATGTTGAAATAAATTCTGCTATATAACCTTTTATACGAAATAGTGATAATTACTTGTTTTGTTTCATAATAAATTCATAATTCAAGAAGATGGGAAGTGTAACTTTGATCTCCACGAAAAATTAAGATCTTGATTATCCGAATTTCCGGTACCTAAATTCTTTATTATTCGAATGCGTTTCATATTTAAAAATGACAAAATTTATGTTTTTTACATAAAATTATGAATAAATAGCGCCATTTAAAACTATCCATTATAACTCGATTTATTGTACAAATTAGTAAGAATTTAGTCAAGGAATGTAACTAAACAGCTGTTCTATTATCCGAATACAAGTGATTATAAATTGGAAAACATGCAAAATGATCTGTTAGGCTAAGGTTTTGAACAGATCTAAAGTCATTTTGTTAAATGAGTTCTTTCTTAAATTTGTTAATAGTTTATTCCAGACTTTTTAGTTTCACGTTTTTTATAATTGTGTGCTAACAGTGATGTGCACTATACAAAAAGAAAACGCGATGTCGCGTTACAGTTCATTTTCTAAAACACAAATTACCTACTTCCCGGAAGCATTCCGGAGGCACAGCTCGCGGATCTACCGTTTTCTGTTGACGGCCATTTAGATAACAATAAAAACAGTCCCATTAATAATCGGAGAGAGTGGCGGAGACCCATTTCTCCATTGTTTCGTAGGCACATAATAATCTAATTTTTCAGAAGCACCTTCAAACCGTGGTAAACGCGAACGCAGGATCCATTCTAATGGCGCTAGCAATTTCTAAATTACAACTGCGGCCACCAAAGTAATTTCCTATCTAATCTGGTATCTAAAATTGATTTTAATTATTTCGAGTCTTTTTTGCTCGCGAAAATCGTCTTAAAGTCGCTGAAATGACAGCGATTGTTCCGGAGGAACGCAACGCACGTGTCATCCGATTTAATGAAAATATCGAAGAGCTGTTCATGCAATTGCATAACATTATACCTGGAAACAATGTGATGGCATAACGAAACAATAATTCTACGGTAAGTCGTAATAAACGCTCAGACTTCCTAACATTGTTCGTCTGTTGAAGACGCAGAAGAATGCGAGCGCTAGACACTTGCACTTTTGCATGATCTTGAGATCAGGCCAGTTTGTACAGGTTATTAGAGACAAAGATTACGAATGGATAAAATTACAAGGGTCAATGGTAGATGGCGAATTCCATTAAATTTCAAAAATTTGAGTAAAGGAAATATTTAAAAAATTTCAATTTGGAAGCCTGTTTCGATCAGACAGAGTACTATGTATATTTACTCTTTCTCTCTCTCTCCCTCTCCCTCTATACATATGTATACAGGGTGTTCACGCTATTACTAGCCAGCGTTTTTCTTGCAAATAATAAATATTAGAAAAAAATGAATGAGGAAAAAGTAATACTGTTTTTTGCAAGCAACGTAATGGCGTATGTAATTTTTTTGTAACCGCATTATTTTCATGAAAATGTCGGTGACCTCCAATTTTTGTAAATGGATGCTATATATTTTTTCATACCTTATGAAAGCGTGTGTCAAGACAAATTCATTCGTATACGACACAATGACCTTCAAGATTATACAAGGTTAGAAATGGAAAAAACATTTTGAACATATCGTACTAATGCGTTTACAAGTATACTCTATCGACGGGGCTATAGTAAATGTTCAACATAACTTCCTTGTGCATGACTACATATTTCGACTGTATTAATTACATTCTTGTTAGCTTCTTCTAACGTTGTCCGAAATATTAATTCACATGATTGCATTAGTTTCCATTGCAAGTCGTTTACATTTCTGGGCGTTATACATATATCGTAAATGATATCTTTACGAAATATTCAAAATTTTCCTGCCATTTCTGACCTTGTATGACCTTGAAGGTCATTGTGTTGTATACGAACAAGTTTGTCTTGACACACGCTTTCGTACAATATAAAAAAATATATAGCATTGTATTTACAAAATTGAAGGTCACCTTCATTTCTAAGAAACTAGTGGAAACACAAGAAAATTACATACGCTATTATGTTACTTACCAAAAAACAGTATTCATTTTCCTGTATCAATTTTTCCTAATATTTATTATTTGCAAGAATAACACTGGCTAGTGATAGCGTGAACACCCTGTATAGTATCGAACAGCGAATTTTATGCATTTATGACAAAAATGAGTAGGTGTCATTTAAAACAGTAAAAAACGTTAGAAGAATTTAAAAATACTCTGATATTAATTTTAACATATTAAACATATTGAAGGAAAATAAATTTCTATTTCACTCCAGTTTTTTGTAATTCGGGTAGAAAATTTTTATTTTTCATAAAGATGCGCTGTCTACTCTATACATACATATACTAACACGACTCATTATCTAACGGTGATTATTTCGTAATTTTTGAAAGTCTGCAGTCCATGGATAAGGATTCTTTAATCAAATTGACTTCGGTGGGAATGACAATTTTAATCGTCAACCAACAACTAACCCCTAATAACAAAAACTAATAACTTTATTCGAGATTGATATAGAAATGATGATTCTTTAAGCTTTCTTTTGTTACGACACAATTCCTGAAAATCCTGCTAATTGGCTTCCAGTAGATAAAGTGTTAAGTGAAAAATGCCAATCAAAGATATTAAAAAGAAATTAACCATCTCAGGTTGTAATAGTGATTACCTACTTGTCTACCACGATTTGCTGTCTAATAGATCCTAAAATACTGAATCGAATGGTATCTTTCCCGAGGACAGACAGTTCTGCTATTAACCAGTTAGCTGTTTTGACGAGTATACTCGTCATGAAGAAATGGCACAGTTTTTTGTTATGACGAATATACTCGTCATGCGTAAAAAGTAGCTACAATTTGCTGTTTACATTGCAATTTTAGTTTAGAAAACTAAAATATATTCTTTTTCAAGATGTTTTGAATATTTGGAGGCCAAGACGAAACGCACAAATACGAAAATATAAATAATTATTATGAAAAAACTGTATACAGTGTGTACAAAGTAGTTCGCTTACTTTTTGCGACACATTTTAGGTACACACTTATTACTAACTGGTTAAGAAATCCTAAAATGTCTCAACATCCGTTGATATTTAACAACCGGTCTTTGACGTGTTCCAGTTTCGGAACCAAATTCTTTTTCCAAATTTTATGTACCGGTTTCCAGGATCCGGTCTCCGCGTACTCGTTCCCGAACTGATTCGATTCAATTTTACCTGGCACAGCCAATAATCGTCTCGTAGTTGCCTGATTAATCCCGGAGTCCTCGTGATGCTCGCTCGGATGAGTCCGTCCATTTTGAACAGGCTCGGCGACTTGATGTTGCAGAGTCCATGGGAATTCCATGTTGCTCTGACGGCGATGAACTCGATCACTCTCGGGGGAACGTGTTAATGTCGATCACGAGTACACCGAATCACTACATAATTAAACAACTTCTAGGTGTAGGATCCTTGTTGTGGGTAACTCGATCCGCGTCGGCCGCTCCATTTTTTGTTTCGATGAAAAAACTCGTGCGGCTGTTATTAACCAATCGAGGTCCTCGTGAGCCAGCCCTCCAGAACGTTCTGATGCATCGCGTGTCCTGAATCGTATCACTGTTATTTTTATAACGTCTCGCTCGGCGAAATATCGAACCGTTTTTCTCCGTCTTCGCTTCTCCCGACTTCGCTGGGGGATTGGAGGTCACTGTTCACTGGTGGAAGACGTTAATGGCCGTGTCCGAGACTGGGTGAAGAGTTTCGGGACCGTTCCGTGAAATTGTTGGATCAATGATATTTTCGTTCGAAACAAAAGAGTGAGACAGAGGTGCGAATTGTCCCGGTGAAAGAAGAATGTTCATGGCCCTTGTTTTCCCGTGGCGAAACGAAATGGCATTATCGTGGCCCTCCTCGTATCGATGAGGGTCGCTCGCGCCCACTACCATGTTCTGGTCATGGTGGGGGTTTCACCTGTAGTGCCCCGAGGGCGGTGCTTACCTGGCTTTCCTAGCTTACTCAGGGACTCCAACATGGTAGGGGGGTGGGGGTGTAGAGGCCATGCAACCCCTTCGATCGCGGAGTCGCTTCTCGTCGTATCGAACTGCTCCAGAATCTTTCGATTTGTGCACAGATTGTTCAATATAAATTGTGCCCTATTAACACGTTGAGACGTGTGCAAAAAAATCAGTGGCACGAGTACGATTTCCGTGGCCCCTCGTTTTGATCAGCCCCCTCCACGAGCTAACCACAACTCATTCCATTCACATGATTTTTCTATTACTAGTTCAAATTCTGGATGACAGCTACAATGCAAAGATTAAGAGAATAAAATTTCATTTTCTACAAAAAAGGTCTCTTGATATTTTGCCATATTTCGTATAGTTACCGAGATATTTGCAAATTTATAAAAAAAACAGGAAATCTACTTTACCGGCTAAACCAGGCCAATTTGACACCATGTTGTATATACATTTTTTTCTTGAAGTAACCCCAAGAACACAAATATAACCTCAAAACGAGGGGCCACGGAAATTGTACTCTCCCCAAATGAGTAAATGCGTCTAACAAGGAGAAGACGCGATCATCGGGTCTTAGATTTTGTAGAAACTTTGCATACTGGTAGATTTCGTTCTCCTGTTTATGAAAATACAGCATTACATGCGTCGATACTCAATAATATTTGAGATATTTACAATTTAAATTTCATTATACCCGTTAAGCCGTTAAATATAGTTTCGGTTGAAGTTTTTGTCAAGTGCTAAACGGCGTGATGGTAACGTACTAGATTCATTACCGGGAAGGTCAGTGTTCAACTCCCTTTTTCCTATTTCTCCATTTTTTTCTTTTTTTCTGTTCAGTTTATCTATTTTAATTAATTGTATTTTGCACATGAAAGATACACTCATAATATCTATAGGAAAGAAAATATAAAAATTTTATTGAGAAGGAACATAATATGAAAGAAACACTAACTTCATCAATCTTAACGTATCTCAAAAGTTGTTGAGTATCGACGCCTATAATGCTACATTTTCATAAACAGGAGAACGAAATCTACCAATATGCAAAGTTTCCAGAAAATCCGAGAACCCATGACCGCGTCTTCCCCTTGTAAGTATTAAGAATACCGAAACGTATAAGAGACGCCACATTTGTTACATCTTCTGAATGAGGATTTATTACCATGTTACTTAACTGTACTTAACTTGTACTGTACTAAAAGGAACCTTACTCATTTACATAATAATCCTAAACGAAATAATTAGATTACGTTACTGAGGGTGACATGTTGGTTCACGATTGAAATTGCTATTGCTGCTGAATGATCGATTAAACAATCTTTAGCCATGGACCATAGACGGTCGGAAATTATAAAATAACTGCCGGTAGATAATGTGTTAAGTGTCTTTGAAAACAAAATACTGCTCGAATATCGCTGCACGTGCCGTTTTAGTGTCTTATTTATATATATAATATACAAGCAAGTAAGTACCTATTTCATTACGTAATATGGTGCCTTACTAATTAGTAAATACAACATTTTTTGAGTTTATGTATTTTTTTTACACGTGACGTCTTTCCCACAAAATGAGGAGGGACACCACATAAGATGATAGGCGATGTGACTGGCTGGCAATAGTTATTTTGTTTAGAAATTTTAAGCGGTTTCATGTAAGAATATTAATGTCATGAATTTACTGAACAAAACTGAATGTTTCAATATAAGTATAAAATAACAATTAATTGTGTTGTAATATTTAATTTCGTTGTATCTTAAGTGAAATCTCGCATTATAATTACCTGTAACATTTCATTGTTTTTCTGAAACGCATTCCTTGAATTTTTTACATAAATCTCTGCTGTCAAAAAATTAAAATTAAAATAATCTAATACGACAGGAAGTACGAAATGATTTTATGTTTTAGATAAAAGAAGCAATCAAGAAGCAATCGGAAAGAATCGATAATACACCATACCACTATAATTTTCAAATCACTTTTAATGGACATCGTTAAAGTGGTCCATAAGGTGCTCAGAGACGTTCTCCATTAGAGAAAACAAATACTCATTACTAGAACATCTAAATACTAACAGCACTAAAAATCTATTAAAAATCCACATTCCGGAATATCGTGTATTCAAATAAATGGGTTACCATTCACTTCGCTTAAGACTTGCAATTTAATTAACACCTGTAGAGTAGAAATCAATCGGCTCGAATGTTATGAATAAATTAAATCTTGTCCTTGGAAAATTTGCATTGAACTGAATACTTGAATCGAAAATCCCACGTTTATGAGAATTTCCACGATACATTGTGTCAACTCCTTGAACACTCTTTTAATAATTTTTATTACAATTTATTCGGCAAATCAAATTTTGTTGGGATCTACGCGATGTAAGAAGATTACAAAAGCAACTACTGTAATAAATCTTATTTCTTGCTTTCTTATATTAATAGGTAAATTAGTCTCATTTTGTGTGATTTTTATAGACACCGTTTGGATTCTCAGGGATCCATTTAATAAAACAAAAACTGAGAAGCCAAGATTTATTATATTAATTACTGGACCGCGGATTTTATGCATTCATGACAAAAATGGGTAGCTGCAATTCTAGCGAGTAGAAACATTAAAAGAATCGAAGAGACAACACATTACTTTTGCTCTGTGAATAGCATTAAAGGAAAATCTAAATTTGTCTTTGGTTCCAGTACCTTGTAATCGATGAAGAAGAATTTTATTTTGTATAAAGATCCGCAGTCTTACATTTAAAATGCAAGTGAAAACTTGCAATTAACAGGTCGTAAGCTTTGGTACATTCAATCTAGTAACGCAAAAATTAATTTTCAATTCTGGACAAATAATTGCGTAGCCTAGATATTGGTGACATGGCAGTCAACGTGTTAAGGCGTCATGCGTCCACCATAGTTGTTGTTGAAGCAGGTTCTACCCCTGCGTCAGAGGGCGGTGCTTGCGCAGATCTCCGAGCAAAGGGTTTCGTGCTGTTCCTTCAATAAATTTATCAATGTCGTAAATTTCTACATTTAGTTCTAACCTCGTGATAACAATTATTTATCCTTTTTTTTAAACTCAAGTCGGTTTCCATAATTAAGCGATTACTAGACTGCGGATTTTATGCATTCATGAGAAAAATGAGTTGTTGAAACACAAAACAGTAAAAGGAGCAAAAGAATATAAGAATATGATCGTGTTATTACCAAATAATTATAATCATTAGCAGTTTCTTGAAACAATACAGCAACGAACGTAATAGAACAAATAATTCGAGCAAATAAAGTGAGCTTCGATGTCGCAAATTTTTTTCCGAATTTCATGTGTTGGTAATTTAAGAATTAAAATTACTTTTCTTCATTAAATATCATCATTGGTTCAGTTCAAATTACACATTATTAATACTACTGTAATTGTAGAAATATTACATCTGAAAATGTATGGCAGAAATCGACGATAAAAGTATTTATGTAATTAGCTTAATTATTTTATCAAACTGCAAAGTGGTGGCGCAAGATTGAATCATTTAATTAGGCAATGTTTCTTTAACAAAAATCAATAATATTACTAATTTATTTGTACTGTAAGGAATCTTTCATACAAAGAAAAAAAATTTTCTTTAATTCTAGTTTTCACAAAATTATGTATAAAAATAAGAAATTACAAACACAAAGGTTTGCAGTCTACTTTCAACCATAGCTGCGGAGTCGGTAGATAAAATTCATAACTCCGACTCCAACTTCTCTTTCTTTTTACCTCCAACTTCGAATTCGAATCCGACTCCGACGCCGATTTCGACTCCGACTCCGAATCCAACTCCGATTCCGACTCCGACTCTCAAAATTGAAAAAATATGTACTCAAAATAATTAAAAGTCGTAATAGAATTGAATAAATAGTTCAAATATTGTATTAAGTCTAAGAATATGGAACAGATAAATTTGATACAACAGAACACGACTGTTACTTGCTCACTTTCAGGAAATAGTTAGAAAATACATATCAATTTGAAAATTACTAACGATAAAGTTTCCATTTTCTAAAATTAATATAATCTCATAGAGACACTTGTAGCTTTTAATGATTTATAAACAAAAGAGCCGGGGTTGGAGTCAGAGTCGATATATTTTTTTCCGATTCTGACTCCGACTCCAGGAGTCGATATACATAGCTTTTTCTTACTCTGGCTCCGACTACAGTGATCAGCAATTACTCCCAAACTCCGACTCCGAAGCCCTGCTTGTAACACAGATTTTTAGTCACGTCTTTTTCGTATGTTTATTACAGAAATTGCGTTCCAAGTTTTCTAGAAACTTGTTAGAATTTACCAAGAAGGAAACTTAAAATTTGTTAACCCTCCGACAGCGGAACCAGGATCAAATTTCAATTTCTACCGATTGAATCGAATGAATAAAATATTACATTGGGAATGTCAAGACGATTGTTGGATCTATAAGAAATATTTTCAAAAATATGTTTAAAAAAAATTGATGTGTGCTTAAACCACATAACTGAAGTGAAACTTCTTTCTTTAATTTTCTTCGAATTTTTATTAACACTTTATGACATTTAATTTTCTATGATTCTATTATTGAAACAATTGGCTTGTGATAGCTAAAATATGATATAAATATTCTTGAATCAATTTTGTCTAAATGTCTTGCAAATACTGCATCGAGAGTTGTTCCTGATCTTGTTGTCGCTTCATTAGGATTATTTACGATTTCCAATCTTAATTTACTTCTAAAAAATTCTATTAATAATTTTGATTGTTCCGATGCAAAGTTCATGTTCAAATCTCCACTTAGCATCATCGGAATTTTATCATAATCTTTATTAAGCAATGCCGAATCCTCAACCGTATATGCTAATACAATAGAATTTCGTTTCGTCGTTTCATCGTTTCATCGCCAGATTGGTTTTACTCCTACCGTGTCGAGGTTTTACTAAATCGTTTCATCGTTTCATCGCCAGATCGGTTTTACTCCTACCGCGTGGAGGTTTTACGCCTACCGTGTCGAGGTTTTTCTAAATCGTTTCATCGTTTCATCGTTTCATCGTTTCATCGCCAGATCGGTTTTATTCCTACCACGTCGAGGTTTTACGCCTACCGTGTCGAGGTTTTACTAAATCGTTTCATCGTTTCATCGCCAGATCGGTTTTATTCCTACCGCGTCGAGGTTTTACGCCTATCACGTCGAGGTTTTGCGCCTAACGCGCTTAAAGAAGTTTCACTTCAAAATTGATCATTAAAGCTGTGAATGGTCTTGAGCAACGTTAATTTTATAATTGTGAAGAAGGTCCGCTGTTCAAGGGTTAAGCCCATTTCATTAATTAAGATTTAAATGCGTCATGCGTGAAAGTGAATGTTCGTTATGCATCGCGTACGATGTAAAATCGAATAGTATTTCTAATGTAATGGATCCTCGAGGTGTTCTGAATCATTGCAGGCTCTTACTCGCGTTTCGTTATCGGAGAACAAGCTTCCTTGATAGGACTGAATATCGAAACGGGCCGAGCGACATCGATTACCAATTACAGCCGCTAATGGCTAACATTTAGAGCTATCCGCAGTGCACGAACGGGAACAACTAGCCGACACGAAATCCGCAAATAAACTGTGGGAAGTGGTGGGGAGCGGAGGGGGCGGTGGTAGCCTAATTCGTTTTATTAATTTAAAAATCCGCGGTGAGTTTAACCATGAAAGCGTGCTATCCCTCATCGTCACTCATTGTCAGTCAACGAGTCGTCTGAAGAATGGTATAGTTTCACATACAGAAAATAAATCTTCTATAAATGAACCCTCGACGACGCTACAATATAAATTATACTAGAAACGTATTGAGATAATAAATTTTAGTTAAATTCACAAATAGTTATATTATTAATAGATATACATTGAACAATTATTAGCATAACTTTCATTGGGGGTAATTTTATTTTAACCGTTATCCGTGACGAAACTTTCCAAATGCAAAAATAGTGATTTCATTTTTCGTTTGATTAAAATATTATTAGTGCTTGCATATGATTATATTCTTTATTTATTTTTATTTACATCGTTAGGGTCTTAAAATAATAACACCACTCATTGTACAATCATTGTTTAATAATACGATAAAAAACTAAAACTGTATAATAAATGTATAATCGTTATAGTATATCATGACTGTTGTTAAGCTCATCTACACACGGCGGATGCAACGCACATAAGGGCGCGGGAACTCGGAGACGACAACAAAAATCAAACGTAAAGCTTATGCCTAATTTCTATGTGTATCTATCAGCGGCACTGTTGCGCATGGGCTGAACAATTCTTATTCGTATATAAATAAAAATAAAAGTATATATTCCATATTTATCTTTATTTTTGAGAAATTTTGTAGTGAATAGTTCTCCAACAGATTTAAATTTCGTTTTAACCTAGAATGATTTTAATTTTACAAAGCTAAACGTACATATACATACGTCAGTGTCCCTGAAAGGATTTAATTTTACATAATAAAAAAACTAGTTATCATACGATACTAAATAAAATAATCAATCAAACGGAGCATACAGTCGTAGACAAAAGTTTTGGCACAACTGGCTTTGGATTATTATCGCTGCAAATGAACACAATTATACTGCGTCAGTTTCTTTAAAAATTATACTGATTAATGCCTGTAGCCTTTAAATGTCAAACAATACTACGTATGTTAAGAACCATTTGTACAAAAGCAGAGGTATAGAGACACTTATAATCGAAAAGTATATGTACATATGTAGTATTATATAATTCGGTCATTTAATATTTTGTGTGTAGTCAACTACAGTTAATTTTCAAAGGAATATTATAAAGAATAATATAAACGTGAAAGTATATTATAATATAAATATAATAGTTCTAAAGAAATTAACCGAATATTACTTTATTTTTACAAACTCTTTCCTTTTTGATAAAAAAATATTGATACCTTGCTACAGAAATGAATTGATAATTTTTTAAACATTAAGTAAAATACTCAAAATTAATATTCGCGATATTAACATTACTGGAAGTATTGGGTTCGACAAAAGATATTTTGAAATATTTTGCCAGTATTTTTCATGGCAATTTTTAATAGAGTTACAACAAACAGAGAGAGTCGCTGAGAATAGTTATTGTCAAAAGAGAAGTGAAAGAATGTTTCGTCAGAGACCGTTAAAAGTTTAAACGAATATTACTGGGGATTTTTTAGAATTTTTTAGGCAATTTCATGGTTCCGAGACCATTGTTCATCTGTGGTTTCCTGTTATTGCAACATGAGGCAGAGAAAGAAGTGACGATTTAAACGAACGTTGTCACTTTTTCGGACCGTTTGGTCCGTGCTAATGACATTCCGCTAAAAATGAGTTAGATCTCGGTGAAAAATGCAGAGAACAGAATTTCACGTTACTGGCTGGACGTTTCAAAAACGCAGGAATATATTAAGCTGTCCCAAAAGTTCGGTTCGTTTTCGATTAATGCACACAATGCAAATCCAATCTAGACTTTTAAGAAAGCACATTGCGTGATGATATATGTAGAAGCAAGTTTAGGGGGTAATAAAACGTTAACACGTTCCGTGCCGGACCGTTTTTTTGAAGACTTTCCGTTCAGGCCGCGTGGGGCGTATACGCTGTTTTGTCCCTGGCGTATGCCTTACAATGATGAAAGTAGTGCAAAATTGTAATTATCAAGGACAAGGTGTACAATTTAAGATGCATAACACAACAAAGCAATAAATTTATTTTTCTAGGTATTAATTTAACAAATACCTGGCTGAACATTACTCTACCAAGCGAGTCGCATCCTCGCACATAATATTTTTTATGATGTTTATATTAGTTTAAAATAAAACATTTTAGTTGAAATATATTTAATATTTATGTGACAAATTTGTATACAATCACAAAGGCGTGTTACGGTGAACTTTGTTAAAACATTGCAAACATAAATGTGGTTTAAGTTTGCAACTTTTATAGTACAATTTCTTGCCGATTGAAAACCTAAATTTTTAACACTTTTTCCTAACAAATTTTACAGCACCTTCTTATCGCGTGTCCAGCTGAAACAAGTATACGCCCCACGATCACATAAACGCAGCAGCAATAGTATTAAGATGTCCATAATTGACTGCATTATAAATTTTTAAGAAATTTTTCATTTTACAATGATAATACCCAGTGGCTTGAACGGAAAGTTCAGCGTGGGGCGCATATGCCCCACGTGGCACGGGATGTGTTAACGAATATATGATCATGTTGTTTGTTTATGCTCGTGTTATTTCACAATATTAAACATACACATTGTGAAAGAAATTTTTGGGACAACCTAATACATTCAGATGATTCGTTATTTTAATTCACTAATTCTGTATCAAACAAATTAACACTAACTCGTGTTAGTCACAATTTTATAATTACAGAAATTGCAATGATGCTTCCATTAGAAATTATTAAATAAATTTCTTCCTTCAAGCGCGTATTGTTATAAAAATTGTGAAAAATCTAAATAAATTCAGTCTTATAATTTTTATAAAACAACGTATACTAGTCACATTTTGTGCACGGTACGATTAGTGTTAATATCTGTTATGAATAAATTTGTAACAGTGGACTTTATATTGCAACAAGTTTCTTTATACAGCACTAATCTTTAATTCTATAAGTATAATATAATTCGACTGTATCGTACGTATGCGTGTGCATACCGGGTGGGTTCAGTGAACAGTGCTTGTACGTTGTACATAGTAAAAAGCGGAAAAAGGAGCGATTCATATATTGAATGAGGCGGTGAATTTGAATACGCAATTCTAACAATATCAAACTAAATTGAATACATGATAATTAAATTGAAACGAATAAGTGTATACTTTATCATGCAAATTAGGCTAATCTAAAGAGGCAGGGGTTCAATGAAAACGTATTTCTCTTTCAAATAATTTTATTAAGTTGAAAATAATGGTATTCGTTGATTTTTCCGATATTTTTACTGTTTTGTATTTCATCCACTAATTTTTGTTATAAATGCATCAATCAAATATTTAAAAAATACTGCAAATGAGATGCGTTGCATTTAGTAAAGTATCAACATTCTTATCGGAACAAATGATGGCAGTCTGTTACTTTCAATTACTCTATAATTTATTTTCATAAACTTCTACAAGCTAATGATGAAATTTTTATGGGCTTTTTAATATCCATCTAGCTGGGCCACGTATTCAAATGTAAACACTCTTATTGCCTCAATAAGAGTCAAGTATGAGGTCTTCAATAACCACTAGATTATGAACCTTTATGGAAATTCAAGATTTCAAGGAACTGTTTAATGAAAACGGGAGCCAGTTACATAACAATTACTCTTTCAAAAAGAATGTACTAAAATGAAAAACCAATATTCATATTTACTTCGTATTTAAATAGTATTCATTTAGTAGCATTTATCAATTTTAATGCGACGGTACGAAATACTTCCTTATTTTATCATAAACTGTTAAAAAAATTTTGGACAGTTCTATTCACTAAGTGGACCACGTCATCGACGTGAATTCCATTTACATATATCCGTACACTCTTTAAAAAAGAATAACCGTTTTAAAAGCTGCAATGTTATATTTGCATTATTTATAATTTTTGAACAAATTCCGACCAAATGCAATGTTTAAAAATTGTCATTAAATCCCTCTAGCTTCTCCAAAAAAAATAAAATCCACGTTTGACAAAGTTTTAACACTAAACCTATTACTGCTGATCAAATGTTTGATTTCACATTTTGTGTTTCACAAATATTGAAGTTATAAAGATACTTTCATGGGAATCGATTCAATAGATTTTTAAGTTTTTCAAGCATAAATACATTACAATACAAATCGCATAGTATCGAAATGAAATTAAATTTTGTTATTCCCTTTTAAAGAATGTGCGAATATTAATGAAAGTCACTGCAAATGTCAAATTCAGTAGTCAACGTTTCACCGTACAATTTACAATGGTTCTGCATAATTCGAGGCTGAAGGGAACGATCTATCAACGAAAGGGCAGAAATCTGGTGCGCCTAATAGGTATTATAAACGACAGTTGACGTAATTAGAGGTCCCCCAGGGGCAAATAGGTGGCCATTTAACCAGGAGCAAACATTTACATATTATCAACCGGTCTGCGCGGCTCGTCGCGGAAAGAATTTTGAAACGGGGCCCTGGGAATGATCGCTGGGTGCCACGTCGCTCGTGTGGAACGGTAATGGAACCGGAGGGGTTGATAGAACACACGCAGCCGCTTTAATGCGTGCCGATTACACGCACCCGTGGGCTCACGCACGCGACCGCTCGCAGCTTCGTGCAAACTATACCTAGATACATGCGTCAAGCAGGTGCTCACCAGAAGAATTTCATCGGAATAATTTCGATTCGTTTCCTATCGTACGTCATCGTAATCGCACTGCCAAATTGCGCTGGCCGACAAGTATAATCAGCCAAAAAATGCACCCTTCAACAATACATCTCATTTATCTATTTATAGTTTATTTTAACGTGGCCGCATTAACTGCGAAGTCATTAACGACCACATGTCTAAACACGTGCACTAAATCTGGTAAATATTTACATTAAAGAAGCCACCTCCGATTTCAGTGACTTTTTAATGTCTTGTCAAGGTCATCACCCTGAGTAACGTTCTGAAGGTTTTAGTTGGGAGTCGCTGTTTATAAATAACTTAGGGTAAAAAAAGTTTATTATCGGAGTTAAGTAGTATTAATAGATAAAAGCATTTTAATGATTGAAAGAGTGAGTGGAGTAGTGTTAGGCTTAGGTTAGGATTAGTCAATTATTTATTAATACTAAACTGATAGTGAGCCACCTCCGATTTCAGTAACTTTTTAATGTCTTGTCAAGGTCATCACCCTGAGTAACGTTCCGCAGGTTTTAGTTGGGGGTCTCTGTTTATAAATCACTTAGGGTAAAAAAAGTTTATTATCGTAGTTTAGTAGTATTAATAAATAAAAGCATTTTCATGATTGAAAGAGTGAGTGGAGTAGTGTTAGACTTAGGTTAGGGTTAGTCAATTATTTATTAATACTAAACTGATAGTGAATTATCTTTTCTTGAGTTCAACGACAGAGATTTCAGTGAGAAAGGTAAATAGAAGCATTGTGTTCATTATACCGGTACCAGTACCAGTACACAGATGTAAGTTATATCTGGGAAATTATTATTAGAGTCTATCTTGAAGAAGAAACATATTTATTGTTTTGAGGGAGTGGCTGCCACCCCCCCCCCCCCGCCTATAAATCTAAACCCAAGCCTACTCCAACTTTTGCTTCAGGCAATAACTTTTTTATAAACACATATACCTCCAACTAAACTATTCAGGGCGTTACTCAGGGTGATTACCTTGACAACATATGAAAAAATTATTCAGCACAAAATTACTGGCACAGTTCAAAGGCCCGCGTCTCTTTGTGTCCGAAACTGTCGTCGTCCATTACACAAGTAAATATTATCCGAATTATATGATATTTGGTATCATTTTCATTAGAAAAATGTCATGAATATGTTGGTGAAAGTTCCCTAAAAAAATAATAAAAAATAAAGAAGTTTTATCATTGGATTAGTAGTGGTCTCACCGATATACTCGACCCGTATTATATTACACTTCTCGGCGACCGAGGCGTCTCGAGCTACACGGCCCCTCACGAAATATATCCCGCGGTAGTGGGGATAGTTCTGGGACAATTATAGGTCAGATACTTGGGACATTTATCGATAAAATACTATAGTCCGTTATTGGGGAAACATTACACTATCCTAATAATAAAATGCGTATATTTAATTTTTGTTAGCCAATTTTTATTGTTATATTTATATTTTTGTTGGCCTCCTTGAGACAGAAGATCTAGTTTTCAGCATGTTTTCCTCCGAATCGAGACGCGAGACGAGATCACTGATTAGCGAGTCGCACTCACGTGCTCGTGCATGACGATAATAAACAGTGGGTAACAGATGATCAGCGTTGCATTATACACGCGTTCCAAAGCGCGAGCCGCTCGATGCGCCGAGGAAGAAAGCAGAAAAAGCGTATTATTGTGTAACGGAAAACGAGCGTATGACCTGTACACACGGCGCATACGTGTATCATCGACAAATCAAGTCGGCGACGACGCCAGAAAAACCATCAGTAACAATTTACTAATAACTGGTATACAACCGGCGCGAGTCATTCTCTGACTTAATTCGCACTCGTTAGGCTCATTTTGCGGCATTTCACGGCGCGCTGAAAGCGCTGCCGACAACAAAAAGAACTATCCCAATGATTTCATCGTGCAGAATCGATACGCGCGATACATACAATCGATGCCTCATGCATCGGCGGCGCCAACACTGTACGACTTCTTTCACAATTTCAATGATTTGAGTTTCTTTTTCCTCATTAACCCCTTGTCGTATTTTAACGAGTCAGACTCGTGATGAAGATTTTAAATAAAAAGTAACAAAGATGAATCTTACACCTTTCTCTTTAGACGAAATAAAATTTTACTTTTGTGTAATCAATATTTAAGCATTGAAGTAAATGTAGTCGTGAAAAAAATTAATTTTCTTTCCTCTTCTGTGACATTTTTGGGGATGAAGCCGTTATAATTGTTGTAGCTGTAAAGAAAATGGTATGGCAAGGGGTTAATTTCTTAGACGAGGCGAAAAATTGATTTCCATCGTGTATGTACAATATCCTTGACACGTTGATTGCCACACTACAAAGTCGTGAAATTTCAACGAAATTAATGTAATTTAATTAATAAAACCGAAAGCGGAGAGATATATCATTAGACAGCGGATCTTTATGGAAAATAGAAAGTTTTTACCTGAATTGCAACAAACTGGGATGAAATAGACATTTATTTTCTTTCTAAATATGTTTAATAGGTTGAAAATAATAGAACAGTACTTTTAAATTCGTCAACCGATTTCGATGAAATTTTCAGCATGTGCATAATTAACATAGATCTACAAAACGCGTATAAAAGCTGAATCATCTAAGCTGTACTTAAAAGTATCTTGTTGATATAGAAACGCACATCCATTGCCTTTGGCTGAGTGAGATCCATCGGTATATATTTTGATATAGATGTTCAGGCAGTGAATGGATTTATCATGGGATATTAACAAATAACTATTTATTTAATACAACATATTAATGTGGGATCAGGACCCCCCAGACCAAATAGTGTATGGAGATTAGGAAAAGTGGGAGGGTTCCGTGGGTATGTGTAAGAGTTGATCAGCTAAAACTGCGAGGTCCCGGGTTCGATTCCCGGCGCGGAATTCCTCATTTTTCGTAAGATCTTACATTTGGGGGCTCGTCCGGGATGGGTGGAACACCGATGGCCGCATGGTGACAGACGACGAACGCAGTGAGCAAGCGTTGCGAAGGCGGTCGCACGTGAGCGAAAGGACGACGAAGTGAAGCAGCGATGGGCAATTTTGCCTCAATTGAGGCAAAACCGTCCACACCGTAGCGCCCTCTGTCCCCTTCCAACAAGCGCGGTACAATGGGGCAACGAAGACGCGAGACATCAGCGTACGCAACGAACGTGCGCACTGTATGAAAGAGAGGTTGGTGGGAGAAGCAGGCGTTTGAGGGGCTCCACCCGTGCCCACCACTGAAGTGAAGTAAGGGGCACATCCAGGGAAAACTACTATAGAGCGCAGTAGGATGGTGTTCCCGAAAAGTGACGAAGTTGATCACGAGTTGTGTTGATGGCGCTGAGGCCAAAAAAGACGATGGCGCTGCGACGGACATTCGGGGGCGAATGCCGGAGCAGGATGGCCGAGTGTGGAATCAGGACCTCCCAGACCAAATACTGTATGGAGATTAGGAAAAGTGGGAGGGTTCCGTGGGTATGTGTAAGAGTTGATCCGCTGCAACCGCGAGGGCCGGGTTCGATTCCCGTCGCGGAATTCTTCATTTTTCCTAAGATCCTACATTAATAAGAACCATTCTACATCACAGCCATACTTTTAAGTAACAAAATCGCTTTACACAATAAATGTTTCTCACTCATTCTCACCACAGATATCCACACAATAGTCAGGGTAGTTCTCGATTTTTTCTGAGAAAACAGATTTAACTTAAAAAACAGATATTTAATAAAATATCTGGGTAACGGAATTATTTATACAGAATTGAAAATTAATTTTTACGTTGGTAGATTGAGTGTACAAAATTTCCTTACGATCTGAGGAATAGAAGAGGTTTGAAACAGTAATTAATATCACAAAACTAAACTTCTTAGTTTTTGTTTTATTAAATATATTGCTTTGATTTTGTGTAATTTTTATGATTGTGGAGTGGGCGCTGAACATGTTAAAATATAGTGGATATGTATTCGATTTGGAGAAATTTTCAAAGATTCTATTATGTTTGGAGAAGTCATTTTCCGAGGCGGTTCAATTGGAAGTTAAAAATTTATAACTGTTCGATATTTGGATGTAAGTTTATTCAAATGGTATTGTTTAATTGCATTTGAACAATTTATGCCAATACTACTACCAATACTAGAAGCTCTGCGTTCTTATGAAAATTACAAAACGGCCCTCATCGAGACTTCGATGCATTACTAACTTGATTCATTTAATAACACTGTTCAACAAATTGCAACTTTTTTTATGTTTCTCAATTACTGTGCGGTGGTTCTTATTGACTTTTTCGCGCTGATTCCGACTCTGCCCTTACTTTTTCTCCTACACGCACAGTTTTTGAGAAACATGACTTTGAAAAAAAACCTATTTTTCAACTTTTAACAAATATTGTGATGTTATTATAAAAGATATTGAATTGTTCTTTGCAGCAAAAGATTCTTTAGACTTTCCCGAATACAGTGATATCCAATATTAATACATTATGAATGTTTAAACGTTTTTAAACAATCATTAAAGACGGAGAGACACCATTTTTGCACCAATTTTTGGGGACATTTTTGAATTTATCTCAAAAAATAAGGGTCCAACGTCAAATCGAACTATATCACGCGATAGAGCAGACTTTTATCTTGAGAAACCCATCTTTGAAGTTTGCAACATCAACGTTTTTACCAAACCAAAAAGCAAAATATCTATGCCCGACATGCGCTGCCGCCAGTGGTGCTCTTCCACTAGCACGGTCCTTCGTCACGATACGGCGCGACGCGGTGCGGCGTAACGGCGATGCAGTGGGTAAAAGCGCAAATTACGTTAGCTAATTTGAATGTTAAATTTTATTAAATGTTGTACTATTGTTATTCATTATTTACTAGTACATTTATTCTGTATAAATTATTTTATGTACCTTTTTAACGTTAGTCTATTGTTCATAGTAAGTATATTTCATACTAAAAAGGTCTTTTGTAACAAAAAAATAATTTAATAAGTTTTTCTTTTGTATTTAGTTTTCTTTATTAAGCATTTCCACAATAAGCGATTTTAAATAGATTTTTATATTAAATTATTTTTTGTTACAAAAGACCTTTTTAGTATGAAATATATAAATATTATACATAATTTATAAATAAGCTGGCATAATTGCGCGTTTTTGACCACTGCATCGGCGTTACACTGCATTTGGCCACTGTATCCCGACAAACGACCGCGCTAGTAGAAGAGCACCACTGGCGGCAACTCATGTCGGGCGCAGATATTTTGCTTTCTGGTTCGGTAAAAACGTTGATGTTGCAAACTTCAAAGATGGGTTTCTCAAGATAAAAGTCTGCTCTATCGCGTGATATAGTTCGATTTTACGCTGGATCCTTATTTTTTGAGATAAATTCAAAAATATCCTCAAAAATTGGTGCAAAATTGTTCTCTCTCCGTCTTTAATGATCATTGAAACATGTATAAACAATCATAATGTATTAATATTGGATATCACTGTATTCGGGAAAGTCTACAGAATCTTTTGCTGCAAAGAACAATTTAATATCTTTTATAATAATATTGCAATATTTGTTTAAAGTTGAAAAATATTTTTTTCAACATCATGTTTCTCAAAAACTATGCGTGTAGGAGAAAATGTAAGGGCAGAATCGGAATCAGCACGAAAAACTCTATAAGAACCGTCCAACGGCTATTGAGGAACAAATTTGGTGTTGGACAGTGTAATTTTGCACAAGTTCGTGTTTCCTGGGATCTTCTTTCATTCACCTAATGAAAGAGTGATAATTCATAATCTGGTTATGCGTCGTTGTAAATAATTGTGATTGAAAAGAAGCCACTTGCTTATGTATAGTATAGTTCTGCACTTTGTTATTGAATAAAAAGAGACACCGAACATAGCCGAACGTATATACGTTACAACTTAGTATTTCAGAGAAGTCAGTGTGTTGCAGTTTACGAATCGTTTCAGCGAAATCGCGACCATGAACGTCGACTACGATTCGCGTGCGGTCGCCAAGAGAGTTGTTTTCAGTTTTTCCGACTTTTCCTCGCGGCGATGATCTCATTGTTTCAGCTGTTATCAACCGCTTATCGGGATTTAGAAGCAATCTCAGCGCTCGTTTCGTCGATTTGTTTGAAACGTCAGGAACGAAGCGCATTTCGACGTGAAAATCCGTTGGCAGAATTTATCGCTGATTGTAACGCAATACGCGTTATCGGTCGTGAATTAAACGTCAGGCGTCTGTTTTCGAGCTCCGTTGCAAGGTGAACACGAGAATCGAAAAGGAATACACCCATTATCGCAATTGCAATCGACAGCTTCACATTTGACCGAAGACTAAATCAAAATACAATATTTAACACGATAACTTTCGGTTGTAAAAGATATGTTTACTTTTGCTACACGAAGTTCTAAAATGAGAATATTGTATTTGCTCCGATTATTAACCCTTTGCACTCGGAGCTATTTCAACTAAAAAACCAAACATTTCTTCTAACCTAGAATATTTCCATTGTACATAATTTATTTTCATTATATGCGTAAGAAACTGATATAGTACCTCATACAATATTTAAATGTTTAGTAATTTATTATATATAAACAAATTTAATCATGTAAACAATATTCTGAATAATGGTGTAGCAATTTGTAGTGGCGCCTCAGAGTCGCCATTCGAGTGCTAAGGGTTAAAAAGGATTATTTTTGTAAATCTTGATACGTGTAGATAAGCATTGTATACTATACAAAATGATGTAATGCAATACTTTGTTCGAGTTTTGATTTTTTTTTATTTTTTTAATTCGAATTAACCTGGCATCGCAAATATCTTCTGATTCTACAAATATGTGTTTTATAACATCGACGTGCAGTTAATCTGTTGTGTACTTACAATGGTTGGGTAAATATTCCTTTGTGAACATTTGTATCAACTTCTGCGCTCCTTTCTATCTTTCAGATAATCCGACCGTATGTACGTTGACAATAAAACAAAAACTCGGTAAGTATGTATGTATGTATGTGGACCAAGTACGTCTCAGTGATTGTAATGATCTTGAAATGTGTTGTCAAGGCCAATGTCACAAATAACTTTTTTATATCATATTCTAACTTATAATTAGACGGCGGATTTTATCCATTTATGAAAAAAGCAAGCAGGTGCAATTTGAAACAAGAGAGTATAGTAGATTAAAAAACATTTAAGAACATCAATGTATATACTAGCTTTGACTTCTTAAAATTATTAAATGAAGGAAGTTATTTAGCTCCTGTTTCTTGCAATTGATACAAACGTCTTATATTTTGCACAAAACTCAGCAGTCTACTCATAAGTAACCATTAGACGGATCATTGTGCAAAGTAAAAATGTTTTGAGTCAACTGTAAGAAACAGAAGCTAAATTAGACTGTATTCCTTCTTTAACTACTTTTAATAAGTTGTAGATAATATATGAATATTCTTAAATTCGTATAATGTGTTCACAGTGTTGTATTTCATCTATCCATTTTTGTCATGAGTACATAAAATCTACAGCTAGTTATTATATATACCGGGTGTACAAAATAAAATGTTACAAGCTGTTTTCTCATAATCTAATGGAGATATCGACTTAATTTTTTTTTAAATTAAATCGTTAAGGAGGACTGATATTTTAGTATGGGGTAATTTTTGAGGGGAGAAAGGGGAGCCCCCCAACATTTTTTTAAAAGGAAAGTATTATTGATTTCTGTTACTGTGATACTTCTCATTAAAGTGAACAATATTTACTTGAACCTTTTTTTTCTATTGTGCAAAAACACTTTCCATTTAAAACAAATGTTAGAGGCCCCCTTTCTCCCACCAATAAAGTATCCCAAAAATGTTAATACATGCTAAAATATTATCCTTCCTTAACCATTTAATTAAAAAAAAATTAAGTCAATATCTGCATTAGATTCTTGTAGAAAATTCTTCTAGAAAATAGCTTGTAACACTTTATTTGGTACACCCTGTATACATATGTATACATTAATTCTTATGTATTATACAATATATTAATTTTAGCCCCAATGACTTACATGAAAGCAATACCCTTAGAAAATTCTTTACATATTTTTTTCATGGAACAAATATTTTAGATTCTGTATGATAAACGTTCCATGAAAACAAATTATTTTAGAATGTTTTGTTTGAAAATGTTCCATCAGAGGAATACAAATAAGATTCGAATTCTCTACATAAATAATACAAATAAACAACATACTCGGAATATCATTTAACTGTAAGTGTTATTCAATATCTCCAGAGTACTATCTATTGAATTCATTAAAAAACTCTTCTTTATCTGTCCCCATCGAAACTTATAATGTGAGGACAGTTTTAAATAATGTTTCAAGGTTCACGTTTTAAGTGGGGCCTATTAAAAAGTGCCACAACTTTCCGATCTCTATAAACACTTGACTCAACTGTATTTTCAATATTGATGCTTACCATTTGCGCCCAACGAGAAAACCTCCATTCTACCCGGACTCTAAACCGATCCGAAAGCTTCCAAGCCGTGACCTTAACTAACTGAAATTAGTGTGACAACGAGAAAATTGTCACGGTCATTAACTAATCGTTCCACTAGACCGTCCGAGTTAATGCGAAAGCCGCGTACGCGAAAATTAAATTCTCAAATGAAGTGCAGGCGTACTAGCCGATGCACGGCGCAGAGGAAACAAAACATCGACTCACTGACTGAAACATCTCTTTTTTTTTATGTTTTAGAAAACAATTTACATAAGGGGGACTTTTAAGAATTTTTTTTAGAATTTCTATTGGATATCTGGGGCTATTCTTCACCTATTCTTCTTACAAGAAGAAGACGCGGTCATCGGGTCTTAGATTTTGTAGAAACTTTGCATACTGGTAGATTTCTCCTGTTTATGAAAATTTAGCATTACAGGCGTCGATACTCAATAATTTTTAAGATATTTAGAATTTAAATTTCATTATGCCCGTTAAGCCGTTAAATACAGTTTTGGTTGAAATTTTTGTCAAGTGCCAAACGGCGTGATGGTAACGTACTAGATGGGACTCACAACATGGTAGGGGGGTGGGGGGTGTAGAGGCCAGCAACCCCTTCGATCGCGGAGTCGCTTCTCGTCGTATCGAACTGCTCCAGAATCTTTCGATTTGTGCACAGATTGTTCAATATAAATTGTGCCCTATTAACACGTTGAGACGTGTGCATAAGAATGAGTGGCACGAGTACGATTTCCGTTGGCCCTCGTTTTGATCCGCCCCCTTCACGACCTAACCACAACTCATTCTATTCACATGATTTTTCCATTACTAGTTCAAATTCAGGATGACAGCTACAATGCAAAGGTTGAGCGAATAAAATTCCATTTTCTACAAAAAAGGTCTCTTGATATTTTGCCATATTTCGCATAGTTACCAAGATATTTGCAAATTTATAAAAAACAGGAAATTGACTTTACCGGCTAAACCAGGCCAATTTGACTCCATGTTATATATACATTTTTTTCTTGAAATAACCCCAAGAACAAAAATATAACCTCAAAACGAGGGGCCACGGAAATCGTACTCTCCCCGAATGAGTAAATGCGTCTAACAAGGAGAAAACGCGATCATCGGGTCTTAGATTTTGTCGAAACTTTGCATACTGGTAGATTTCTCCTGTTTATGAAAATATAGCATTACAGGCGACGGTACTCAATAATATTTGAGATATTTACAATTTAAATTTCATTATGCCCGTTAAGCCGTTAAATATAGTTTTGGTTGAAGTTTTTGTCAAGTGCTAAACGGCGTGATGGTAACGTACTAGATTCATTACCGGGAAGGTCAGTGTTCAACTCCCTTTTTCCTTTTTCTCCATTTTTTCTTTTTTTCTGTTCAGTTTATCTATTTTAATTAATTGTATTTTGCACATGAAAAATACACTCATAATATCTATAGGAAAGAAAATATAAAAATTTTATTGAAAAGGAACATAATATGAAAGAAACACTAACTTCATCAATCTTAACGTATCTCAAAGTTAGATACTTTATCCTGGGATTGAAACTATTTTGAAAAAAAAATATGAAAAGTACTAGGGTTCGCAAGAAAAGTTTACTCTTTTCGTTTGATTAGTTAAATACATATCTTTCAAGAAAATATTAGAAATAAAAAAGCAAATATAAATTTTACGTCCAATATCTAAAGAAATGTGTAAAGAAATAATTAAGTTTCCTCTAAAGTGATTTATTTCACTAGTCTTTTAATTATTGTGCACGTCAGTTAAAAAATCATAGTTTCGAGGAACATGCGTACTATACAATAAATAATAAGAAGAATTGAGCTAAAAAAACCCTTATACTTCAAGATTATTTGTTTACCTCCCCAAGGGGTCTAGTCCCATATGTCCAACAGTTATTCTGAAAACAATTGCTCAAAGTCACTTGTTTTCGCTGCCGTTACCCGAGAAAGCCCCACTAAACAAAAAATCAGATCTTTTACTTTTTGTATAAAACTTAAAAATCAAATTCAGTAAGTAACGGTCTAATTTTTCCAAATGACTAGACCGACATTATAAGGTTTAATTCAAATCATCAATTGGATTCAACAAGTACACATTTCTTTCCACTTTAATTACATTCTACTACAATTCGATTTTAAATCAAACTTAAGTTTATTAATAGTAATGTGTACCTTTACAGTCAGCTAGATTAAGCAATAAATAAACTTTAAAATAATGTGTAATAAACAGATTGCTGATTTTTATGCAAAATAAAAATTGTTTCACCGCGTGAAAATAGATTCACCGCGTCCACTCAACAGTCTGCGCGCCCTCTTTCTATTCTTTAATATACTCTATCTTCCTCTGCTCTGTTTCGAAACACGACGCGTGTGTACAGTAGTAATAAAGTTGTGCAATATTAATTAACAAGTCTGTGTTTGCTTAAATAATACTGATTCTCTAATCCTTGCTGAATATCCTGGACCACTAAATCTAACAATTACAAGATACGGGAGCTATACATTTAATTCTTTCCTTACTCATTTTAATAAGTCAGTAAGTAAGTAAAAATTGTCTGCATTCATTGCAAGATGTCTTTCCTTATTCATTTTAATAAGTCAAAAATAACATAATAGTATTTTTAAATTCTTGAAATATTTTTACTGTTTTCAATTTGATCTCCCCCTTCTTGTCATAAGTGCATAAAATCTGAAGTTTAATAATAAGAAATATAAACATCAAGATTCATTTGAACAAATTATATGAAAAGAAATGTAATATAGAAAGATATAATAAGAAATATAATTTCACAGTCTTGTAAATGAAGATTAAACTAATTGAGATTCGAATAGTCACGTTATGTATCCACTTTCACGCGATACAATTCACAGGCTTCAATTTTCACGACTTTTGTTCGTACAACAGTGTTTTCCTGTATCCGTTTGTCGATACAATCTGCGCATCATTGTCACCTATTCACAAATTCGTTCCGCACGATCATTTTTTAAGTTATCCTCGTGTTGGAGAAAACAAATGACAGACGAAATTGGCTGAAATAATGTGCTCTATTGTATTTTGTTTTGAACCTAATCGCGATGTTGTGCGCAACGTGTGAGCACACCTTTTGTTCTCCAAAACTCACGGATTTCTTTGTGGATGTTCGTTTTACAAAAGCATAATAATTCTCGTTGGCGGAGCCATCGCTGGCGTGTGGACGTGGCAGCCGTGGAACATGCGATCCGAGATTTTTCTTCTTTTTTGTTACGGGACAAGCATGAATTCCCCGAGGTACGCCGATAACCGCATTATCGTGCTCGAACGTTTGACGTCCACGTGCACGTGTCTATCATCGTTTCGTGTCTGAAGCAAACTTCGCGTTCGACGGCTCGGCCTCAGAAAAAAATTCGTCGACTTCAATCCTCGATATCATCGGTACACGGAATTATACCGAAAAAGATTTCCCCGCTTTTCATCGAGGATTTACAGTCACTCGCATAAATATTCGGACACTAGTAAAAAGACGATGACTTTTTTTAATATCGTACCCTAGGCTACTTGTCCCAAATACTGTGCCATCAAGCTAACTTGTTACTTTCTGAATTCATTAATGAATTATCTGATTTTAATTACACCTGCACAAAATGTATATTGATTCTCAAACTCTTTTTTTATTAGAATATCTTTTTCAAAGTAAAAATATTAATATTTCACAGTAATGTAATAAAAATAACGGTTCTTGCTCGAATTAGTGTGCCTTTAAAAACGCATGGGACACATTAGTGTGCCCCAGTTAACCCATTAACAGCCATTGTCTCATTTATGGCACGCGATTTTAAAGTAACATAATATTTTATTAAGTAACATAAAAAATATTTGTCCCAAAAATGGGACATGCTGTATTTTGGTAAGTATGAATATTTTTAATATTTTTTCTCTCACAATATCTTCATTTGTACGTAGATAGCACATACTAAATGAGAAAATAGCCGAATTTACTTCCACCGAATTGTGACTGTTAATGGGTTAATGTTCCTGTCCAAAATTTGTGTGTCTCCAGTTAATGTGCTCGGCCATATTTGTGTGTCTTCAATTAGTGTGCCTGACTGAACACTGCTACTTTAAAAATTGTAATAAAATAAGCGTTTTTCGCACTTGTGACAAAAATGCAAAATCGGCTGCAAAATAGTAAAAACATTTAAAGAATTTAACGATACTGTCGTATTATTTTCAGCTCACTAATTATTAAAGAAACATACAGATGTCCATCTAGATCCTGAGTCTTGGAACTAATTCAAACAATATTTATTTTGCATAAAAATCTACAGTCTGATGATCACTCATTGTACAAGCTTTTTAGATTATCTTTATACAGGGTGTTAGAAAAGTCTGGAAACGGCCGAATATCTCAAAAATAAAGCATTTTAGAGAAAAATGGTTCAGACATGTACTTTATGGTTTCGCAAGGGCTATAAGACGGTGCCATTGGTTTGACCTTGAAGTGTCATTTGAAGGTCGCCTGAAGGTTACCTCAATTATTTTAAATGGAGCTCCCTATTTTTTATTACATATTGTTGTAGCTAATCTCGAGAGATTTACAAAACACTATAAACAAATGTTTTTTCATGTATTACTTTTCGAGTTATAAGGCTTCAAAGGTACAATACCATCATATCCTCGCATCATTAATAATGTAATTCTTTCCCTTTCAGTAAATATTAGAAAGTTGAATAAGTTCTCGCTGTTTTTTTTATGAAATGAATGCTTTATTTTAAAAAATTGGTAAAAAATATGTTCTTGAAAGTATTGTCTCTCGCTAGCCATTACTTTTCCCCATCTTTCTGGCAGCATAGTAATTCCATGTCGGAAAAACGACACGTCTTTTGAGGCAATCCAAGAGTGGACCCATTTTTTGATATCTTCATAAAATTGGAAGTGCTGCTCAGCCAGGCCATGTGTCATCGATCGGAACAAATGGTAATCTGATCGGGAAATGTTTGGTGAATACAGCGGGTGGAGTTGTATTTCCTATTTAAGTGTTTTCAAAAACGTTTTCACCGGTTTTGCAGCATGTGGCCGCGCGTTGTCATGCTGAAAAATCGCATCAACTCGTACAGCACCCAACGTCCTTCCTGTAAATCATTCCTAATGCTTTCAAACGTTTCGAATCTGTTGTGTGATCAACTCCTAATGATTCTGCAAGTTCAGCTAGCATCTGACACGAGTCTTCATCAAGTAATGCCTCAAATTCTTCGTCTTCAAGTTTTTGTTGTGCGCCAGGGCGTTCTTTATCTTCAAGATCAAAATCATTATTTTTGAAGCGTCTAAACCAATCTCTGCATATTGTTTCCAACAGAACATGGTCGCCGTAGGTGTCAACAAGAATTCTGTGTGCTTCAGCTGCAGATTTTCTTTTAATAAAATAGTGTAGTAAAATTCCCCGCAATTACTCTTTCTTTGGCATGAAATTCGACATTTAGCACAATGAAAGAAAAATTGTTTATACGTCAGTGGAACGACATACACTGAATTTTAACCTTGCATATATGTAGTACTTCATTATAGATACGTTATTATCTGAAACTAAATTCACGCAGTTCTGGTATTACCACCTTTCGGAAAACAGCGAAAACTTATTCAACCTCCTAATACCATTTTGGCGACTACCGAAGGTCTTTCTTACTTTCCATCATATACGAACAAGTCATTTACTACTTGTATGACGAATACAATCTGCATTTAGTATCTAGCATCTAATTCTACTACGAAATTGCACAATATTAAACAATTAAATGCTAGATACTAGATGCAGTTTGTATTCGTCATACAAGTAGTAAATGACTTGTTCGTATATCATGGAAAATAAGAAAGACCTTCGGTAGTCACCAAAATGGTATTTACTGAAAGGGAAATAATTACATTATTAATGATGCGAGGATATGGTGGTATAGTACCTTTGAAGCCTTATAACTCGAAAAGTAATTGATGAAAAAACATTTGATTAGAGTGTTTTGGAAAGCTCTCGAGATCAGCTACAAGAAGTCAGTTTCCAGACTTTTCAAACACCCTGTATGTATACTAGTTCAAACAATTGCACTGCAATTGCATTCAACACTAATAGATGCTAATGTCAAGATTTCTTTATATCCTAGTATTTCGTGCTAGGGCAACTCAACTACCATAAAACGTAAAGAATAATAGAATTTCTCGAATGAAGAAACATAATAAATCAGATCTAAAATTGGAGTTTATTGCGAATGATCAAGAGCAAAAAATGCGATATCGAGCTTGTACAGAAGAACTAAAGCACTGAAAACAATAGCCGGCTGCTTTACGGTTCGTTGGTAGACTACGAACCTTCATGCAAATATAGGTGCTTATCCACTGATTTGGAGAAACTGAAGGCAAGGAGAAATTTGTATGCTCTATTAAGGATTCTATTACGATCCAAGCCAAATAAGAATCTCGTTAAAATATATCAGACTTTTAAATCCGTAGTCTAAGCGTTAATAATAAAGTTCTCTGTGAAGATTTATACATGATATACGCACGAAAATATACAAAGATTACAATACCACCTGAACTAATAGGCAAACAGGCTAATCAGTGTTAAGAAAAATGCTTGTACACTCAAGAATGCCAAATTATAACCAGAGCTGGGCAAAATACTACTTTAAATCAGGGCCCAAAGGAAATTTTTAAAATTTTCGATTAGTTCTGATGTAACAGTTATTTTTTGACTTTTAACTTTTCTGTTCTAAGAAAACAGTTATAAGTCCACTGAAACTTTTAGTTCATATACAGTGGCCGAAATAATGATAGGTTCACTAGTCGCGTCGGCTGGTCCACTGCTTCTACTTTTGTTTACGTTATCGAAAGTGTACTGTGGTGTTTGTTATTATTCCGCAAGAATGTGCCCTACACACTATATGAACAGTCAGTCGAATATTAAAAGCGTTAGTGTGAAGACGTGCTTCTTTCAAAACACTTTGAAAATTCTCGGGTACAACATACGAAATAATCTTAGGTTCACGGTGAAATACATATATGAAAAATACTATTGACAGTGCAATTTTTTGAACGTTTTTGTATGCTAAGTATACAGATTAATAAAGTTTAAAAATTATAAAAAATATTTTATGTTCGTTTAATAACGAAAAGGGCCAAATTATTGCCTTTCACAATATGGGTCTCTCTAACAGAGAAATTAAAAGGAGAATTAAAAGATCTTCAAATGTTATAAACAATTTTCTAAAATTGAAAGAAAAATACGGCGGTAAAAAATCTACAGGCCGTCCAAAAACATTAACACAGAGGGACAAAGGGAACATTTTTCAAGAAGCACGGAAAAATAAACTTGATGCTTCTAAAATAAAAACAAAATTAGACTTGCCAGATGGTGTTCGACGTGTGCAGCAAGTTCTTAGATTGAGTGGAACATTTAAATATACTAAAAAGGCGAAAAAACCATCGCTAACTAAATTCTACAAGGAGGAAGGGTTAAAGTTTGCAGAAAATCATATGTCATGGACTGAAAAACGGAAAACGGTGATTTTTTCTGATGAAAAAAATTTAATTTGGATGGCCCAGACGGGTTTCAATATTACTGGCATGATCTGCGTAATCAAAAAGATGTGAAAATGACAAGAGCCGGGGAGGAGGATGTGTAATGGTTTGGGCTGCACTGGAAGATTTCCTAAACGTCAGGTGTATGCAAAGTCGCGTGTCTTTTACGACTTCTCAAAGTTTTCTGGGAACCAATGCAAAGCAAACAGGAATGCGAATGGAGCAGTTGGTCAAGAATTATTGCCGGTGGATACGCGCGATGCAGATACATAGAACTGATAATCGCAATAACATTAAAACGTAATGGTAATGATGCCCATTTTATTTTCCGGAGAGTGCTTGCGTCAGTATCCGTTACTTGAAAATGCTATTATCAAAGTATCTTATTTAATAATCGCAGATAATGAGATATTGAATCGACTAGAAATAATTGGCAGTAATCCTTTGGATTCATGGAACTAAAAAATGATATAGATAAAAACCCTTGTATCAATCATTTTGTATTCTGGTACACATCTCCAACACACATTACGATTATTTTTATTATATTTCTTGTTAAAAAGCCACAACACAATTTTGAATCCCCATTTTTGGGTAATCATAGATATATTATTTATGAAAAATTAGTAAATCAAATGAAAAATATAAAATGTATTTTAAGAATTTGGAAATGCTGTTCTACATATTATTCTCATCGGATGGACAATTTTTGTCCAACAATTTTTATTCTGCATAAAAATCTGAAGCCTAATTATTGTAATTAAATACATGATATAGAATATATATTGACAATTGCAAGTGTTGAATTTTAATATTGTCGTAAATGTTAAGGTTAGAAAAACTATTGCTTTATTCTAGTATGAAAATTATCGTTTATAATATTAGAAAGTGTTTTATCTTTAATATTTGCTCAATAATTATTATTATCAAGATTTATACAGAACTAATTTTACATTATTGGTAACCTACGAATTAACTAACAATTATGTAGAATATTTTAACACGGATCGTATCTACTGCAAAATATTCTTTCATAAGTCAGATGATAATAAATTCTTCAGAACAGAAAGCACTTATAAGAAAACAGGATAAACAATGTTTAATGCATTCGTTGTTAAAGAAAATCAAGATTGTATAGTCATCGAATTGATGTGTATATCGGCAACTACATGCAAATGAAATTTTTAAACAGAGTTTCTTTAATCTTTCGAGTAGAAATGACTAAACATGACATTTCCAGAGATGGGTATACAAATGAACAAACTTTTATTTTTCTCTCATATGTTTTTTTTAGTGCTTCCACTCGTAAAATCACTGTCTGCCATGTTGCAACATTAGTCCACGTGTAACTCCGCATTTATGGAAAATATTCCACGACAATCATTCTTTTATTGTTAAAATGTCAAGCAACCCAAACGGAAAATCCAGCATGCGTCACCGGTGATGCATACGAGATCGAATGAATTAATTATTCAACACACTTTACCTACTTCCTGTAATATTTACACATTTATTTACTTATCCATATTTACTTTTATCATTTTTATCATTTACATGATCATTATTTGTATCTCAATATATTATATTATTTATTTGTAATTTGCAATTCTGATAAATAGAAGAGATTGACTAATAACAAAAAAGATACATTGAAAGCAATACGGAGATTAGTTTATGATTTAATGTATCGTTATGTTGAACTCAATAAATTTAATATTGAAGATATCTTATACACACTTACTTTCATTAATGACATATATTACGAATTCATTAATAAAATTTCTTTTGAATACGTCAATAAAATTTATTATATGTTGAACTCAATAAATTTAATATTGAAGATATTTTATCCAGACTTACTTCCATTAATGACATGTATTACGAATTCATTAATAAAATTTCTTTTGAATACGTCAATAAAATTTATTATGAAGTCTCTAATACAATTTATTATATGTTGAGCTCAATAAATTTAACATTGAAGATATCTTATCCACACTTACTTTTATTACTGACATGTATTACGAATTCATTAATAAAATTTCTTTTGAATACGTCAATAAAATTTATTATGAAGTCTCTAATACAATTTATTATATGTTGAGCTCAATAAATTTAACATTGAAGATATTTTATCCACACTTACTTTCATTAATGACATGTATTACGAATTCATTAATAAAATTTCTTATGAATACGTCAGTAAAATTTATTATGGGGTCACTAATAGAATTTATTATGAAAAAAATGTAAATAAGATCTTTAACATTCAATTCAGTGAGTTTTACGTTACTATGCATTAAATTGTCGTATTCTTTTCATCGTATCCCTTTTAGCATTATTCAACTTCATCCATCTACCAGAATTGTAACCCCTGTATGAGAATATCCGTAATTTTGGTATCGTTAAATTAAAGCAATAAACGCAAATACTTAATTTACAATTTTACAACTATTAAAGTTTCGTTCGGTCTAAAGGTGTCAATGGCGGATCTATTGAGTTGTAAGCTGCCAATATTCAATGACTGTAAAACTAGTACTACTAGTACTACTACGTATAAACTTTCAATCATTGGCTATATCGTCAAAATAACAGGTTGTAATATTTTTAATGTACGACTACTGAGATTGCGAAGATGCACCCAATCAACAAATTAATTTCCTTGAGTATTCATTACAAAAAAGTGACTAAAAATATGAAGACACTTTGTAATTTTTATAAAATAATGTAAAATAACCACTTTTAGTGCTCCGTAAACCTAGTGTTAAACCGTCGCAACATTATTGACACCTTAAACTTTGTGTATTAGCAATAGATCTTTAAATACTCAGATTTATAGATTAATAAATATTTAGTACAAAAATAAAGGCCAAGTACAAACTAAATTATTTTTAAATAAAAATTGTATTCAATAGAAGGAAAATTAAAGTATTTGCGAAACCATAATGAGTTTATATTCCATTCTGTTTTTCAGATTGCCCAGCTATGAACGCAGGAAATCAACAGTCTATTTATAAATGAAACATAATCCTTATCGGTGGAAAATAATCTTGTCCACACGTTTCTGAATATTCGTATGAATAAATTCAGCGTACGTAATCCGCACACCAATTTTGATTCTAACTGTACGTGTTGTTCATAAAGTTCGACGCGGTTTCATATCACATTTTATTAAAAAAAAAAACGTCCCGACTCGTGTGAAACCATTGTTAAATGTCGTCATAGGATCCCGCACGGCGATCAACTTAACGGCACCATGGGTGTACCAATAATTAAACACGCGTTAGGAATACAAACGTAAATTAACTTCGAACGTGCCACAACGCTCGGTTCGCTTCAATTATGCATTACTATGCGTGAACATTATTAACGAATGCGAATGTAAGATGATTTCGCGATCGACGTGGGAAGATCTGCTTCTAAAATGCATTTTTCTTCCTTTAATGAGAGCCGAGTTACGTTGATATACTATGCACAGCTGAATATACATGGTTAAACAAAAGTGTATATTTATTTTCAATAAGTATCTCATTCGTTACTACTTTAGTAAAGAAAACTTTTTGAAAAATATTGATGATGTTAGAAAATAACTAATCAAATTATGTAGTCTGTATAATTATTATAAACGGTCGTTTTGTATCAATTCTTTATTATTATAATACAGAAAACTTTATAAACAATATTGTCGACGTTAGAAAATAAATAGTCAAGATCTGTAGTCCATATATTTACTTTAAATGCGCACTTTATTCAATTTTTTTAATAGTTTAGTAATGAGAGCTTCTAAAAATTATTGATAACATTAGAAATTAAATAACCAAAGTTTGTAGTCTGTAGATTCAATTTAAATAAGCGTTTCCTTCAAATTTTTAAATATTTTAATTAGGGATAGACTCTGAAAAATATTGGTACAGTTAGAAAATAAACAGCCAAAATTGAAAGGATTTGGAAAATGATTAATGCATGTGTTTCTTTCTAGTACACGAAAATGTCAAAAAGATTTCATTGTCAATATACTGCGGATTTTATGCATTTATAGCAAAAATGAATTAACATACAACATTGTGAAAACATCACATGAATTCAGAAATATTATTATTCTATTTTCGACATATTCAAATTAGTAAAAGAAGAGAAACATTTTCAATACTCCGTGGCTCAGAATTGACTCAGGAACTGTTTATTTTACATAAAAATTCGCAGTCTATTTATCACTAATCTTTAAATGAAACTGTTCGTTTCCGAGTGGATCACATTGTGATAAAATCGACGACCACAGTCACGTAAGGTCAATCAAGGGCGGAAACAAAAAGAAACTACATTTTTCCTGTCGGTAAGGTCACGTTTCAATCGGTGACATTGTAAACATTTATCAATTATTTCTCATTTTAACAATGTTTTCCGTGTTTTAATGTACTTAATTAAAGTCTTCGCATCCATGAGAAATTATGGATATTCGAACTCTGATAATTTCATTAAAAACAATAGTATAATACAACAATATATCTGGACTCATTTGAAAACTTAAAGACTGTACTTTTTCCAATCATCGTTCATTTTCATCTACGATATTTTCGCATCATACAGCGACAGGAAAATTGAAGACACTTTTAGCCCAAAATCTTGCAAATTGATATGTCTGTAAAAAGCCCGAAATATTTTTCTCGTGACTAAAATCACCGGAGATTTAAAAATTGAATCCTCCCTTTTACAACGAATGCTTAAAACTTTATCTACGATTCTTTTAGGTGATTTATTGAGCTTTGAATGAAAGGTAATCTTGTTATCTTTGCAATAATATAAGGTACATATACCGTAAAGGCCTTATACGGCCATTTGTTCCCCACTTCTGTTCTATAAAAGAGCCAAAACAATCCTAGATTAAATTTTAAGCAGCCGTTGTGAAGATGAAGATTCAATCGTCAAATCTGCGATAGATTAAAAAAAAAAATTAGTTGATAGTGTTGATACTTTTAAAGACGAAGTGCAACGCAATGAAGAGACAGGAGAATAGGAAATACAAAGAGTAATATGTATAGTAAAGGGTGCAATAGATAGGGTAGACAGGGTAGATAGGATAGGGAAATTAATTAGGAATAGATGAAGAGAGGAAGAAGAGGAAGTAAATGGGAACGAGGGAATGAGTGAGAGAATGTGATTAGATTAAGTTAAATTTTATGTAAAGCCAAGTCCGGTTCTTAGCCGTGAGGCTGAATTACATAAAGTATATACAGGGTGTACGCATCAAGTTATGTCACCATTTTTTAGGCATTTCCGGTAGTGCAATTAAAAAACGATTTAAACAAAAGTTCATCAGAACTTGGTGAGCTACATGTTCGCATATTCTTAAATCTGGAAAAATGCTTTTTACGTAAAAAAGTAAAGGTCACCTTGAGTTTTTTAAATGGCACCACATGCTTTTGACGTCATAGGATTGTTGCTGACATCGAGACTAATTCAACAGTGTATTCTACTATGACCTCAAACTCTAAAATTTTGTGCAAACATAATTTTAATGAAAAATTGTTTCTTACAAAATAAATCAGGTTGCATCAGATGTTCGAACTGCGAACCATCTTCTATGATACAGAACACCGCTCCACACATGGCGACAACGGGAAATCTAATACAAAGAGCGGAGTTCTGTATCATAGAAGATGGACAGCAGTTCGAACATCTGATGTAACCTGATTTATTTCGTAAGAAGTAATTTCTCATTAAAATTACGTTTGCACAAAATTTTAAATTTTGAGGTCATTTCAAGGTCATATTATAATAACTGTTGAATTCGTCTCGAAGTCAGCAACAATCCTATGACGTCAAAAACATGTGGTGCCATTTAAAAAAGTCAAGGTGACTTTTACTTTTATACGTAATAAGCATTTTTCCAGATTGAAGAATATGGGAACATATAGCTCACCAAGTACTGATGAACTTTTGTTTAAAACATTTTTTAATTGCACTACCGGAAATGCCTAACAGTTACCCTGTACACTTTAAAAGACAATTCAATTTGTAGTATTTTCGACCAGTAATGTGTCCCCCGTTTTTCACCTGTTATATCATACACAAATATTCTAGAACAAAATGAATGATGGTCTGCGAAAGTAGAGGCAGAGAGCTACAAAATGAGTCCAAATTTATTATGTTACTATTTTCTTAACGAAATTATCATAGATCAGATACCGACAATTTCTCGAGATACGGAGATTTCGTGTTCAAATACTTTTTAGATCCACTGTAAGTTGAAAAAGAATTTTTTGAAAAATGAAAGATAACTGTTTACTTCGAGCTCTCCTCTTATTTCTTATTTTTCATTCAGGTATGTTGATTATATACGTCAGTGTTATCAGAAACGTGAAAATAGATTTGAAGGGGGCTTGGATTAAATTAACTCAATGTCAACTCCGATTTCCATTTCAGACTTTCACCCTGCGATCCGAACGGTTCAAAGTGGTTCGATTAATCAGACTTCCGCCGAAGGTGACTCATGCTACCGTTCCCCCCCCCCCCCCACACACACATATATACAGATATTTCAAAATAGTGTTTCAGTATAACGCATGCGAGCACTTACATATCTTAATAATACTAGTGCAAATTCTACATTCCATTCAAACAGTCCTAAATGTTCTCATTTTGCGAGCACACAGAAAAGCACTTAAAACCGAAACAATGTAATCGTGACGCGCATTGAAATTGGCTTGCGTTGTTTCGTCTTTGATTACAATATTCATTTATTCATTTTTTATCGCTGGGAACATCGGCCGATTCAAATGTGGAAGAAAAAACGGTGTATTAATTGTTGGTGCAGGTATACTCGAAAGTCAACCACTAAAAAGACATATGGTTCGTAAATCATTGAAAGCAAGGTCGACAGAAAAAAGTATTAGGTGTAACAGGAGGTATTTCATCTTATTAATGAATCGTTGTACGATTATTGTAAATAAAATAAACCTTGTTACTTGGAGAAATGATTAGAGTGATGCGGAACAATGATAAATCATTGTTCTGAAGTACTTAATAGGTACATAGAACTGAATTTTGTTATATTAAATTATGAATTATGTTGTATTTCATCTTATTAATGAATCGTTATACGATTATTGTAAATAAAATACACCGTGTTGCTTGGAGGAATGATTAGAGTGACGTGGAACAATGATAAATCATTGTTCTGAAGTACCTATTAGGTACATAGAACTGGATTATGTTATATTAAATTATGAATACAATCATATATACGGTACAAAATTTGGAATAGGTACAGATCATTATGTATCAGATACGTAATTAGGCAAATAACTAAAATAAAAAAAGTCAGCATTCAGGTTAACAGCTTGGAAAATCGCAAACTTCTCAACATTTCTGAGCTAATATTCAAGGATTTTGTGCAATCATGATTGGCATCTTAAATAATGCATACTTGTCGTTATTGTTGATAAACACTTTATGGGAAAGTTATTTCACATAGTTAGTATTCATCTTGAGTTAGTTATTATTCATTTGTAAATCCCTGAGCATGAGTCGAAACGAAACTTCGTTTTCGAGTAAATCAAGTTTGAAAATTCAGCGAATACGCGTACCATTAGATAGAAATCGGCTGTCGCGTCTGATCATGACCAACCAATTCTACTCTGTGCATATATGTATGTACTAGTGCACGTGAACCCGACGAATCTTTAAACTCGATTTTCTCGGAAACGAGGCGTCAAGTGAAAAAAATATTATTCTTTCATTTCGGCTCATTTTTACACGTAGAATCGCCCCTAACATGTTAACGTTGAATCGCGGGACACCCTGCATATATGTACAGGGTGGGGCAAAAACTTTATCTACCTTGAATATTTCCGTTACTTGTGATAATATGAGAAAATTATATATACAAAAGTTGCACGTTGTAGAGGGAGAAATATTGTGATATTAACAGTTTTTATGTGCGTGAAAGCATTTTTCAGCCTTTACTCTCCAGCCGAATATCTCGAAAAGTATGAAAGATATTAAAAAAGTATAAAACACGTGTCCAAGGATTTCGAGGGGGAAAGAGGCGGGCAGTATCAGTTTTTTATTTGGGTGGCGTTTTCAAGGTCATTTGAAGGTCAACATTATTTTTTCAAATGGAAACCTATAGTTTTTTATTACGGGATCTTATTGTACGTAGAAAGACTACCAATTTTCGTAGGATACTTTTTTTTTATCCGCGCACTAGTTTCGTTCATATATTTACTATTAGATAACATAGAAATTGATATGAGGGAATTGGACTTACGCTAATTGACATCTGAGCCCTTCTATTGTGTCTACATCGAAGTACATACCTGCAAGTTAAAAGAGAAAACAAGATTAACAAGCAAATATAATAAACCTGTTAGAACAATAAATGGGTGAACTCTACATGAAAACTTCGAGACCGAAGTGTCACTTATATCGAGTATAGACATCATTCTTTAATCCCTAGCCGCTAACCTAATAATAATACAGTGATAAAACTAATTTTTTCCTAACTATTTTTTTATGAAGATTCTACCAAAATATTCATGAAACTTTTCTGATTAAAATAACACCAAGCACGACACAATTTGGATTAAAATTACTTACTTAATTCACGATACAGTAGAACCTCGATTATCCGAACTGATGATATCTGAATTCTCCATAAGAGAATTATGTCGTGTTTGATCTCATTTTAATCAGAAAAGTGTCATGAACATGTTGGACGGTTATTATCAAACATTCTTTAAAATACTTTACAGACAATATATGTATTATACAGTTTATAACAAAAATGTTTTCGTACGCGTTCTGTATAAAATCTATACTAACGCGAGAAGATTTTCCACTCGATTTCATCAAATTATTTGAAGATAGCATCATAACTGTTATTTTTTCGTTTAATACTAACAGAGCTGGATGAAATACTATTTCAAACAGTAAATAGTTTGTTATTTGTAATCGTACGTGCACTTTAAAAAATAATATTTTACTCGTTAGAAGGTTTTAAAATACGAATAGTATTTTATTTGGTGGATTCTCAAAATTGTGAGAATTTTATTTGGGAGGGGGAGGGGATGATTCTACGTGACAAAAAAAATCGAAAATATGGAATACATATTTTTTCATTGGACTCATTTTCATGTTATGGTTACGTGCATTTTCATCGTCAAGAAATATTTTAATTACTATTTAATAAAAAAATTCAAATATTTTATTTTGTATTTTAGATTACTAAAATTTGAGTTGTTTAACAATGCCAATTAAAAATAGTATTTGAAATATTTTGTCTCCATTATTTTACCCAGCTCTGAACACGAATTATGTTCATTCAGTGGACAGGTCACCTTATCTATTCCAATTTTGGAAATTGATCTGTGAAAATGCGAATTCACGTGAACATTCGGAAATCTAATTTTCTTCTCAACATCTGAGGTAACAAATATTTTCACATTCCCATTGGATGACCGTAATTGGTCCCTTGGAATGCAAATTATTCAATGATTCGCGATTGTGCATTGTCCACGGTTACGTTAACCACACCTGTATACCTTTCACCCGGCACGCTGCTATTTATATGTATATATGTATGTATAATTGAATGAAGCCGCTTGTACGCACGCGCGTTCGAACTTACAATTACAGATCCATGAATTGTGAGTTAATAACGGTATTCTTGCTCGCATATATTTATACAACAGAGAGAAGGTGCACACGGTTTTAAATATAAGGTTGATCGCCTGTCTTATTTGCATACCAAAACACAAGGATCGCTAATGAATGCGCTCTCGCTCGCGTTTATCGACCGTTTCGGCTCAACTAACGGCAATGTTTAATAAAATAGTTAAAATTAACGATACAGTCGTACCCCGAGTTAAGCCGAAATGAACCAATTAAGCTATCAATTACTCTTATACATTCGACAACTATCTTGTTCGTATTGCGAAACTGAGTTCCATTTGAGAGGTAGCTTAATTAGATTGAAATCGAGTAACATATAGTTCAATTCCAAACAGACTTTTAGATTCTTGTTAAACATCTGATGTTAGTGTTCAGATCTGAAATATGAGAATTCTTACATGCAAGAGATACATTCGCAAATTGTTCAGAAATATTGTAAAATTCTGGAATTTACATACAATAAAATGAAACGAAGTTCCAACTGTCGCAATACTATTTTAGAAAAACAGAGGTATAAATATTTATATAATAATCAATATACAATATATCTGGAATATTTACATAGCTCTCTGAATAATAAACAAGAGAATTTTCATTTTCATTTTATGTTAATTGATTACGACATTCGCGACAAAACCCGTTGCGATTTATGAATTATAAATACAATGTATTCTATAACTATTCTAAATATATCATGCTTGTATGTATAATTTCAGCAATAGTAGTTACTCGTTGAAAAAATGTCTAGAAAATGTTAACTAAGGAATTAAATGATAATTGTTTAAATAATAATACGTTAAGGTAGAATAATAATAACAATAGTATGTTATCAGTATACGATTTTATCGGCTATAAGAAATATTATTTTTGCTATTTTTGTTGCAAATTTCACAATCACCCTCTTTCGGTTTTATACTGAAGTGAACATGAAATTTTGTTTCCTTTATCGGCTTACGTTATGTTTTTATCTAATGTTCCAATTGCACTATTTCTAGGTTCAATTGTGTACTTTTTAATTGCTGTGAGTTAATTAGTAAATATGTTGAAATATAGTTTAAACAAACGATATAAATGTCGGAAATGTAAGACGAAAGTTACATCGGATTGTTAAAGTTAAAGATTTTTCGCAATAGCTTTAGCAAAATGTTCTCCATATAAAATCTCAAATTCTTAGCAATTTCGTTTAAATATTAATATTAAATTAAATATTAAACATTTGAATTTTGGAGCCTTATTTCGGTATAAAGGATGCAGTCCCCAATATTTTTAGTTGTTTGTACATATGTATCGTAATTATATTCACATTAATATTCCATTTTATATTATCTTGAACCCATCCCAAAATTACTCTTAAGAAAACGATACTTCCAAAACTTAATTTTACAATTAATACTACATCATTATTACGCTACTAATATTAAAATTATATTACTAATTATTCTACTGTTGCTTCTACAATGAAGACTACATTTTTGTATAATTCTAATAGTATAATATAATCACTACATTTTTCTGTAAAATCTAAGAAATATAATTTTAAATAGAATCGCTAAATTTGCAAACTCGAAACAAGTGAAGTAATACGTCTGTCTCCTACGTCAATCTTTTTTTCTTGTAGAAATCATTTCCATCCCTTTCCCGGGAGCATGCGTGCGCCGGCGCACTTACCCTAAACGCCTGACCTCATCTACAAATCATTCATCCGTGACGTATTCGTCCGCGGACATAAATATTACTGGCGAAGCAATAAATATGGTAATACGTTTAATGTGGGCGTGCATACGTAAGTACACACGAATGGAATCTATGGTCTCGCGTCGAATTGGGACCGTGACTGTGTACGTGGAAACATGGTCGCTATCGTGACACAATTATCCAACTTTTAACGGATCCGATGTTATGTAAAAAAGAGAATTCACTGCGTAAAGAAAGATTGACTGAAATGCTTCATTATTTAACTACGTGAGAACTATCGGTAATAAATTGTGATACTTTCCGAGGAATGTAGATCAAGAAATATACTTGTTAGACTCTATTTGTGCCTTACTATTAGATAGTAGAATTCTCGATTGCAAAAGTACAGTAGTTGCTAATAGGAAGCTAGTTAAAAGATAAGGTCTCCTTGATATATGTATAATAGGTCTATTAATTTATTAAACGTCTGAATTCCTGTAGAGAATGCAGGATCATTCTGATCTAGTTGTGTCTGCTGCAGTGCTTATCTGTTTGCTTTGTTTTTATTTTAGCGTCTTATTAGTTCTTTATTTTGTATGGTATTATTTTACTGCAGATATTCCTGCAAAATAGAAACTTTGTTCGAAAACTCTTCGAAACCAACATTTTTTAACTGAACTCCGATTCTAGAAAAGTACAAAATTAAAAGATGTCTCGAAAGACATAATTTGACTTCTCGTTATGAGAAACTAACATTTGACTCACTCGGTGAACACAACGTTGGTTAGCAAGGCGAGATGCTCGTTAACAGTCTCATCGGTATTCGAATCGCGCGATGAAAATGCGCGTTACAATCGAAACCGTTTGCGGTTCATGAAACGACAGGCAACTAGCGTATTTACAAGCGGTAGCATTGTGTGCTCGGGCACACACAGGACAGGGTTAAATGTATGCAAACTCGAAACAGGAAGATCGAACGTGAACGTACAAACCGGCATGCCAGGATGAAAGAACAAAGTAAGAACGAAGGTAACAAGGAGATGCCAGGAACTGCGATGCTTTAAATTAAGGGGACTTTCTCGTCAAATCATTTAAAATAGAAATAAAATAAAAAATTGGTGTTTGCTTAGACCACATGGCTGAAGTGAAACTTCTTTCTTTAATTTTTTTCTCGAATTTTTATTAACACTTTATGACATTTAATTTTTTATGATTCTATTATTGAAACAATTGGCTTGTGATAGCTAAAATATGATATAAATATTTTTGATTCAATTTTGTCTAAATGTCTTGCAAATACTGCATCGAGAGTTGTTCCTGATCTTGTCGTCGCTTCATTAGGATTATTTACCATTTTCAATCTTAATTTACTTCTAGAAAATTCTACTAATAATTTTGATTGTTCCGATGTAAAGTGCACGTTGAAATCTCCACTTAGTATCATCGGGATTTTATCATAATCTTTATTAAGCAATGCCGAGCCCTCAATCGTATATGCTAATAGAATAGAATTTCGTTTCATCGTTTCATCGTTCCATCGTTTCATTGTTTCATCGCCAGATCGGTTTTACGCCAACCGCGTCGAGGTTTTACGCCTACCGCGCCTAAAGAAGTTTCACTTCAAAATTCTATTAATAATTTCGATTGTTCCGATGCAAAGTTCACGTTGAAATCTCCACTTAGTATCATCGGAATTTTATCATAATCTTTATTAAGCAATGCCGAACCCTCAACTATATATGCTAATAGAATAGAATTTCGTTTCATCGCCAGATCGGTTATACTGCTACCGCGTCGAGATTTTACGCCTAACGCGCCTAAAGAAGTTTCACTTCGAAACTGTTTTTTCTTAAAATATGCATTTTATAAGAAAAATGATTGTCCTTAGTCTGTACACTGCCTTAATATACAAAAAAATTGTTTTGTTGCAGTTCCTGTTGTGGTGTCATTTATAGATGGCGGTCACTGCACTGCACTACTCCATGATAGTAAAACTTCACACGTGTCTTCTCGAAACAGCACTTCTGCAATTCTCTGGCACGATTCTCCAAACCAATCATCTGATTTACTTCAAATTTGACAGATGTCTTTAGTAGTACTAATAACGACATTATCCAATTCGCACATGTCGATTTTGATGTGCTTTTAGTATGATGTAGAACCCACAATAATGTTTAACGTGTAGGAACGTTCCTACTAACGACAGACGTCCATGTTGGAGGACGTTGGAGGACTTATTAATTTGAAGGAAATTTCAATTGAATTTCGTTGAGTATTCTTTTTTCAGTGGTATTGTTACAACTACATCTGAGTGTATGAGACAGTTTCTCGTCTCAAACAATAAAATTGAAAGACAATATTAAACAACATCGTCAATACCTCTCGCAGAAAGTAAGCAGATTTTTTAAGGTGAAAAGTACTATTTTTAAAATATATAGTTACTATTATTGAATTAATATTATTTAATGAATAATACAAATTCAATGAATATGAGGTCGTTGATTTCTTGTGGAACAACATTCAATTCTTCTATTTGGATCAGCGTATGACACGTGGATAAGGACGACCATGATTATAGTTGAAAATACAAAATATTCGGGTAAATACGGGTCGACTATGTCGGTGCGAAAAAATAATTAATCCAGTAACAAAACTTCTTTATTTTTTATTATTTTTTAATGGGACTTTTACCAACATATTCGTGGCATTTTTCTAATGATAATGATACCATATAAGATATAATTCCGATGGTATTTACTTGAGTAATGGACGATGAAAGTTTCGGAAAATTATTGTAAATATGATCCAAATTATATCGTGTTTGGTATTATTTTAATCAGAAAAATGCCACAAATACATTGGAGAAAGTCTCATAAAAAAATAAGTAATAATAAAAAAGTTTTTTTTATTAGCATTACACTGTGAAGACACGTGGGCCTTTGAACTGTGCCGCCCACTGCGACTCTCCGCGTCTCTTTCTTTCCCATGCACTGTCCTTCCTTGCGCCCGAAACTTTCATCGTCCATTACTCGAGTAAATACCATCGCAATTACATCTTATTTGGTATCATTTTCATTAGAAAAATACCACGAATATGTCGGTGAAAGTCTCATGAAAAAATAATAAAAAATAAAGTAGTTTTGTTATTGGATTAATAGTGGTCTCACCGATATACTCGACCCGCATTATGTTACACTTCCGGCGACCGAGGCTCCCGAGCTTAACAGTGCCTCACGGGGTATATACCGCGGAAGGAGGGATTGTTTTGCGACAATTATTGTTCAGAATTTCACGACAACTAACGATGAAATACTGTATATTTGAATTCCTGTAAGACGGTAGATTCTATTTTTTTTGTTCCCAAGATTTTTACGGATAATGTACTTACAGTTCACAATGAATAAAAGCTGCCAGCAATTGCATCTTGCAACAGCCGCACATAATCAAATGATTATTTCCGACATGCTAACTACATCGAAGTTTGGAAGTACGTAAATTGAAATGGATGAAGTCATTTCGAAGTATAACCCTCAGCAGCGTGTTGTCTGTAAAGTTATGCATACTGCTGAAGACACATTACGCAACTGTTCATTCAATGATACTGCGGTAGAATGTCCGTTTGAAGATCGAAAGTGAGCTATGTATTTATGTCGAACTTGAACTGAACAGAATAATGAATTCGTACTAAACTCGGAAGCAATGTTGAACTGATTCCTATACGAAAGTTGGAATGAACTCTTTCATACACAGAATTTAAATCTCGTGCTACCCCTTTGTCTGTGTTAACCGTATCGTTGTGGGTTTTCATTAGGTATTCGTGCCATCCGATTTCTTTCATTTCTCCTTTTCGTGCAAGAATAAATTAATATTAATTGGGTTAGACATATGTACATAGATTTAACGCCATGTTCATCATGTTTCAGATATCCTCAGCTTATCGGTTGTGCATTCGCTAACATTAGGACACTTTGGATCTATAAATTCACTGATTGATAACTTCATGTTTTTTCTGTGAATATTTATTTCTTTATCAATTAGGCATTTCCTAAATTATTATAGTTAACTTCTATGGATTTAGCGTTAATTCCTGTAAAATTCAAATTAAATAAGCTAGAACTGTAAATTATTGCACACAGTGCAATTGCACATTCTCATATCCCTAATCGTTAAAGCTAATTAATATGCAGTTCTCGTTGTTCTTTGACAAATTCCGTGTATTTTCAGCGCATTCTTTTTCCCATTTATAAATATTGAATCAATTACATCTCGTTAAAGTTTATTCGTTGTATTTCTCACAGTATAAACGTACAAAGATTCGCAGACTAAACATTAGTCACTAGAACCAGTACTGGTCATTCCAAAACATTTCCGTTCGGATTCTCTACATCAGTAGCCGAAGACTTTGAAATCTATATAAAGCGGTTCAAACTATACTTAGAATAGCAGAGAAGCCCAGCATAAGTAGCATACAATAGTCAGAATAGTAATTCCTAATTTCTAAATCCTTTATCTTGGACCTTTACATTTAGGGAGAGTTTCGCTATCCCCGAACACTTCAGGTTTTCCTTAGCACTAAACCTACCACGGTCAAATGACCGGTTCTCTATTTCACAATTATTGAAATTATAAATCGCTTTCATAGAAATTGATTCAACTTACTTCTTTATTTAAACACAGATTATAATCAAAACCGTACAAAGTTGAAGTAAATTCATTCTTTTCACTTCTATAGGGAATTGCACTTTTATGTTTTGTGCTTGGTAGGTTTAGCGTTAACTAAATGGGAAAGTATAATCCTGAATTTTTCTATTCTGCGCTATTTATACATTAACAATATTGAAAATCGAAATAAAGTGGAAAATGATCGACATTTTCGTAATCATTAGCTTAGATTAACATTATATGTATTTTGGATGTATGCTTTGTCCCCTAGTACCCGACACAGTAAACATTACTAATAATAATTTGCAATTATTTGCAAATATAGTGGTTGAAACATTCTGAGATATGGTCACCAGTGTCGCCCAAAACTGGGTGGATTTTTCTCTCCTCCTTTTCCCCTTCCACTATCCCATTTCACTACCATGAGCACATTCCAACGTCCCCCACTGAGACCGCAGAGTGGTCACGTGACGTGCGGTGCAACGTGTTACATATTACTCTGGTCATCAGAGAGGTGGTAAACTATATTCCCCTCGATTCAATCGATCTGGCGAAACCGATAATCACAAGCCTCGTGGGCCCATCTTTGGCAGCCTGGACATTGAATCCAGTCTTCTTTACTATTTTCTAAACAAACTACGCAGATTATCCCCTGGTTCGTGTGCCTCGGTTCTAGTGTGCTAACATCTGAACTTTATTATTTAAATTTTTCCCTTAAACTTTTTTCTTACTAATTACGTTCCTTGGGTGTAGTTTTAAATCACTGAAACCGAAATAATGAATAGTAGTACAAAAAAGAACACACAAGACTGTGATTTGTACTGTCCAGCAATAGGGGATATTATACTGTCGGATACAGAATGTACACTGTACAGGTACAGTGAACCCATTGATGAAAAATATATGGCGACAGTCGAATTATGAAAAGATGGAAAAAGGAGAAGGAAGCGTTTCGTCCTAGGCCCGCTAGAGGACTCATCAGTAAGGCTATCTAGCGGACCCGTGCCTTAGACGCGGGATGTCGTAAGGACTATTTAGGACGGTATATATGTGGGATCAGGACCTCCCAGACCAAATACTGTATGGAGATCAGGAAAAGTAGGAGGGTTCCGTGGGTATGTGTAAGAGTTGATCAGCTACAACCGAGTAGGTCCCGGGTTTGATACCCGGCGCGGAATTCCTCATTTTTCCTAAGATCCAAATGTAGGATCTTAGGATCCTACATATATACAAAGAGAGGAAGATTCAGGTAGTAGCGGGAAAGGTGTTGTCGTAGTGTCCCTCTGTTGAGGAGCATGGGAAGTAGTCACCACATTACCCCCTTGCCAGTGGTCAACGATATCTGGACAAATTTCCCTCTAATTACGCTGATCTCCGCCGGAATCCAAGGAGGTCGCTGGAATGTGTGCTGCCAGTGTGCCCGCCAGTGATGCTGCCGAATCGACAAAGTTGAGTAGCTCCCTAAGCCGCTTGTAGGACTCATATAGTCGTACAAACAATAGAAGAACGTCGCACAAATGTAGATACGAAAACGTCGCACAAATTTAGATGCGAAAATGTTAAGCCATATAATGCTGCGAAGATGATGTCAAAAGCGCATAGTAGGGAGAAGTCCTCGCAGTTGGTCGGGCAGTAGTTGAGGCAAGGCAGTGACAGAGTAGTCACCTTCCAGTCCTCCCGACGGTGTTCGTGGTTTGTTGATGTTGTCGTCTTCTCCTACTCAGAAGTTAGCGTTGTTGTTCGTGCGTATGGTGGCAGTCGAATTATGAAAAGATGGAAAAAGGAGAAGGAAGCGTTTCGTCCTAGGCCCGCTAGAGGACTCATCAGTAAGGCTATCTAGCGGACCCGTGCCTTAGACGCGGAATGTCGTAAGGACAGTTTAGGACGGTACATATACAGACAGAGGAAGATTCAGGTAGTAGCGGGAAAGGTGTTGTCGTAATGTTCCTCTGTTGAAGAGCATAGGAAGTAGCCACCACAAATATAATAACACAACTCAGACGGTTACCAACCACAAAATTATAATACGTTATAATTTGTATGATGCACTGAATTCATGTCGGTCGCAGCAATTAACTGATCTATTTAGCTGTGCACACACGACAGGTCGTAATAAAACGTGATTACTGTTTGTTTTAGTTCCTCTACAACTTGCACAGTACAATAGCTCGGTAATGTTTGAAATGTAAAAGATAAAGCTACGGTCCTGCGTTAGGTGTCGTCCGGCGTTAGGAGAACTCCTCCTATCTTGAACCTGAAGTTACCTAAAGCTTCACAGTTAACGTTTCTGTAAATTCGTATTATCATATTGCTAGTGTAATAAATTCTCAACGTTTTATTTTCTTAGCCCTTGATTAGCAGTGCTTGACGGAATTAGTAGAATCAATAGACTCTTAAGAACTTTGAATGAAATATCACTAACAATCAGCTAGTCGGGCCGACGACGATTTCTATCCTCTAAGTGTACACAACGCGAACTCTAACATACACTCTAATCGCATAAGATCTAGCGTGAAGAACATTTCAAAAACATAACTGAGCCTTCTTAGAGTGTTGAAATTGAAGATACGAGTGGTATGATTGAGTAAGACAAGGTAATCACAGCGCTAACGATAAGTGCCCACGATACACACCTAAAGTTTGATCCATAATTTTAGGAGCAACCTATAGCACACTGACATTATAACAGAGTGGATGTTACGGAGTCAGCTATTTTGCTTCGAACAGACCGATTCACTGGGGCATTATGAATCAAATCGAACCTTGACGTTCTTCAGGACGCACTTCAATCAATACTTTACCCGCAACCACAACTATACGCGGCGACTCGTTTCATTTAGTAGTGAAAATATTTTGCAAAATTCAATCACGAGATCATCAAGTACTGAGAGCTTCTTTGTGCAGGGAAGACTTCAAATCTGTGGTGGTTTTAAACCATTATGAAATTACGGAATGTTTGCAGATTTAATTCGAACAATTTTCGAAAAAAACTAGCTTTGTCTTTTCACTTTCCACTTTCCACTTTCTACCGCTCTTTTACACTCGCCTACACTGATACAGAGACATCTTTCACAAAAACTATCTAGAGCCTGAAAGGAAAGGCTTTGTACTTCAAAAAGACGGACTAAAAAGTATGAAATAATTATTCCTAGCCCCATCAGATAGTCCTGAAAATTTGTGGGGCGCAAGGTAATAGTAAGGAGTGTAGAGGTAGAGAGTAGCCGCCGCGCCGCACAGTGGGGTGTTTGCTCGATTTCAGCGGCCAAAATTCAATTTTTTAAATTTTACATAAATTGTAAAACTTTTGTTGCTTGTGTAAGTTGAATATCTGAGGAACAATCTCCCATCATTCGTTTTCCCATTCATGTATCCATTAAGCACTGAAATTTGTCGGAAGTTTGAAGTTCTGTAAACACGCTGTCATTTCTCAACGAATTCACATATTAGTAATTTTTACCTTATTTACATAAATTACATAGATTTTTGTTTTATAGAAGTTTTTTTAGCTAAGTATAGGGTATAGTTTTAAGAGAAATTCACTTTTGTACCATATACATTTTTGTAGTTATTAATATTTAAAGATGACCAACGATTCAGTCACCATTTTTATGTTCCTAAGACTGGTAATGCAGTGTTCATTTCGGTGCCATTGTATTCTTTAAAGGTTTATGATTAAGATGCAAGAAAAATTGGTTCCGACTACGACCGACTCCGTGTTTTACAGTTGATCTATGAAAAAATGGCTATCGCGCGCGCGAAAATGGCAGCGTTTCTCACATCCTGCATGTTCGCATTCGCTATATCCCCGTAAAGTAAGTACTTACTAAGAAATTATTTGAAGGAACCGTAGTTTAATAAATAATCTTCAAGATACTCCAGTTTTTCATTAAATTTTTTGGCTTTTTACGTAAATACTAAATAATAATAATAAACACACAATGTACGCTAAAATAAGGAAGCATTACACACATTAAATTTATATTATATATATAGGAATTTTTTAGAAACACTTGAATAGCTCTCACAGCACACGTTACTCTTTGACAGAATGGTTCCAACTGAATTCAATCAGAACGAAAGAGGTTTAGCCGAATGTTTATCTCTTGTAACATAAACATCTCGCGAGATCGTAATCTTAAACAGTTCCTTCGATGGATCTCGTAGTAATTACAGAGCCTCAGCATCACCGCAGAACGAGCGGATGGAAAATGCATACTTCTCGCCATGGCTATATATTTAAAAAACAGCATTCTTTGTAATAAGTATTTTAAAAAGATATTTTAAATGTAAATTATTATACTTTCCGATAGTGTACACAAAAAAGACGAATAACGAAAAAATATTGATTATTCTTTGTAATAACTATTTTAAAAAGATATTTTAATTGTAAATGATTACACTTTTCGATAGTGTACATAAAATAGACGAATAACGTTAAAATATTGATTATAATCAGCAGTACTTGATTGAAAAATAGCTGCAAACTTTACAATTTGATATGCTCCTCTTTATGGACAGATTTTACACTCAAAACATCCATTTTAGTAAAAACGGTATATAGTGCAAAAAGTAGAAATCTCAAGCTTTAAAATGGTTGCTTTTTCATCAAATTTGAATAAATTTTAGCAAAGTTACAGCAGTTTAAATATTGAGCGAATTTTTAAATAGCTTTGGCTGCTATGCGCCGCGCCGGTGAGAAAACTCACACAACACTTCATATCATTTGCAGTGCAATGAAATTGTTAGTGACTTGGGTGAACTATTCATGCATCAATTATCTATTGCATACGCCCCACGTTTTTCGTTTTAAATCTTATAAGTATTTTCATAGCTGTTGAAAATTCACAATCACACATTTTCAGGACTATCTGTATGGGGCTAGGAAAAATTATTTTATACTTTTTAGTCCGTCTTAATATTTTTGTATTCAAATAATTATTTTCTGCTTTTTAGTGTTGTGTGTGTAAAATTTTTCAAACGATTTTTTTGTTGCGCCTTCGGCTGCGCGGTCCGTGTTTACATGCTGTCCTTTCTACGTTCGGCGCAGTCGACGCGGCCACAAAAGAAGAGCTCCCCTTCGCGATGTAAGTCCCGGCAGAGAACCGAAACTCTGTATGGGGCTAGGAAAAATTATTTTATACTTTTTAGTCCGTCTTAAAAACGTGGTATATTAAAAATATTTTTGTATTTAAATAATTATTTTCTGCTTTTTAGTGTTGTGTGTGTGAAAATTTTCAATCGATTTTTTTGTTGCGCCTTCGGCTGCGCGGTCCGTGTTTACATGCTGTCCTTTCTACGTTCGGCGCGGTCGACGCGGCCACAAAAGAAGAGTTTCCCTTCGCGATGTAAGTCCCGGCAGAGAACCGAAACTCTGTATGGGAATAGGAAACATTATTTTATACTTTTTAGTCCATCTTAAAAACGTGGTATATTCAAAATTTCTTTTTATTTAGATAATTTTCATTGTCATCCAGTACTGAGCTATGTTTAAAGTTTCAAGCCTCTAGCTCATCGGGAAGTTAGTATTAAAATCAATTGCTAAATTTGTACCGAACAAACAGACAGACATGAAAGCGAGTTAATAAAAACGTGGTAAAATAAAATAGGAAAGAATTAGAGTGAAAATCCTGTGCGTCTGCTGTATGCTACTATTATCCAGAAATCACCTTGCAACAGCGTGGCAATGAGTGATCGACGCGTTCCTCTCATAGTTCGAGCGTAGAAAAGTCGCCTGATTCCCACACTGATACGCTCGCTGAACTTTACCTCGCGGAATCCGTCGGCTTTCACCGGTTGCGTCACTTCGCGATGATACAAATACAGCCGCTGCCGGTGGGGAAGCGACGCTAATGCCAATATGAGAGAGCTCTCGCGGTAAGAAAACTGCATCGAATTCGAACTGCATCGCCTGGACCGCGCGCCGCCGCTGCATTCAATCAACCCACGCCTCCTCGGGATGCAAATCGTTTTCTTCCCCCGCGTACTCGGTCTTCAAGGCTTCTCGTTTGTGCACCGGGTGTCCCATTTTAACAAATTGTACTTGAATGATAGAAGTCTAGAGACACCGCTGTCCAATTATGTTTCGATACACAGTCAGTCAAAAAAGTCTCCATACACACTTTAAAATTACGTAACTTTTTTAAAAGGACACCACATAACTTGAGTGTCTTCAAGAATTTAGGACAATTAGTTTACTAATTGGTGTGTAAAGAAAATTCCGAAAACGTCGTAATGGACAGGAATTTCGAAACAAAATAGTAAATATTGAATTTACAACTTTTTTATATGAATCTGTAATGAAAATTTAAAAAAGAAACGTTTTGTAGATCTGTGTTAATTATTTACATTCTGAAAATTTCATAAAAATCGGTCAACGTTGCAATGAGTTAAAAATATTTAAATATTTTTGTGCATAATAAAAATTGTGTGCATTAACTGCGAGACACGGAAAACACATAGAAGATTCTTTCTGCCTTCAATAATTTTAAGTTGGGAATAATATATTGGGGTTCTTATATTCTTTTAACCTTTTTAATACTATTTCGAATTGCACCACCTCGTTTTTCTCATAGATGCATAAAATCCGCAGTCTAAGGATCACATATGGGCAACATTCCTTGACAAGGCCGCAAATCTTCGACTTTGTGTATTGATTTTATGTCGTCGTTGGTAATCGTTGTTATATTAAAATTCATGTAGAAATCGAAATATATGAATGGATTTAGATTGAGCTGTTTATACATACTATAACAGAGAATTCGGATGTATCATCGCTTCGGATAATCGAGGTTCTACTGTATCGTGAATAAAACAAGCAAACATGCTCCGAATTGTATCATGCTTGGTCTCGTTTTAATCAGAAAAATGCTACAAACATGCTGGTAAAGGTTTCATAACAAAATAATTAATGAACTGTGGACCTTTATGCAAAATAAAAATTATCTACATCAATCGCGAAGAATAGAAGCCAAATAAAATGTTCTGCCTACATTTAACCCTTAGCACTCGAATGGCGACTCTGAGGCGCCACTACAAATTGCTACACTATTACTCAGAATATTGTTTACATGATTAAATTTGTTCATATGTAATAAATTACTAAACATTTAAATATTGTATGAGGTACTATATCAGTTTCATACGTTAGAAGAAATGTTTAGTTTTTTAGTTGAAATAGCTCCGAGTGCAAAGGGTTAATATTATTAACAAGCTGAAATCAATACATTGATGCTCTTAAGTTGCCGTAATGATCTATTGTTTGAAAATGTATTCAATAATTTCTGTCACAAATGCATAAAATCCGCAGTCGAATAATTAAAAACAGAAACGTTTGTATTAGTATTGAAGTAACGCAGTGGAGATACCGTTTACAATATTTTTTATTTGAGATGTACCGAGCTCGGATAGTGACGCGTGTAGTATCATTGTAGCTACAATAAAATGGAAAAAGGTTACTCGCGTTGGATCACATGAATCGAAACGCGTTTATCAACTAATCAGTTGTACAGGCAACAGGACTGATTAAAGTGGAACACCTTCTGCACATTGTTGCCGTTCGGAATATGTGCCGCGGAGATAGAAGCGGAAAGGATCAGTGGGGCATTGTGTGCTCACGGGACAACAGAGCTGGATACATTGGCCAGTGCAGAATGATCGCAGAACATGTCTCTCGGAGAACGTAGCGCCCACGTGAAATATCAGCGCGATACGTGAGCAACGTGTGCCAATGTGATCGCAGAACTATCGACGGAATTAATCATCTGGCTTGGTGTACCGTTCGGTCCAATTGCGACGGAAAATAGGATCATGATCGTAAACAGCAATTATTTCTGTAGAAGGTAATCAGATCGAGTCAGGAAAGAATCAGCGGGAGCAACGAACCGATCGCTATTTCTTTGAGACAGTTTAGCCCCTACAGGAGCAATGCTGCTTGCTTGAGATCTCTGCAAAAGAAATTTTGTGAAAGAAAGGTTACAATCATATTTATTTGTTTGTCTCTCGAAATGTAACTTGTAAATTATTCACAACAATATTTGCATTTTTATGTGTAATTTAGAAATTAAATTGAAAGTTTTGTGATTCAGAATTGTTCCAAATAGAACGAAATGTATGCAGGGTGATCCGTAACTGGTTGTACAACCAAAAAGACGGTGATTCTAAACAACAAATTAGATAATTATTCAGTTTGAGGCAATCACCCCGATTTTAATGACCTTGAAATATGTTCTCAAGGTCATAATTCTGAACAACCTTTCCCTATGTTTATATAATGGCCGGTCTCTTTTAGTTTTTGAGATATTCGCAAAACAGTTAAAGAGACAGCGATTCAATCAGATCAGAAATTCAATGTAATAGGCATTCAACATAAGACGGATATTTTACACTGTTCTCCGCGTTTGCGGATCCGAAAACAAAAAAAAACTATTATACATATTATTGCTATTGACTGATGAGTTAGGTTTGGGTTAGATATACGTGAAGTCCAGATTAGTTTTTGTGGTGGGGATATAGAGGAGGAGGGGTGCATCCCCGCCCACTCTCATTTCATAAAGATTTACCATATAATTAACAATATCATTAATTACTATCATAAAAGATTTATTCAATTTAATTTTCACTCAATGGATATGGAAAATCGTCCCCCCTTCCCCTGCACCCCACCCCGAAAAAAACTAATCCAAACGCGACCAAAGCCTAACCTAAACCTAAACCAAACTGGCATTTACTCGGAAAATGTCCTATTAGTAACGCCTCAAATTTACGTTATACGGGACCGAAATAATAAAACTATTACAATGCCATAACAAAGCCACGGAGAACATTTTCGCAAAGGAAAAAGTTACTTCAAATCACCCCTTTCAAAGAAATATATAATATTTTTGAGACAGTAGAATTTAATAAGAAAGGATAATGATAGACTGCCTAGAGAAGTAGTTTTAAGATTTAATAGATTAAGATCCAATCATTACAATACTAATGACTCTTTAGCTTTGCTAGGAATGATTGATAGCCCAAAATGTGACTGCGATGCTTCAGTTCAAGATATTAAGCATACTTATGGCAATGTCCAAAATACAGGGATGCAAGACAGGTGCTATTTAGAAACCCAATCAATGCAAACTCGAAACCTCCCTACGATGCACATATATTTTTAAGAGAACCAAAGATAAAAGTATTAAAAATTATTAACGATTTCTGCAATAAATGCAATATTAAATTATAAGTTCTTTCCATGTTCCTACTTAGACGTAAGACATCTTGCTCACAAAAAGAAGAAAAATAGAATGCAATAGTAGTTTGTAAGAAAATGGAATTTCCCACTTAGATATAAGATATTATAAATTAATAATTTACTAAATTTTGTAAGAACAGTTTTATAACAACATTTAGTTTTGCAAGAGTTGTTATGTATTTACATATTTATATGTACCACGTGGCTTATTTATCAGACACCATCTAAAGCTTTTTCTAATAAATTAAAAATATTGTTGGACACTCCACATAAATAATAGTGTGTTATACGCAGGATTCGTTGTAGTAGTAGCAACAGTTTTTCGCGAATATTTTGAAAATTAAAAGAGTCCGCTTATTGTAAATAAGGAAAAGGTTTTCAGAATGATGACCTTGACAACATATTTCAAGGTCATTCGCTCGAAGGTGATTACCTCAAACTGTATAATTACCAAAAAATGTGTCGAAAATGTGAAACAAAATTTGTTCATGCGAGGCTTTGCTCTCGAGAAAATCGAGTTTGAAAATTCGACATGCACGCGTACTATTGAATACGAATCGTCTGACGCGTCTGTTCATGACCTACCGATTCTACTTCTTACAAATGCTAAGCACGCGATCTTGACGGATTTACTCGAAAACAAAGCCGCTTTTGAAAAAGTTTATTCCACATTTTCGACCGATTACACGGTATAGTGTGAAAAGGGTTTGAAACATATGACTGGGTGTAGAAATGCTTTGAAATCATAGTACTGGAATTCTTCGGTTATAAAGAGGTGGTGGAGCAATGAAATGTAACGATCAATTCTAGACATAAAGGAAAACTAATCTTGTAAAATGCAAGTTATAAATGTGTGACTTGAAAGTCAGTATTATAATAGAGGATTAAGGAATTTAATACAATTAAAGCATTTAAAGTAAGGTGAATTTTCAAAGTTTGTTTAAGGACAAACTATATTATTTGATAATTTCGGTAATTATTTAGAAGTCTGCCTCTCCGATTTTAATGACCTTGTAATGTGTTGTCAAGGTCATCATTCTGAACAACTTTTCCCTATACATGTTACTGCCGCTCGGTCTTAGTTATCGAGATATTTGCAAAAATCTGTAGTCACACTTAGATTACGAGTACACTTCATTTGGTAATTAGTAACCCTCTCCGCCCCCTCCCACGACCTAACCACAACTCATTGTATTCGCATAATCTATGCATTGTAGTTGTTATCCAGAATTTGAACTAGTAACACGTACAAAAGACTGAATGACATCTACAATGGAAAGATTATGCAAATAGAGTGAGTTGTAGTTAGGTCGTGGGAGGGGGCGGAGAGGGCCGGCCCGACCACGCATACGAGAATCCAGGAGTAGTCTCTCAAAATTGAAAACTCATCTTATATATGTATGACTAGAGTGAAACCATGTTTTCTTTCTGATTTCCACAACGTGTTTACAAAAACAGTAAACAGACGCCGCGCCGAAACAGGCTTACGTTGTCACAAAGCGTGCACAAATATGGCAAATTCAATTCAGTACTATATAGCAATAGTTTTTTGCGAATATCTAGAAAACTAAAACCGAGCGACGGTAACATGTATGGGGAAAAGTTGTTCAGAATGATGACCTTGACAGCATATTCCAAGGTCATGAAAATCTCTGAGGAAGACAAACTTCTAAATAATTGCGCCGTTTATTTTGAAAGTGGCCTAAGCCCATTTGTTAATTATTTTCTGTTGACTGTAATAACGTGTACAACTTGAAGTTATCTGTCATAAACAACATTTGCTGTTAAGCCTATTCAGAATATACACGATAATTTTGGACACATAAGTTTTTACAATTAGTTCATTAATTAAAACCATTACTTTGAAAGTGGCCTAAGTTCAATGAATTATCGATGATGTCCGAAAGTGCGGATTTTCAAATGTCCGAAGGCAGTGATGAAGATAATTTTAATCAATTAGTATTTAACAAGTTTTTTGGCAGTATTTAACCTCAGTATTTAACCTCAGTTTTCTGGCAGTTAATTTAGTTGAATAATCAGTACGTTTAATTAATGCAGTGAAAAAAAATTCACGCAATACACACTTACAATTAAATATAAAACTTAAAATATTAAATTATATAAATTATTACACTCGTGGGGAAGAATAAAACAACAAGACCATATAGTTCAGATAGTGAACACGAATGCGTAACTAATGATTTCAACAAAAAAAGTTCTAAAATATTGTACTAACACTACTTTATAAAAATATAAGACGAATTACAACAGCGAAATACAAGGACATGATGGGCGTACTACGATATATACTACCGGTGCACCATGACATCCCTCCCGCATACACAAAATGTAGATGAGCAGTAAATTGTTATGTAATTTATGTAGTTAGAGAATTTCCCGAATTGCATACATTGTGTTTTTGAAGTGTTGTAAAGAAATATAAAATAAGTTGAGTATTGTTTTTTCAATTTGAAGCATTTTAAATTTTGTCGAATGGACTTGGGATCTTTCAAATTTTATAACGAATCTAGTTGTTAACTTTGAAAGTGGCTTAACTCCATTTTTGGTAAGAAAACACATATTATTCACTTAATAATTGGTATTATTTTAATGGGAATTGTAAATTTAACTTTTTTAGATACACTTAAGCAGTATGACACATTGGTATCCTATACGTATATTTTTAATTTTATTGAAACGCAAACTCTTAAATATCTCAATTTAAGTACAAATGGACTTAGGTCACTTTCAAAATAGGCGGCTCAATTACCATAATTTTTTGTCAGAAGTAGAAAAATTGTATTTATCGCTTGCCTTTGTTTATTCGAATGGCAATCCTTCTAACATCTCAAAAGAACTTAAGCCGTTTTAAAATGTTGTCCACTTAATGTTGCACGCCACTGTAGATACGCAGTCTGGTAATTAACTCCAAGTGACGTATCGATGCGATGATTTCCCTGTGACGATTGTTATTTCTGTATGAAAAGAGAGGTTATTCGTAGCAAGGACAGAATCGCGCAACGATCCAATGCATGATTACTCATTGTATATGAGCAGGCCCGGGATACAATCGACCGATTCGTTTGAGGGTTTTGATGACAGAACTAGATTTCCGTTCTGCTCAACAATTACTGGCGTGTCACGTAATTCGAAATCGAAAACGCGTGGCATGCTTCGCGAACAGGTAACTGCGGAACGCAGAAGAATTTAATAGTCCCGGGATGCACCGGTGTTGGTGCATCTTCGTGTAGCAATCGATGAAGGTGTTTCTTAAGACCGTTGACAGAGGGAATGATTAACGCGACTCGCGCATTTCCACGAAGATAAAGGAACAACGCCATCGTTCTACCGTTACCGAGTGTTGGCTCTTCTGCCATCAAGTCGCTGCGCATCAAACAATACTCTTTTGTGCATAGTGTATTGTCATAATTTCAAAAAATTAATCTTTTCACGATAGAATATCAAGTTAACGAAACAAATGGTTTCTTATATTTGTCAAGCAAATGATTATTTATGGAACGCTTGTTTAGAAGTGGAGATTTTAAATGTGTAATTTTTGAAAAGTTCATTGTATTTGATTAAATTTTTTAATGTGTATTTTGTCTAAGTAATCTGTCCAGTGAATGAACATAATTCGTATTAATCGAAAAAAGTAAAATTTATGATACCCCTTTCAACTAATTCTCTTCAATTACTTTTATGAAGTAAAACGATAAAATCTTATCGCGTTTGTTTAGGTAGTTGACCAACTTCTTTCACTTCTTAACATATTTTATACATGACGTGTAGTAGAACGTTTTTGTTGTAAAACATACAATATAAGTATTTTATGCTATGTAATTTGATAATAAAGTATTACTTAGGGAACAGCTTATGTTGGGGTACTATTAATCGAAATTAATCGAATGATTTCAAGTGTGTTAATGAATTAGTTAAACAGGTATGTTATTCATTTCCTGTAAACCGGTGTAAAATTCTATTTTTCTGTCATCGATATTTAACCATCAGAACAATTATGGTTATATCAATAGACTCAATAGACATCTATTTCCTCTTTCTTCTGGAAGCTTTTTCACAACAGAGAAGTTGTAATTGCTGTAACCATAATATAAATCATAGTATCTACAAGGGGTTAATCACGACATTTGCTTGTTTAATACTATTTTGATTTTGCACTGTGTATGTTAGTGCATATAAAATGAATTTTTGATACAACCTAATATTCTCACAGAGATACAAACAGCACAAAAGATTTCGGATGTCGATGATTCAAACAGTTTCGTGACGAATTATTTTCTCATCGATGATAAACGACGTGATAGACATAACGAGATTGATGAGATCAAATCTCCAGTCTAATTAAGAATATTCTAACGTTACATCATTCAAGATATCGTTGAATTGTTGAGAATATCGAAATTCTATGTTAAGAATTATTTGCATCCATTTCTTACTGAGAATTCGGACATTGCTTTTCGGTCAACGTGAAACAGCAACAATGACCGGCATTCATATAACAAAAGAACGGAATTGCAAATGTAGTTAACGTCTACGAAAAATATTTCTGCGCTGTATTCTCATACGATAGATATGCAGGAAGTTCGCAGGATCCGACCGACAACGGCAACCGGAGTTTCTAAGGAACGGCGTTTCCGATTCTAGTTTGATCTAAGATATCGATGTAATTATGCGATTAATATTTATTTCCATGCTACTACCACTATTGCTGCGGTAAATGGTGTGAAATGCTTGCGAACGTTTAACATGGAAATTGTAATTTGCTGTGGAGGAGAAGTGGAACGAATTATAATTATTCGGAAATTACTCACATCAATTAATAGTTTGCAATTACTAGAAGAGTTCGACGTTTCTACTAATTATAATGTTTCACGGTGATTCCGAAGTATTCTATTATTCGAATACACTCGGAAAAGAATTTTAATTTCATGTAGGTTGCAAGAAGGTTTTCACATAAGATTTTATAGTACACGTGGTAAGATATACAAATATTCGAATGCTCTATTCACGATGTTTAGCACTTAAAATATGTATGTTAAATTGAAGTATTTAAAATACTGTGGTATACTACACAAGAGCTCGAGATTGTGGTAGTAAAACTACTATCGGTAAGTATTCGAAGGCTACATAAAAATATAATAAACAATATTATTTTTGTGACTCGTCGATGTTGTATTTTGTATCGATTGGTGTTAAATGTGCTATAAGTACTATTAAAGTGGTAAACCATTAAATTATTTTCTAATTTTACTGATATAGCCTTGACCCCTTTTTCTTGTGGTCGACACCATATTATCTTAAATGATCTATTTTAACACAGACATTCTACTTGTTGAATGTTGCAAATGTCCTATGCGGAGCAATAAACGTAGTATGTCAATTGTCAAACATAATCAATGGGAATTAGTCATGTTCAAACAACAATTTCTTTGTTAAATTTATAAAATAGAAAATGATGTCTAGTATGCAATAGTACACTATAATGTTATTATTACCGATGGTGCATCGTAAATTATTATACGAGTTAATAATTTGCAAGAAAAAATGATCTTTGCAACAAATTGCATACAAAATATTCCTATGTATCATCGTACGTCAGGCATGGGCACGGGTGGAGCCCCTCAAACGCCTGCTTCTCCCACCAACCTCTCTTTCATGCAGCGCGCACATTCGTTGCGTACGCTGTTGTCTCGTGTCTTCGTTGCACCATTGTACCGCGCTTGATGGAAGGGGACAGAGGGCGCTACGGTGTGGACGGTTTTGCCTCCCTTGCAAAATTGCCCATCACTGCTCTATGGTAACGGCGGATACTGGTGGGGGACAGTGGACGCTATGGTGGGGACGGTTTTGTCTCAATTGAGACAAAAATGCCCATCCCTGTCGTACGTGAAAGAGAGAAATTAGATAGCTACCATTGGGTGGGCAACAATTAATAGTGTTAATATACAATTCTCCGTATGATTTTGCGAACATTAAACATGGAGTCTACTTAACACTAGGTTTACGGGACCCGTCAAAATGACGGGTTGCAATATTTTTAAATCGAGATTGAAAAGGCGCATTCATGAGGAATTATTCAATACATTTATTTTTTGGAGTATATATTATAAAAAGAATGTCTAAAAAATTAGATAGACACATTTTTGATATTTTTACACAATAATGTAAAATAGTCACTTTTATTGCTCCGTAAACCTAGTGTTAACTGTCCAACAGCTGTTTATATAGTAGACATAAATATATCAACGTTTCATGATCTATTCCATAGTCATTCTGCTAATTAAAGTTTGAGATGTTCGATTAATGCACACATTTATTGCTGCAAATAATAATGGATGATCTGATTAAGTAAGATAATCTAGTGAACCGTTCAAAGTTAATGAAATGTTAGGAATTTATCGTGACTGATGGGTTGAGCTAATCTTTTTGTAATTTTATGGTTATTCCACTACACTATTGAAGTAACTAAAAGCATTTTGTTGAGTCACAAACATCAACACAGAAAGGAGTTATAGTGTTTTACGTGCAGCTTTTCGTTTAAAAAGGTGTTTCGCCTCTTACGTTTCGTACAATATGTAGCACCTTCTGTATTCATCATATTCTCAAAAATCGAATGTATCGCTTTACCTCACGAATATGACTACAGCATGAACCTATTTTGAAATAAAAAAATGAAAAATTGAAGAACTGGTAAATTTCGAAGCATCCAAGAAAAAATTCATATTTCTTCAAAGGAAAAGTGCATGTTTGTCAAAAGTTTTCCAATAAAAATGACTTATTCAAACAATATTTAAAAAAACCAGCGTCCCGCTGAACAAAGAACATAACCGACTATATGTGCATAAAATCAAATCAATGGAATGAATAGTTTTTGATTTACATTGAACTGCGATTCGAAAAAGAAGTTCTATACCTTTATCAGCTACTCCGTAGCAAAAACAACAATAGACGCATTGTTTTATCAAATTGTAATAAACGTTTTTAGGAGAATATATTCAAAGGGTTATACTATTGATCCTTGCGAAGAAAAATCAATTTTTTTCGCTTCCTATGATTAGACTGCCATCATAAATTCAAGGACCATGCAACGAAGAGGTGTCATCCTCAAAGACAAACGTTGATCGCGTCGGCGTTCGTAACTCTAGTCTTCGACCTTTTATGGCAGTCTTAACCTACTTATTTAGTACGTAACGAGATTCAAACAATTTGTCGGTGCGCGAGTCGTTTCCCGCGCGATGTTTACACGATGGAAGAAAGAGCGCCGGGCAAAGAGGATGACGATCGTTTCCTCGGTTTTACGGGCCTGCTTCCCCGTTCTACATGTGGAACGTCCGAGCGTTCTGTGATCAAGCGACGACTCGCGGCTCGCAAAGTAGTCCACACATCCTCTCTCTTGCATTATAAACAATCTCCCATGAAAATCTAGAACGGCCAGCGTAGTAAACCCGCCGCCGACGCCGACGTCGCGCCGCGCCGCGAGAAATGTTAAGCTGAATTCTCACGATCTGTTAACGCGACCGATCGCCAGGAACTGTCAAATTATGATTAATTAGACTGCGAATTTTATGTATTCTTGGTAGAACTGAATGGGTGGAATTGAAAAATATAGAACGATTGAAATCATTTTAGGACATAAATATATTTTTCACTTGCTAAAATTATTAACGATAGAATGAAGTGTGTATTTGGCTCCTGTCCATTATCATCAACGCAGAACATTCTTATTTTGCATAAAAATCCGCAGTCTAATGATTATCTTGACCACGGATAGCCTTGCGAATAGAAATCCTTATCGAACAATTTTTAGTCCCTCGAAGGAAAAAGAACAAGTTGCTTAAACTATTCTAAACGTTTCATCAACTTGTATACTTCGTAAGTATAGTAAATGATCCAATTTTATTTTTTGATTAATTATTTAGAATCGTATCAACCGCCTGTATAAGTTATTACTGACCTCGTGTCGTGATGAATAATTTGTTATACAATTTGGTGTGCTTCAGATGGCATAATATATTACAGCCACAACATGAGAGATTTATGTTTTAACTATGTGGTGAAGAATGTTGTGCTACAGAGCTGCTAAATGTACATTTACAATTTTTAAATGGCAATACTTCGTACAAAAATAGTACAAATTCAGTAAAAATAGTACAAATTAAATTGAAATCTTAATAAACCGGCACACTGCATTTATTTATAACGAAATACTAATACTGTTTTCACTTACTTTATCAGCAAAAATAATCATTTGAAACAATGAGTTACTCTAAATATGTTGTTATTTGTATTTTCCAAATAACATAAAAAATTTATTTTCATTTGGCGTTTAAATCAAATGAATTATTTTCAAATAGTATTTCATTTGAATAGCTTTTTATTTCAATTACATTGTTCCAATAAAATAATAAATAATTTCACCTCAAGAAGAGGTTATTACAGTAAATAAATTCATTATTAAATTTAGATATGCTAATGTCTGTAGCTTAATGATTTAAGTTTAGCTACATTCATTTTTACAATTGTTCCTTAGTACACAAAATAAATAAAATTATTGAGAGTACGAATTATTTCATCAAATGAAAGATGAAATGAAAAGTTATTTGAATTTAAAATCAAATAATTTTAAAAAATGTTATTCAGCCGTTCAAATAAACTAACATATGATTATTTCAAATGACATGTAGCCAAATCGGATAATATATTATCTTAACGATTGTTTTTCAAATATTTAATTAGAATACTGTCCAAGCCTGCTGTTCCAATAAGATTGTGCCAATATTTTGGGTATCAGGTTTACGCGTGCTAAAACATTATTTAGATGTGATGGCAATTTTCGAGGTCAAGTTTGTCGAGATTTTCGAGACAATATCATTATGAAAAGGGAACAACCACCATTCCCAACAACGGATATTTATCTTCGCATGAATAAATATCACCAGAGCTCTGCGTCTGCACACATGCCTACATCAAACGGTCAAAACACATATCCACCCCACTCCAAGGTTCACGATATTATAGGAATAATGGGATCGGTGGAGGGGTGGACAGCTGTTCTGACAGTCGGTGTACGATTATCGTGAGTGATGCGAATCATCATTAAACCAACAACCGACTGCGACACTTGTGAAATCTGCGGCGGTTTCCGTGAAAACCATTCACCGTCGGCTTCGTCGGCTTAGCCTAGCCGGAGCAATTGCACAAAGCGAAAGTCTCGTACGTGTTTATCGTAACTTTTCTTTCTATTCGAATTAACATTCGAACGTTTGCATCGCGAACGTAATTGTCATTTAACGGGAGAATATGATTTAACAAACAATCGATCTTTATTCGTGTAGTCAATAGAAACACATATTCAGATTATATGTTTAACCCCTTGTAGTATAATATCGAGTCAGACTCGTGGTGAAGATTTCGAACAGAATTGACTAAACATGTATATTATTAATTTCCTTTAATCTGAAATAAAATTTTATTTTACTGTTATCGAAATATAGCCATTGGAAAGTGCACAGGCGTACAATGGGCACAAATTTAATTCTTCTTCTAGGAAATTATGAACTGCAAAGAAATTCTAATCACTACAACCGTAAAATAGATCGTAGCAAAATGTTAAGAAATACGGTAATGTCTCCCTTTGAGGGGCCCAAAATAACAAAACTCTTTGGTATTAATTATTTTTTTATGGAACCTTTACCAACATATTTGTGGCATTTTTCTGGTTGAAATGAATCCAAACATGACATAATTCGGAGCACATTTGTTTGTTTAATTCGCAATTAAGTAGAACCTCGCTTATCCGAACCAATGATATCTGAACTCAATTTCCCTTCATAAGCAAGTAAATACGGTTCAAATTGTGTCGTGTTTGATATCATTTCAATCGAAAAAAATGTAACGAATATACTGATGTAAGTTTCATCAAAAAATCGTTAGAAACGAAAAAGTTTTATCATTGGATTAATACTACGCTAGCGGAGAAAGATGAAAGAATAATGTAACGGCAGCAAATATGCAATGGCGAAATCGTATCGAATAAATGCGATTGTAATAACAAATAGACTATGAATGTTTGTACTAAACTATGCCCTACAATGCATTCAACGAGACGAGACACTAATTGTAAACACACGCGCGAGGCCTCTTAGTTGGAACAGAATCGAACACACATGATTCAGACATTGTAAAAGAGAAACCACAGTTTGTTTATTTATACTGACCCGATTCATTCAATAGGAATTGTCTCGCGTTTATAGCTGTAAAGGTAGTTTCGCGGAACAGATAAAATCCATTTATCTCAAATTGCGTAAACTTAAGAGTCAATATTAGCGCTGTGAAGGAAGTCCTAAATAAAGTGTTAGTTTAATAAAACATTTTTATTATAGTAGTCATTACTACCTGATATTTACGCAAAATGGAAAAGTATCCGTAAAGTGAAACTAAACAACATTTTACGTTCTGTAGTAGCAGGCTACGGAGGTGATTAATAACTTGCACGTTCTAATTAGCGTTTGCAATACCGGAACCAAAATACAATACCTGTATTCGGTATTTGTTTAAACATTGTTCCAGAATACCGGTATTAATAAATTTTCAAGAAGGTACAAAAACACAGTTGTTTAATAGAAAAAAAACATTAACTGATTTATTAACTGCATATTTTTGAAATGTGATTGTAAAAAACATAGTGCATCTATTGAACTGTCCTTAAGCCTGGAACGTAATTTTCTGCAAAAATGACCTGCTGTTGAAAATTTTCTTTCCACATCCACACTGGTTAGTGGTACTGTTAATAATGAGCGATATACTTTCTCTAAATATTTGCCTCGATGTCCTTCATCTTCTGACAACTCGGTCTCTCGTCTGACGGTTTTGGATAAACCTATCTTTTGCATTATTTTTGTATTATTGTTCGTGGACATTTTTCTATATATAGCTAATTGTAATTTCTTCTCGAGAGACAATTCTTTTTTCGATATTAACATCAACATCATCTTCAACGAATTCTTCTGGATAGGTTTGTGTTTGGTTTTCATAAATGTTTTTGTGGAAATTGACGACAAACTTAATTAAAATTGACCTTGTTAGCTTCTTTTCTTTCTTTTAGTTTTCTTTTTTAAAGTCGTTATAATTATGTAAATACCTTAAAATATTTTCTAGTTCACTATGCCTTTTCTGCATACGAATTTTCAATGCACTGTATAATTCCTCAGGAAGTGGCGTGTCCTGATCTTTAAGTGATTGCAACATAAAATTTATTGTTGCATTCGCTGTTAATAAGTTGGAATCCTTCCGACATAATGCTTTCACAGCCAGCTTTATTGGAAGCAGAGCTGATACAGTTTTTGATATTAAATTGAATTCACTATCGGAAAAATTAATTTGTAAATTTCAAATAAGAGTAAATACCCCCAAAAAAATATGTATTATTTATAGCTAATACCGAAAATACCGGTATTTTACCTTAGCAAATACCGGTTTCACGAAATTGCAAAACAGCACGAAATACAGGTATTCGGTATACCGGTGTACCGGTATTGCAATCCCTAGTTATAATATATAGAACAGAATTTAAAACGTGAGAATGTCTTTTGAAAAACGGTTCACGTTTTAGATGATACAAAAGTTCCATAATTCTTTAAAGCCCTGGAAACATCTACAAATTGAAGCTTCCACAAGAATTTCGCGGTTGCTTTGAAGACGAGCGCACGTCTCAGTTTTTCGTTAATTTGGAGATTAATTCGCGTGAATGCCAGAAACGAACACTCACATCGCTATGGATGACTCTGACATTTAATCCGGAAGTCCGGCGTACCGCCCTGCTTGACGTAATACCAAATTAGAGGTTCGTGCACGGTCGTAATAGAATTCTGAAGAGGACACGTAGGAAACACGATACAACATGCAAAACGTGGATGAACAAATTTTTACTAATCCTATAACACAAAATATATAACCGCTCACCACATGGTAACAAGTCAGACTCGTGATGAAGATCTCAAACAGAGTCTACTAAATCTGAAAGTTACCTACCCCGTTCTCTCATGTCGAAATCAAATTCTATTGTTTTATGATCAATATTTAACCCTTGAACGGCGAATCATTTTTATAGCTTCATATGTATATAATTACAGCTTCAATTATTAAATTTTTTAAATTTTCAAAAATGAGTACATAAATGACTATTTTGATACGCTGCTCTCGGTCAAAATAGACCCTGGCACCATCATTGGTCTGAAGCATAAATAGACACATATACAGGGTGTTTCTCAGGATGTTCGAAAAATTCCCAAATCGTTGGATTGGACGCAATGGACCTGTATCATGACCTGTTCATCCGATCTCACCTCACTTGATTTTTTCTTACGGAAGACATTAAAGGGTACGGTTTATCAAGAGCAGCCCACGACGCCGGAAAATATGAAGGAACGAATAATTGCTGCATGTGCTGATATAAAACCTGAAATCATCGAAAGAGCTGTACAATCTGTCGTTTTTCGCCTCACGAAATGTATCACGACGGAAGGACATCATTTCGAACATTTATTGCAGTAATAAATGCGATTATTTACAAGTTCAAGTTCATGGTCGAATTTCTGTTACCGTTGAAATCTGAAATGTCGCTGAAAGTAAGTTCTGCATTAATTAGCAAATTTTAGAGTTCGCGGTCATTTCAAGGTCGTGCTATTAAACGGATGAATGCACAATAATGTTTGCTATAACATACAACAACAAAAAATGTGTGTATATATGTAAAAAAACACGAGTGACCTTGAAAAAACGATTAAAAAATTACAATTTATAAAAAACGATTCTTCCATCTGATTCGCCTTTTGAAACCATTTAGATTACGTTAGAAACATTTTTTGTATTTTCACAGGTAGAGGAGATATTTAAGTGTCCTGTTTTAGACGAAACACCCAGTATAGACATAGAACAAATAAAAAATTGTTTCGCTTTCAGAAAATTATGAAAGACAAAGTCTATTAAATATGAAAGTTACTTCTTTCTCTTACATCGCAATAAAATTCTATTATTCTGCAAACAATATTAAAGCATACATTAATTGTGTACCACGACTTGAGCGTGCTAATAACCCATACAAGTAGTTGATTCGACGCAAAATAGTAGATTTAAAAAAAAATGTAGGCATTAAATTAACCTGTTAACTGCTTTGCTTCATTTTAAGAACGTGCACTTGTGTGCTTAATTTTGGTTAAGCTACCATTATTTTTGTGCTTTTCTTCATACTACACCTTCGCACTCTCTTCAATTTTATTTAATAGCAAATGCAAGTTTTTTAATACATGACGAGTATACTCGTCTTTAGACAAAAAATGCAATCTTATCATGACGGGTATACTCGACGTAAATAGTTACGGGTATAATGTGTTTAGATATAGAATGAATACAAATTTTCCTTTTCTTTTCGGAAATGACGAAAGACGAAGGAGATCTAATTAGTGTAGTTTAGAAAAAAATCATATGACAAAGTCCGAGTTGTAACGTAGTTACGGGTTTGATGAAATTGCGGTTCTCAACGAGACGAGTACAACACGCCTAATCAAAGTACCTACATATCTAGCTACTGGAAGCAATCCTTTCGTGCAAAATGGGGTTACATTGAAATCACCGACACAGGTTTCACCAGCACTGTTTTGGCCGACAAGGATCCACCAATACCAACCTTCACCGACAATAACATTGACCGACATACACGTTTTCCGAATTGTTACACGTCTTCCCACCCAATTGAAGAAATCATTAAGCCTAACTCTCTTCGCTAACTATCACATACATATACAGTGGCTCACGAAAATATTCGAACGCCCATTAAATCAGAATAATTTTTTAAAAATTGCAAGAAACAACTTGACTTCTTTTTTAGAAATTAGAAGCATTGATTTACTAAATGGCATGCAAAAAAGATTTCGAAAAAATTGCAATTATTATGTATTACGTGCAAAAATAAAAAAGTCACTTTTTAAAACTTTTTTATTTCAGTCCGCAATGAAAATTTAAAATATATATCTTCTGGTGTTAGTAATACACATGCTGAACATTTAATCGAAATCGATTAACGTTCACACGAGCAACGTTTACAAATACTCCTTATTCATACGAATCAGATGATGTTGTCATTCACTATCAGAGTGTTTACTTCTAGTTTCTTCAATGATGAGACAATTTCAGAAAAAAATTGGAAGCCACAGAAAATGTAATTAATAGAGTTGAAATGTGCATTCATGCACAAGGAAGTCATATTGGACATTCACTGTAGCCTCACCAATAAAGAATACTTGTAAACACATTGGTGCGAAAAATTCAAAATGTTTCTTCCATTTCTGAACTTGCATGACCTTGAAGGTCACTGTGTATACGGATGAATTCGTCTAGACACACGCTTTCATGTGATATAAAAAAATATACAGCATTCCATTTAAAAAATTGAAGGTCACCTTCATATCTAAGAAAATAGTATAAACCAAAAAAATTACATACACCATTGTGTTGCGCATAAAAAACAGTACATATTACTTTTTCCTCTTTCATTTTTTCTAATATTTACTATTTACGAGAAAAACGCTGGCTAGTGATAGCGCGAACACGTGCATAATAAAAGATATGCATTCTCATTAAAAAAAATAATGCAATTGTTAAATGCAGATGTATTATTGCACTTTTAAAAGAAACATTGTGTTACGAATGTAATACGCCTTGAATCAAGCATCTTTCTCCTTTAACATTTTTCTGTAACTGCACTGGTAACGGAGTTATAGCCTACTGATACAATTCCGTGAACCACCCAGTATATTTCCTAGTGTTTCATAAATTCGCAAACACTATACATACATGAATAGTTTAAGAATTAGAAATGGCAACAATCTCTTGTCCGTTCAAGGAAAAAATCGTTTTTCATTAGATTAACACAATAGTAAAGGATTCATTGAAAGGATAATGAGCTGCCCCTACCTACCCGTTCATTTTTAACCATGTTCATGTCAGTGACGACCTATTACGAACAAATCTATCTTCGATATATGTATGGTAGTCAAACAATCCAAAAAAGAAAAACTCGAAAATTCTTTGGTAAATCTTGTACTTTCGTTAACTGTTTACAGAAGCAAGTAACACGGCATACAGGAGAATAATATAGTGTAAAATAAAATTGTATAATTTCAGGATGTATGTACACTGCATCATGCTAATGTTGACATATCAACTTTGAACGCTTATATCTCGATAATAGTTTATGCAAAAACAAAAATATTCTAGTGTTTTGAAAACGTCTTGGTGTCACCTTCAAGAATACGTTATCAAAAATGTAGGATTCGACTCAAAATGTCAATTGTAATTTCTACAGACCTTTTCAAGGTTACTGCAATGTCATACAAATACAATCATCGTACAAAACATTTTTTCGTATTACCTATAAATTTTCGAGTAATGTAATTTTGTCCAGAAAACGAGCTTTTAACGCACTGTGCTGCGCACCGTTCCCAGAATTTATTATCCCGTTTTGTTTTTATCTCGTTCACGGCACAATTTAACGGTCGATAAAACTTTCGTTAATCGAGATCGGACTTTCGCCGGGGGACGGGTCCCGAGCAATTTTTTTCTTCTTATAGTTACAACAAACTTGTTAAAACGATAATTACGACGTCACGGCGCGGCGCTACCGTTTTCGCGTTAAAAACGTATTTATCGATCGTGTCACGTTTCCCCGAACAATTTTGTCGATTGGCGTTCGAACTCTTGAAAATCAGGCTTCAATACTATAGTGTTAAAACGTCAGTCTGTGTTCACCGACATTGTAACCGGGGCTAATCGCAATTAACGTCATAGTAAATCAGCGTACAAAATTCGCGTCGGAATTCGCGAATGTGCTTCCGTTGATATCGGCGAAAAATTTCAACTTCTACAACAGAGAAATAAAACGGACAAATTATATATTATATTATGTTCCATAGAAATAACATAAATCAATGAAGCAATCAGTGGCGCGGTATCATTAATTGGAGCCCCTGGGCAAAGTAGAATTTCGGGGCCCCTAACCCCAACTGAATAAATTTCACGTGGAAAAATATAAAACAATTGTAAAAACATCTACATATTTATTATTGCATAAAAAGTGAAATAAATTCTCCTTCATCCATGAAAATCTTTTACATAAAAATACAAAATATTTGGTTTGTGTTCGGAGCCCCCTTTTGCTTGGGGCCCCGGGCATTTGCCCAAGTTGCCCATAGGGTAATACGCCACTGGTAACAATGTTTTTCTGTGAAAACGTCATGATTTTCTCCATATAAACATTCTATTTTAGATACAAAAGGTTTATTGTAAGACAGGATAAGAACGTTTTCGTTACAGAAAATTTGAAGAAATTAATAAATAAAATACTCAAAATTTAGTTGCGTGTTATGAAAAAGAAAGATAGCCACTTACATGAAGACAAGCCTCTTGTTACTTTTCAGACGACTTTGTCATACTTGAACTTTTGATAATAATACAAAAATTTTTGATTTTTTAAATTCTCTTCTTCAATTTTAAAGATTCTTTAAATTTAATGATTCTTTACGATTATGTTTGAAACAATGGTTTGTCAGATAGAATCGAAAATGGCAATTGATGACCAAGTTATTCGTTTAGTTAAAGTTATTGTTAAAGGAAATTGTGATTAATATTTTTGTGTGGGATTATGATACATGCTGATTTTGATTAAATGGCTGCGATGGTTTTAAGCCGAATTCGAGAAAAGCTTTCGTAAATCGTTTCAGAAAATAACACTCCGACGCTATTATACCAATTGACGTATGAAGCAACGAGAACATTATCCGAAATAATGGCTAATGACGATTTTCGTGTCTCGTTACTCGCTTGCACCGCCTCCGGGTTGTGCAATGACAATTTGTTTAATGCGAGCGGGGCGACAGCGCTCTCTCGGACATTTACAAACAACGATGCCGGCTGTCTAGAGAATAGTATATGATTTCATTAGCGTTAAAAAGCGAAGGTAAAGAGAAACAATTTGAACCGCAAGAAAAACCAAAATGAAAAGCTGGGAGAGGGTAATAGAGACAATTTGCAATTTGCTGAACCTTCTAGAGTAATGAAGACTATAACTTCATTGTTAAATTCCGACATTTTACTATTCTACTATTTGCAGTAAGAAAAATATGTAATTTCAAGTGTCTTTGAGATAATATTATTAACTCCGATTCGTTTCTCATTTTAAATAATGTAACACTATTTTATTTTTTTACGATTGTGTTGTAATTCGACGCGTTCGTTTAAAAGATCGGATATAACTGGATATTAACTAAGAATCTAGAAAAGAAATGTCGTATTCTCATCGGATAAAGATAAGTATTCGAGTTGAAAATGTTTCTAAAAGTAAAAATAATTCAAAATGTATTATAACTAGACTTCGACACATTTATGACAAAAACTAGTAGGTGAAACATAAAACTGTGTACACATTAAAAGAATTTACGATTGTTAGTACATTATTTTCGACTTATTCAAATTATCAAAAGGAGGAATACATTTTCATTTAATTTCTGTTACCTACTGTTATATTTGTTAACTATTTATTAACATATATATATAAATAAGTATATAAAATTATAACCAGGCTTAGCCTATGTGGACGCCGTGTCCCGCTCTCTATGTTCGACTCACACCGTGCTTACCGTCTCCTCGCACACACGCATTTGCACACACACATACCTACATATATATGGTTGTTACCATTGCACCTACAACTGATTTGGAAAGTTTTTATTTTGAATAACGATCCGCACTCGGATTATAACAGTGAAATAGCAAAGTTACAACTACTTCCTTTGGTAATAGAATTAATTTCATTATTCTTTTACATGACTAATACATCACATTTTTTAATTTAACACAACCTTACCTACCACTGTTCAATTCTAATGTCTGATTCTCTTTTAAAACAAAATCATTCGGCAACACACACATCTACAACAACTATCTACGTCAGGCAGTTCCAACCGGTAGTTCCGGAGCTTTTCGAGGCACCTTCCCCGCTTAGTTTCTTCCCCCACTCTTAGACTTCATCGTTATAATGTATAGTAGTGGGAAGCTCCGACCACGAGAGCCACGCGACGCGCGCAGCACTCACTAACTCTACGGCCGTACGTAGTACTGGGAAGAGGTTCCGATGATGGGGACGTTGCAGTTCTCGTAGGGGAATTGGGATCTGACATGGGGGCGTGGACAATATATATAGCTATCCAATATGGCGACGAAGAGCTTGGTCTTAACATTGTATTGGTATCATTTTTTTTTTGTTTTTACATAAAATGTTTGAAAGGAAGAAGAAAACTTTGTGTTGAGGGAAAAGCATCGGTATTATGGGCAAATCCAGCTGCGGATGGCAGTGTTAAATTTAGAACTAACATATTTTGTTATATAATTCTAAATTTGATAAAAAATAGTTAGCTTTAAAAGTTACAAGAAATGACAGTTTTATTTCTTCAATGTTGACTAAATTAAAAAATATTTATTATACGAATATGTTACATAAAATTTGTTTATTGGAAAAAAATATGTGATGAGAGTAAATAGACTTAAGGAATAATAACAAGTGACGAGAGTACAGACTTAATAAATATTGACGAGTTTAATGTTACTTCGAAAACATATATTTATTAAATATATAAAATAAATACACGTATAAAAATCAATAAAGTATGTTTTGTCAAATAATTCCTTTTTCACAAAAAATTTGTTTTTTAATATACCTTCTAAATTTACAATTATAATTTCATAAATTTCGAATCGCTTAGAATTGATGAGGACATATTAATTGCTCCACAAATAATTGTACAAATATCTTCTATTAGAGACATCAATGCCACAGGCGTCACTGTACCAAGAATTTTGAAAGTCTTTATACGCTGGTTAGGTCTTTCAATATGCACTCGGCTTTAGCTATTTTAGCTGTTAAAATAGACTGTTCTTTGCTAAATTGTTTCTTATATTTAAAAAATGGAGGTCTTATAAATTTCAAGCAGTTCACTTCACATACTTCATTTCAAAGTGTGGAAACGGAGCAACAAATTTTTGCTTGCTCTACTATCACAATCTTTCACTGCACAGTAATAAAAATTTTTTTTGCTACGCGGTGGAAAAATTGGAACTTCCATAACGTTATTTTTAATTAACACCTGTTTTAACACTGCAAGTTTATACTGTAATTAAAACATGTTAACACTGTAAGCTGCTATAAGCCAAGCCAGCCAACCTTAGAGTATTTCTACTTTTCGGCAGCAGACGGCGCCACTAAAAATGTCTGATCCCAATACATTGGAACTCCCTGATGTACGTTACTATAAACGTATTATAATACTGAATGTGATTGTCTATTGTTTCCACGGAGGAATTCTTATCACTCCCACGTGATTGCTAATGATTTCGCAGTTAACGCGACAACGTTAAAATCAACTATTAAAAAAAAAAATTCTTTTGTTTTGATCAATGATATAGTTTATTAGGCGACCATCAAAACTTTCGCATTCACCTGATACAATTTTATCCTCTAACGCTCAAGTCTATCTCACCAGAGCGAAGGCTAAAAAGGTATTTCAAGTTTACATTACGCCTTCAGCACATTGAATAAAAGTCCAGAATTAATGACTGGAATATCTGATATTTGCAGCACGATCATAAACTCGTTAAGAAGAAAAGGCGGAAACAACAGAAGACAGTTATTACCCCGGCTAAATAGGGTACAATGATTAACGATGAAAGCGACCAACAATATTCAACTCGGAACAGTAAAAATAAATCCTCGTCAGAACGAAATTGGTTTCCTAGATTTCATCGTTTTCTTAACAACTTCGGATAAGAAGCGGCAACAACGAGAATATCGAAAGTGATTGAATCACGTCATCATTGTCGAACGAGCCGTTGTTGTTTGCACGATCGATTAATTCGCGAGGCAGACCAAGAATGTAATCGTATCAAAGGATCTGAGAACACGTCAAGACCGAAGAGACTTTCAAGATGATAGATCCTCGTGCTAACAGCGAGAGCGTATCCTTGAAATCTCTCGGTTCTCCATTTCAGGATCTCCGTTAATCTGAGATCAACGAGTTCTTTCTAATTCATGCATCGCGACACTCTACGTGGGTAGATGGCAATCTCAAGAATGGAGCAAACTTGAAACTCTGATCTACTCGCTTGGAGATCTCAATGGAATCTCAATCTCGTCACGCCGAGCAGACGAGAAGCAATTTTTTTGCTTCGTTAAAAGACGGCCTATCTTTTCAGAATGGAGATTTTGCGTAATCGGAAATCAGGAACCTTCTACAATACTCTACGACTTTCAAGTCACACATTTATCGTTTGCATTTTCTAAGTTTAACTTCGTTCTTTTGCTAGAATTTAGCGTAACATTTTATTACTCCAACGCTTCTTTCTAACTGCAAAATTAATTTATTGCGATTCTGTAAGTTTCTCAGCTCCATTCTGATTTCGTTAAAAATAAATACTGAAATTGATAAAAAGTAATGTGCCCGAAAAATTATATGAATGCGAGACAAAATATGATCGGTTGTTCGGATACAGACTCCTATGTCGTAATAGTGTAATAATAAAAGTGCCACCGACAATTTAGAATACGCGTTACAAAACGTTCTTTTCGAAGGTTGAATGATAAAATGTTACCAAAAGATAATAGTGCAATAATCTATACATTCCATTATTTTTGTGATAATCTGCAATGTCTGTTTGGAACAGTTCATCCGTTCATTTTACCCATACAATTCTAATACATATAATAATCCATAAAAATATTCGTACATACGAACGACATTTATTTAATACAATTTTATGGATCTTCAATAACACTCTCATATAATGTTATTACACGTATACAGTTATGCATACACACATTATTATACATACACAGTAATAATACTATACGTATTATACAGTTATTTTATATATTATAAATAAAGTAAAGTCTTCAGTTAATGAAATTCAATAATAAAATTGTAAGAGGGAAAATGCCTGTGGAGGATTAATATAATATTTATTTCTGCGTTATGTCGTTCCTCTGTAACAGTTCTACCGAGAGTGCTCTCACCTCGCACAGCGCCGACCACGAAGCCTCGGCCGATCGTCTTTTGTCAATCGCGCGACGATCTCGCCAACGGACGATTCGCGCCCGCTGATCGCGTGATTCGTGGGGGCCAACGGACACTCACACACACACGCACACATACATACATCATCGTCTCTATCCTACACTCGGCCATTCCTGACCAGGCTCCGACCTCGGAGCATCACCCACGTTACCGATTCGCATTATTCCATATCATTCTCGTCCGTTTCATTCTCGCTCATTTCATTCTGGTCATATAATTTCGGAAATACTCTATTAAACATTGTATCGCTTCTTTACTCGCAGTTGTTTTCGTTGCATATAACTTTACAAATTTCGTAAATCCATCTACCACTACTAACACGTGTTGTTTGATCGCTCGATTCTTATCAATAGGGCCAACATGATCTACGTGAACCGTCGCAAATGGCACATTTCAAACGCGATACATTTCAGGCAATTTCTTATGTGCGTTTGTACTTTCTCCCACATTTTCGGGAACCAATAATTCTCTAAAATTACGTTACACGTCTTCTCCTTTGCTAAATGTCCCATTTCGTCGTGATATTTGAAAATTACATTGGTTTCCATCTGTCGAGGTACATAGAATAACAATTTATCGTTTCTCTTCCTATAAACTAATCCGTTTCTTAGTTCGTACATTTTGTCCTCCCGGCACTCCAGTCCATCTCGTATTTCTACTATTACCGGATCCTGATTTTGGCATACTACTAGATTCCACTCTAACGGGTTATCTTCAATGACCATAATTACTGTACCTTTTCGGCTTAACGCGTCAACATGTCTCCTCCTAATTCCGGGTCTGTGTTCGACTGTGTATTCATAATTCATTAACTCCAACGCCCATCGAGCAATTCGTGGGTTTAACTCCTTTTTCTTCAACGTTAAAGTTAGCGAGTCGCAATCAGTTATTATCTTAAATTTAATGCCTTGTAAATAAACCCTAAATCTACGTAACGCATATATAATCGCTAACGTCTCTAATTCAAAGCTGTGGTATCGACTTTCGGTGTCTGTGCTTAATTTTGAAAAATAAAAAATGGGATGAAATTTCCCATCCGATTTTTTCTGCATTAGGGTTGCGCCGAACCCTTTGGCACTCGCGTCACAGTGCAATTCTGTCTCGTCTTTTGGGCTGTAAATCGCCAATACCGGGTGACTCGTTAATTTTTCTTTTAACATCTCAAACGCTCTTAATTGGTTCTCCCCGAAACTAAATTCGACGTTCTTTTTTAACACTTCATACAACGGTTTGGCAATTTCAGCAAATGACTCTATAAATTTTCGGAAAAACGAACAAAGTCCCAAAAAACTTTGTGTTTCGCGTATAGTTCGTGGGCAGGGGAAATTCCGTACTGCTTCAATGCCGCTTTTCGTAGGTTGAATGCCCTTCGCTGATACCAAATATCCTAAATATTCTATTTCTGTTTGCAAGAAGCAGCATTTGTCTAATCGTAACGTGATTTTATTTTCCACTAATAACTTGAATATCCGTCCTAAAACGCGAAATTGTTCTTCCAACGTTTTTGTTGCCACCAGTATATCGTCCAAATACACAGTGACATTACCGGCTTTAATTTCTTCCTCTAATACGGTATTTATAAACCGCTGAAACGTAGCTGGACCCGACTTTATCCCAAACGGCATGTGTACACACTCGAATAACCCAAATGGGGTGATAAATGCCGTATATTTAATTGATTTCTCCGCCACCTTAATGTGGTAATAGCCGTCTTTCAAATCTAACAACGTAAAGTATTTCATGTTTGCCAACGCGTCTATCTGTTCTTCAATCTGAGGCAAGGGATAATTTTCGCGAATCAACAATTCGTTCAACACCCGATAGTCGACACACATGCGTACTTCCCCGTTTTTCTTTCTTACCAGTACGATCGGTGACGCATATTCCGAGTTACTGGGCCTAATATATCCCTTCTCGAGCAAACTGTCTAACAATTTCCTCAACTTCTGTTTGTCATCATATGCTAACCTACGCGACATCGCATGAAAAGGTTTCTCTTGATTCAACCGTAATGTCAATTCTTGTTTTACCGCCGGTTCAACTGGTCTCTCCGGCTGCACATATTTTTCAACAAATAATTTTTTGCATTGCAATCTCGATCCAATATCAATATTCGAGTTTATGCTGATTTCTTCGGCAAGTTCATGCGGGTCCTCTATCGCGATGTTTAATATTTCCGAGATCGCTTCGCTTTCGATCGACGGTCTCAACGACAATTTGAATTTACCCATAAGCACGTCCCGTCCTAATAATGCGGATACTCTAAACGTATCTTCATCTACTACCAATATTGGAACGTTTTCCTCAACCCTATCGTACAGACTAATCCGAGCTTTAACCATTCCCAAAATTTTGATGGACGACTTATTTACTCCTGTATAATTCATTCTACTCGCGTCAACCGGGAGAATTTCTTCTCCGCCTACAAATCTTTTTTTAATCATACTGATCGGGCTGCCCGTGTCTAATTGCGTATCTAAATTTAGAACCCGACGCGTTTTCGCATTCTCTAATTCAAAAATGACAATCTCACGACATTCCTCCTTCGTCGCTGGTTCCTCGTAGACGTTCGTCACCTCGGGTTGTCGCGTCTGATTTGCCGCCCTCGGCCTTCTGTTTCGCTGGTTCTCTGGACACTCTCTCGCCTGATGCCCCATCTTGAAACAGTAGAAGCAGGCTCCTTTCTCGCGCACCGGTTTCTCGCAGTCTCTCGATAAGTGTCCGTAACAATTACAATTATAACACTTAACCGGTTCTTTTTCGTCACTTCTTTCCGTTTTCACGTCCACTTTCCGCACTCTATTCTCCTGCCTAAAACTTGTTCCCGCATCCCTTAAACCACTCGAAACACCATACTCTTTCCGATGCTGGCTTTTTCCTTCCGTTTGCAGAGTGATTCCCTTGAACACCGTCAATAATTCCGCTCTTTTCTTGATCTGCAGCATCCGTGCCTGATTCCTTAAGCCTCGTTCCGGGATGCCCTCGATGATGTGTTCCAACACCTCCTCTTCGTCCTCCAGGGGTACACGATTCGCCAGAATTGTCTTATCATAAAAATAATTCTCGAAGGTTTCACACTGTTGCCACCTCCGACTCTCGAATTCCTTCTTCCGTACGAGTCTCGTTGGGCTGTGATCGAAAAAATTCTTCATTTCACTCAACAATTCGTCCAGGCTTAGCTCGCGGTGTTCTGATCGCGAATGAAACCACGATGCGGCTCTACCCTTCAGCTTCGTCGTTACCAACAGTTGAGCCATTTGTTCGCCCAGTTTAAACACTTTCACCACGTGTCTTATTTGTCGTTCCCATACGACAAAATCGACTCCTTCACTAAATTCGGCAAGCGATTCGCCGATTGTCTTAAGGCTTGCTTTTTCCATCGACGGCCCCAGCGGTTGACTGGCTAAAGCAGCTTCGCGTCTCGTCAACTCTCTTTCACGTTCCAAAATGTCAATTCTTGCGGCCAATAATTCGCGTTCTTGTCGTACGAGTTCTAACTCCTGCCGTGCGAGTTGTTCGCCCCAACGCGCATTTTGCAATTCTAATTGCATTTGTTCCCCGTTCACCCTATCGTTTGGCACGATGATTTCCTCTTCTTCCATCCATCGTCCGTCAGGGTCCACTTCCATAAGCCTGGCCAATAATTCATTTTTCGTCCCCGACGTATTCATACTCTTCTTTCTTAAAGCCTCTTTCAACTCCGCGACCGTACACGCACTCACTCCCTTAGGCATATCCGCACTTCGTTACTTTACTTCGTTTTCGAAAAAAATTAATTAGCCGATTACCGACTCACGCACTGTTGGACGTATTCCTCAGCTATCGCGGTAAAAAAAATTATTATTTCCGATATTCGAAATTCGAATAAACTTCACCGTAATTATTTGCGCCGACTCAATCCCACTTCTGATTTGTAAGAGGGAAAATGCCTGTGGAGGATTAATATAATATTTATTTCTGCGTTATGTCGTTCCTCTGTAACAGTTCTACCGAGAGTGCTCTCACCTCGCACAGCGCCGACCACGAAGCCTCGGCCGATCGTCTTTTGTCAATCGCGCGACGATCTCGCCAACGGACGATTCGCGCCCGCTGATCGCGTGATTCGTGGGGGCCAACGGACACTCACACACACACGCACACATACATACATCATCGTCTCTATCCTACAAAATAACATTAGTTTAATTACATGTAACTGTTAAGAGAATAGTAAAATTAAATAAAACTATATTAAATAGTAATTTATGTAGATGGAAATCTATATACATAGTAATCTATATTGTAGATTGTAATTTATGTAGATAGTAATCTATATAGATAGTAATCTATATTGTAGTAATCTATATAGATAGTAATCTATATTGTAGTAATCTATATAGATAGTAATCTATATTGTAGTAATCTATATAGATAGTAATCTATATTGTAGTAATCTATATAGATAGTAATCTATATTGTAGTAATCTATATAGATAGTAATCTATATTGTAGTAATCTATATAGATAGTAATCTATATTGTAGTAATCTATATAGATAGTAATCTATATTGTAGTAATCTATATAGATAGTAATCTATATTGTAGTAATCTATATAGATAGTAATCTATATTGTAGTAATCTATATAGATAGTAATCTATATTGTAGTAATCTATATAGATAGTAATCTATATTGTAGTAATCTATATAGATAGTAATCTATATTGTAGTAATCTATATAGATAGTAATCTATATTGTAGTAATCTATATAGATAGTAATCTATATTGTAGTAATCTATATAGATAGTAATCTATATTGTAGTAATCTATATAGATAGTAATCTATATTGTAGTAATCTATATAGATAGTAATCTATATTGTCGTAATCTATATAGATAGTAATCTATATTGTAGTAATCTATATAGATAATAATCTATATTGTAGTAATCTATATAGATAGTAATCTATATTGTAGCAATCTATATAGATAGTAATCTATATTTTAGTAATCTACATAGATAGTAATCTATATTGTAGTAATCTATATAGATAGTAATCTATATTGTAGTAATCTATATAGATAGTAATCTATATTGTAGTAATCTACATAGATAGTAATCTATATTGCAGATTGTAATCTATATAGATAGCAATTTATATAGAAATATACATATATTGAACTAGAATATATGATCTCTATTCTTGTGTTTCCACTTTTTCGAGCAACTGTCTCTTGAACACTTCTACATCGATTGGATCAACTTTTTATAATTACCTGAACGATGCATATAAATAAATCAGGTATATAAGAAGACCATCAAATCTAGCCTAATATACATATTCTGATAATTAGACTGCACATCTTTGTATCAAACAAAAATTTTCAGCATCAATTACAAGGTACTACAACCAAACAAAAAGCGTCTGTTTCTTCCTTAAATGATTTTAAGTATATGTATTCACCTACACATTGTCGTCATAAATGCAAAAAATCCGCAGTGTAGTGGTTATTGAAAAATACAAAAATAAGCGTTCGAGTATTTTTCAGAATTTGTAAAATTTGCAAAATTTGCAGAACGTGCATGTCGAAAAGTGATCAACGTTCATCTAGTTCGTAGTGAATTTTCGAAAGACTACGATCAAGAATAGGCTGGTGTTTACTTGCACGGGCCCGGTGGCATGCAAAGGAAACAAAGGCCGCGTTGTGGGTGATCCGCGAATTGTGAAAGGAAAGCGGAGCGTTGTGGACACAACGGGATCAAAGACTAGAGGCATCGATTAAACAAACCACCCTATAGTTCGTCCCCTTTCTTCCGTCCAGAGGAGGACCCTCGTTCCTAGCACGTGGATGTATTTACACCTGGACAGGACCCCCTGATGACCCCACGCCAACACCAAAGGGGAGCGAGGTTATGGTAGTAAACAGTCTTTCGAACCTGTTTCGAACAGGTTCACCTACAGGTGCGTACTCCTGAGAATATATCTATCTGTACGCTTAGAACATGAATTCTATCATGAAAATTCAATATTTTTAAATGTTACGTGTTAACATGTTAAATGTATACTGTTCTTGTTGCGCACCATCTGCAAATTAAATACATAAATATATCAATTTAATATACGTATGAATAGACTAAAAATTTGTATGCAAAATATAAACTGTTTTCATTAATTGCAAGATGCAGGAGCTACGTAGATATCCTTTTTTTTCTTAACCACTGTAATATCGATTCAGACTCGTGGTGAAGATTTCAAACAGAATGTACTAAATATGTATGTTATTAATTCGCATTGAATTAAAATGTAATTCTATTTAAGTCACTTATAAACTTCGAAGTTTATAAACTACGTAGTAAATTATAAACTTCAATGAAGTTCTATTCACTCGAATCGTAAAATAAACCATAGTGCAAGGAGTTACTAATTCTTATAAGTTGAAAATAGTACCAAAGGATTTTTAAATTCTTCAAATGTATTCATTATTCTACATATATGTTACCAACTTATTTTTTATCATAAATGCTTAAAAACCACAGACTACATATCAATTTATATTTTAAATATGTACTTCTCTTTGTCATAGAATAACTTTTTAAAAATTTATTCAAACGACTTGAAATTTGTTGAAGAGTTAGACGGATTAATTTACTATATGACGACGCGTAAAAGAAATTTTTAAAAAATTATAATTCGTCAGAATTGTGGAGAGAATAGTAATAATTGCTTTCTACAATATTTGTTATCTGAACCTACATTGAAAGTATAGATTCTGTATTTTTGATCTTCTTAGACATTATAAATGCAGGAAAATTTGCAGTCTACTTATGAAAATGTGAAAATATTTAAAATCAAATCATGAATAGCCTGTATAAAGTGTATGTATAAGTATGTATAAATAGTAAGTGAGTAAATTAGACAATAAGATTGTAAGAAGAATAATATTTGATAATCTTGATGCATTTATAATGCAGCTATACGATATTAAAATGCGTAGAACTTTGTATAATAAATGTGTCAACTATGTAATAGTGGACTCAAAAATTTCATGTAAGAATACTCAATCCGATTTCAATGTTTGTAACCGTGAGAAATTATGGTCATCGTTGAAATTGCCACACATGTTGAATACTGCTACCTCAACTATTTTAAAGCCACTCATTAATAACTTCGATACAATTTGCGAAATCGTGATGTTCAGGCTTTCATTATCGTTTCAATCCTTACTGCTCCAATAAATTTTGAGGTCTTCACAAAAGTTCTGACTATCCAAAGAATATATGAACACGTTAAACGCTACGTCAGTCCTAGAGCCCAACCGTATCGAATTTATTTTAAAAAATATGTTAACAGTCTTAATAGAGAACGTTCAACTGAATGACGGTCGCAAGAGCAGGTTTCAAAAAGAGTATAATATACAGAAAATCTAAAAGTAGTAATGAAAGTATAGAAAGTCTAATATAAAAACCAACTTTAGTTAGTTTTAGTGTCAAAACGAAGATTTTTAACACTTTAGATCGATAGTCTTAACATTCCAGATTAATGCCAAAGTAATAATACTTTCACAACTGTTCCTCATCCTTTAATAATAAAACTCAAACAAAAAGAACGCTTTCTATACACGTTACGAGGGTATCTAAAACATTAACATGCTAAGTGGACACTTTTTCCATCGTCGATGAGTGCAATTAGAAACAAATGAATATCGTTTTATTCATTCTTTATCTCAAGATTTATACTAAAAGCCTTTATTAAGATATAAATTATGTACGTATCTCTGTGCAAATAAATTAAAGAATTTCTTACAAAATATATTTCAACTACCATATTAAACTGCATGCTAAAAATAATAATGAAAAGTACAAAATGAAATAGAATCGTTCAAAACGCCTGCCACTTTGCGAAATCGGGAGAAAAGCAACACATTTTTCACAATCTAATCTAGAAAGTGATGAATAACTTGAAGATTTTTATAAAAATATAAATTATTGCATTGCTTGTCGAATAAATAAAGGATTTATACGTGCTGTTTCTTTAAATTGTACTGAGTTTCTATGAAACGACGTCAACACTCACAAGGGATATTACCCACATGTCACATGCCGATTTTAATGAAATTTATATAGAATATAGATTGTTAAAAAATATTTCATACATACTTTTTTATTTGCAATGATCCTTATCTAGCACGTTCACGCCGGCGTGTACCACTGATGGTACACGTGGGGATTTTTGTATCGAGAAAATAAATAAATTAAAATAAAAGCATTTTGAATACAAGCTATACATACTATGTATATTGTGCTGTTAAGCCCGAAGTTTGCTTAATAAAATTTTGGGTACGGCACCACCTAATGGAGCAACATTAAAGAAAACAGCGCCTTCGTGAACGTGTTAAGGGGTGAAAATAGTCGACAAAATGGTGGTGAAAACCCTATTTTTACAAATCTCTCAGGAACTAGAGGGTTCAAGACAATGATTTTTTTTAAATATGTGTGTTTTTGATCGAAGAATGTACTCATATAAAAAGATTTCAGAAAAAATATTTGTTTAAACAATATTTAAAAAATTCATATTTGTTTTGTAATATTTCTTATTAATTGTTTATCCATATTCATGTAACTTTATGTGCGTAATCTATGCACCAAAATAGAGGATACGTATTTCTGGAATTTTTTTGTTTTTGTCATTTCACAATAATTATCAAAGTCTAACATATTCCGTTTACGTAGGGACGGGAACTGTTTGGACCTGCTTTATAAATGATTACATAAACTTTTAAAACATTTGGAACCATATATGTTCTAGTATATTCTAGTATATTCTAGTATATTTTAGTATATTTTAGTCTATTTTAGTATATTCTAGTGTATTCTAGTGTATTCTAGTGTATTCTAGTGTATTCTAGTGTATTCTAGTGTATTCTAGTGTATTCAACTATATTCTAGTATATTCTAGTATATTCTAGTATTGTATACTGGTATATTCTCGTATATTCTCGTATATGATAGTATATTTTCGTATATTCCAGTATATTTTGGTATATTGGAGTATATCCAATATACATTAGACCACATGTTGGAGTATATCCAACTATAATATTCGGCTAGATGCGGTTAGTTAGTTTCTCAAATATCTAAAGGAGGTCTTTTATTATGGTAACTTTTAAACATGGACCAAATGACTTGTGTGTTTTTGTAATGTAATGTAATGTAAATAAATCTTTTTTAAAATTGCTATTGGACACAAGTGCGAAGAAAAAAGTGAAAGTCACGATTTTGAAGTTTTTTACCTGTGTCTGTAATGAAAATTTAGAGTGTGCCTTTTGTAGATCTAAATAAATTATATACATGCACAAAGTTTCATTGAAATCGATCAAGGTTGCTATGAAATATAATTGATTGGAAATAACAAAAATTGTAAGAAACTGCGATTTAAATTTAAATGAACCGCAAACCCTAAATTCAAAGACTTTTACATCATACAATTCCTACAGCTGTTTGACGCGTTCACGGATATCACCGATGAAGCTTTGTACAAGTGCATATAATAACTTACTTAGATTTACAAAATGCATGTTTTAAATTTCCATTGTAAACATAAATAAGAAACTTCAAAATCGTGACTTTACCTTTTTCATTGCAACTGCGACCAACAGCAATTTTCTACGAAAACATATTTTCACATTACCTAGTGAACTAATCCAATTAACATCTCAAAAAAACACAACCTGTTTAGTGCAATTTTAAAAATGTTATTCGTTTTTAAAGTGTGCATAAATACATTTTACACTAACCGTAAATAGTTTAAGATCCTACGACATGCAAAAGGGTTCAAAAGAAGATATTCTCGAGTTCAACTCCTTGTTGCAGTGTTTTCAAAGCTCACGGCTTATCCTACATGTGGACACAGGCAACAACAAATGACACTTGTCGCAACGAAAGCGTGCGCTTTGCTCGCGTGCACGCATTCGTGAGTGTTCAACGACCCTATACGCATAAACAAACACGCGTGTGTCAAAATCTCTGTAATCGGCGGCATTTTCGATCACGATGGACGTTGTTTCTTTGTTTGCATACGCGTGCGAATATAAAGTGCACGTGCCGCGCACTGCTATTGCAAAAACAAGGATGTCATCAACGTACGGCGTTCCACATCGACTTCCGCCGGGCAAATAACTGAAGTCTCCGTGGCGAATCGGATCGGAGGCCTGGAATCAGTTTCGCGAACGAACACTTGCCCGCGATCACGTCAGTTTTACGTGTCGGCCATCTCTTTTCCGCCCGACCTGCCGCTTCGCAACGCGAATTTACAATCGCGGTTCCCGATGATTCGCGCGGAATTACAAACCCGATCTCCTGACTAGCTTGCCAATGTTTGAAGGTAAATGAACACTGCTAGTTTACAATTTTTTAGCCACCTCCGATTTCGATCATTTTTTAACACGTTGTCAAGGTCATCCTGAGTAACGTTAGTTACTCTATCAAACTATAGTCTGGTTTCAGGTTAGATTTATTTGCTGGGAGGGTGTTTGGAGCTGTCACCCCTCCCCCAAAATCACAGATGTGTTTTCTCTTCTAGGTAGACTTTAATAATTAAACTGCGGATGTTTTTGTAAATACATATCTGCGGTATCAGGACCCTCCAGACCAAATACTACATGGAGATTAGGAAAAGTGGAAGGGTTCCGTGGGTATGTGTAAGAGCTGATCAGCTACAACCGCGCGGGGGTTCCGGGTTCGAATCCCGGCGCGGAATTCCTCATTTTTCCTAAGATCCTACATTTGGGAGCTCGTCCGGGATGAGGGGAACACCGATGTCCACATGGTGACAGACCACGAACGCAGTGAGCAAGCGTTGCAAAGACGGTCGCACGTGAGCGAAAGGACGACAGAGTAAAGTAAGGGGCATATCCAGGGAAAACTGCTAGAGAGGGCAGTAGAATGGTGTTCCCGAAAAGTGACGAAGTTGATGACGAGTTATGTTGATGGCGCTGAGGCCAAAAAGACGATGGCGTTGCGACGTACATTCGAGTGCGAATGCCGGAGCAGGATGGCCGAGTGTGGTATCAGGACCCCCCAGACCAAATACTGTATGGAGATTAGGAAAAGTGAGAGGGTTCCGTTGGTATGTGTAAGAGCTGATCAACTACAACCGCGAGGGTCCCGGGTCCGATTCCCGGCGCGGACATATCTCTATAGAAAATAGGTACACCAATGGGACCGGGACAGAAATTTACGTCATGATCAGGTTATTCTAAAAATATATTTTTTATTTTGTATATTTTGCATATAGCATATGTTTTGCATGTTGCATATGTTTTGCATATCGTGCATATATTTTGCATGTTTCTAAAAAACAGTTAATCATATTGTCGCATAATAGTATTGTGAATCGTGGTAAGGTATGATTCGTAATCATTGTTCGCAATCACCAGGGGTGTGCGGGTACCCGAAATTTCGAGTACCCGAGCCTCAGGTCGAGTCGGACAATGATCGGGTCGGGTCGAGTCGGGATCCTGAAAGCTTGCAATATTCGGGTACTCGAAGTTAAAGTTCGGGCATGTCTGCGATCAAATAAGCGATAAATAACAGTAAACACTGTTTAGTAAACCGTTTAGTAAACAGTGTTTACTACAAGTCGAAATATTATTACAACCGATGATTGGACATCTTAATATGCACAGAGTTATTTATCGCTGATTTGATCGCAGACTTGCCCGAACTTTAACTTCGAGTACCCGAGTATTGCAAACTTTCGAGACCCCGACTCGATCCGACCGATTACCTTTTTGGGGTATCCAAAGTTTACTAAACGGTTTACTAAACAGTGTTTACTATAAATTGAAATATTATTACAACCGATGATTGGACATCTTAATATGCACAGAGTTATTTATCGCTGATTTGACCGCAGACTTGCCCGAACTTTAGCTTCGTGTACCCGAATATTGCAAACTTTCGGGACCCCGACCCAATTACCTTTTCGGGTACCCGAAGTTTATAAACTTTCGGGATCCCGACCCGATCCCGAATAAATTTCCCGATCCGAACCCGAATTTTCAAGTACTCGCACACCCCTGGTAATCACTGAATACATCGATATTCGTTTATAAGTAACGATCAATTATAGGAACTGTAAACAGTAATCTAAATTGAAATATCATACCATACGATGGGGAACATTGATAGAAACGGCGATATTGTACGCGAAACATGTGCATGCTATTATCTAGGGAATTAAGTTATATTTGGTGATATTTCAGTTCATTGAGATTAACAAATTTATTAATTTTGTGTAAACTAGTCAAGTCTCGCTTATTTTCAGATTCTTTAGTCCTTCAAAAAATACAATGTATGTATTAAGGCGGCCCAAGAAATTATAGAAAATGAAGATCTTACTGACGATATAGCATTTATGGAATCTAATTTTTTCATTTTACCAATTACTATAACGAAATTAGAATCGAATACGTTATCGTTAATTGATTCCATTAAATTAATGACTGTGAAGAAACAGCAAGAGCAAAATATAAATATGTTTTCCAGAAGAATCCAGGATTCGAAAAGTTATCTAAACTTAATGATATTTTAAATGATTCACATATCGAAGGTCCAAACAAAATAAAAGTACGGTACTGGAAAAAGCATAAATATGACACCATCGCTTCTTCTGATATTGAGAGGACATTTTCATCATATAAATTAATTTCCTCTGATAAAAGGAACCAATTGACTGTTGAAAATATAGAAAAAATTATTGTTACATATAGCAATGCAAATCACAAACAGTGATAAATATTATACAACTATTCTATATCTTGAAATATTGTAAAAATAGCTTTTATTGTTAAATAGTATTTACAGACGATCATGATATTCTTGGCGGTGAAAATAGATTGCGGAAACAGATAATACTAAACTGCAAGAAACCTTAACATTTTCGAAGTCTCAAAAACGAGGCGTCAAATAAAAAAAAAATTATTTCATATTTTTGATTTATTTCTTCAAGTTGAATTACCTCCTCAAATAAAATTCGCACTATTTTGAGAATCCTTGAGATAAAACACTATTTTGATAGATTTTTCAAACAAATAAAATATTTTGTTTTTAAAAATGCACATATGATTTCAAATCAAATAAACTATTCACTATTTACTATGTGAAATAGTATTTCATCAAATCATCTCTGCATCTAAATCATGTCAAACATATTCGGAAGTGCTACTTTCTCCGAAAATTCCTATAAAAATCAAGAATTGTCACTTCTCTACGTTTCCCCGTAAAAAAGAAAGTGGATTCGAGGCCAGGAAGTCGAGTAAATCACTCGGAAGCACGCGTATGTGTATCCGGCGTTGGAAGAAACTTTCAATGGGTCCGTTCGAAAGAAAATGTCATCGTTTCCGCTTTCCTCGGGATTGCGAGCTCACGATATACATACCTACATGTATACATATAATAGATAATGGTGAGTACTTAGAGGCCCGGAGCGGGGAGGAATACTCACCAACTGACAAAATGCCCGTTCGTGTCTCTTTGTTATTTATGTTCGTCGTGCGGTTGTCCATGGCCCGTCGGGCTCGCATGGCAGGAAAGTAGTCTGAAATGAGGGGGCGAAAAAAAAACCAGCCAATAACGCGGCAACCAATAGTTGTCAGGGACTGTTCGCGCATCTAAACGGTGCGCATGCTCGAAGCTTTTCACCGAAAGGCGGACCCGGGGAGCTTTTCATCGACCAATGTGCTTTTGAGGGTGGCGCGCGTCTTCAGCTTGCGCGCTGAGCTTTCCTCGACGGCCATAACGTGCAACCGACTCACTATAACTCATCCCTGATGTCCGGCGATCACCGATAAGACTGTGATCGAACGGTTTTATTGTCGCTGGCATGCGGCCTGTCCTCCAAAATTAACTCCGCTCCGCGATCAATACGTTTTCCTGGGAAAATAAAATCCCGAAAACAACTGCAAACGATCACGGAAGGTCGAGCGGACACACCGTCCGCTAAAAAGAGGATTCCCGGATCTTCGAGGCTGATAGCTGCGATGGAATCAAGTTCGACGTATACAGGACCGTCGCACAGTGGGGCACATGCACTCAAAAGCTGGCCAAAACTTGTTTAGCATTATCTTAAGACTTAAAGCAATAGTATAAATAGTAGGTCATGGGATTCGTCTTGATATCAGCTGCAACAGTATGTAATAAAAAAATACACAGCGCAATTTAAATAATTAGGGTAACCATGATTTTTTTTGTAATATTTTGTACTGAGATTCATAGACCACTGAATGCCGATTAACTTCTGTTCGAAACATTTCTTTTCCAAATTATCGGAAATGCGTGAAAAATCGAAACCAAAATACAAGAAAATGGATTCCTCCAGTTCGGGCAAAGATGGGAGGATAAAATCAATTGTTATTTAGAAATTAATGTGTCCAGAAGTAGAATGCAAATAATCAGAGAGGTACTAGTTTGATACCTTTTTTATACTTCAAACCAAAGTTGATAAACACTTAACATAAAAAATTTGAACAAATTGGTGATATTCCAAAAAAATGTTTAAAAGGTTTAAAAGGCCTTATAATAGTAAACATAACTCGTAAAAATCAAATTTGTCGGGTAAATATTCAGCAATAGTTTTCATCCGTAAGCGGATCTGCAGATGAGCATTTTTACCATAAATGTTAAAAATATGCGGTTTAAGCAATCTTTGGCACCTACTCTATTCAGGATTATACAGGGTGGGGCATTTATCCTGGCCACCTGGAATATCTCAAAAACTAAATTCTGGAGAAAGAAATGTTTCAAATAAAAAGTTTAACTCAAGGAGGGGCTGATGCAGCATTTTTAATTTTCATCATGTTTTCAAGGTCATTCCAAGGTCAACATTATTTTTTCAAATTGAAACATATATCTTTTATTATAGATTCTTAATCTACGACTTGAAACAAATAACTTTTATTTGAAACGTTTTTTTCTTCGCCGATTATTTTGTATAATATTGAATTTTCAAAGAAAAAATTCACAATGTCATTTTAACGGGGAAAATCATTTTATTTATGATAAATGAAATTAATACCCAATTAAAATAGTATCAAATAAACGTATAATCTAAATGAATAATTAAATAATAGCTAAATATTGAAACAGGCGAAACAATTAGATAAAACTTAGCAAAGAAATTCAACGCTGAGCGTACACAACCTGTTCATTACGCGCAGGGATACACCAGTTTTTTACTGTCTTTTCTTTGGAATAAGATTACACATTCTCTCCCATACAATGCAAATAACAGTAGAATGGTACTGAATACTTGTTAAATTAATTTTCTTGTAATTAAGTTGCAATTCTCCTGTATTATTATTAATAAAATAATTGCCTTTACGTTCAATTGAGATTATTTTTCCTAATAAAGTCAAAATTATACAAAATAATCGGCGAAGAAAAAAACGTTTCAAATAAAAGTTATTTGTTTCAAGTCGTAGATTAAGAATCTGTAATGAAAAATATATGTTTCCATTTGAAAAAAAAAAGTTGACCTTGGAATGACCTTGAAAACATAATGAAAATTAAAGATGGATATGACTGCTGCATCAGCCCCTCCTTGAGTTAAACTTTCTATTTGAAACATTTCTTTCTCCAGAATTTAGTTTTTGAGATATTCCAGGTGGCCAGGATAAATCCCCCACCCTGTATAAAGTAACGTCTGAACATTAAAAATAAATAAGAAATAAATTGGTGTTTTGGGGTATACAAAAGTGATTGTATGCTATATATTGATTTTACGAAAGAAAAGATATTTCTTTCGATTTTTTATTCTATCAAAACCACAGTACTTTGAAAACATAATTTTAATATAACAAAAAGTGCGGCAATACTCCTATAACTCGATATGCAACCCGTACAGGGTGTCTCAGGACGGATGGTGCAAGCATACGGTGATTCTATTTGCAAAAATAAGAGAGAATAACAATTTCTCGGATGACGCTTCGTTTTCGAGAAAATCGAATTTGAAAGTTCGGTGGCTACACGTATCTGAGCATTCACGAGAAGTAGAATTGGTTGGTCGTGATGAGACGGGTTCAGACGATTCCCATTCAAAAACACGCGTAACCACTGATGTTTCAACCTTTCACAGTTTCTCAATTCGTCTATTTCACTACTATCAGTTCATAGTTTCAAGAGAAAGATTTAGACAAGAAATCTTGAATGCTGAAGCTTAAAAATTCCTTACTTATCGGATTGCGAAAGAAGAGTTCAGTTAAATAAAATCGGAATACACATACATGACAACTAAATCAGATATAGGTTTCAACAGTATGTTTAAACACTATAAAAGGATGTATAAAGTGTAGGGATATCTGTGGTGAGAATGAGAAAGAAACATTTATGAATGAAACAAAAATGTATAAAGTGAATTTGGTTGTATGTTAAAATGAAATGAATGGACATGAAGAAGCGATTTTGTTATTAAAAGTATGGCTGTGATTTAGAATGGTTGTCATTAATATGTTTTGTTAAATATATAGTTATTTGTTGATATACATGATAATTCCATTCACTGCCTGAACATAAAGAAGTTACAAAAAGCATGTACCTAATAACAGGCAAAAATCATATAAATTACATGTCTATTGTATAATTTCATACGATCCATGTTTATTGCATGCTTATTGTTAAACCACGGATTTTATGCATTTATGACACAATTAAGCAGATGAAATTTAAAATAGTAAGAACATTGAAAGAATTTAAGAATGGCAGCGTATTGTTTTTAAACTATTAAAATATAAGAGAAAGGAAGAAGATACTATTTGGTTCCTATTTCTTGCAATTGATGCAGACGATGTTCATTTTGCATTATTATTGTATTATTACATTTCAGGGAACGTAATGTTAAATAAATTACATATCTATAATTTCATACAACGTGTGCATGTTTATTATTTTGTTATTAGAATTGACGAAATGAAATGTTAAATAAATTGCGTATCTATAATGTCATACAATGCGTAGATGTTTACTATTTTGTTATTAGAATTCAGAGAATATAATGTAAAATAAATCTATTACGCGTCCACAATTTCATGGAAGGTTTGCATGATTATTTTATTATACAGGGTGATCGTCAACTGGTGATACAACCGAAAATGAGGTCATTCCACAGAAAAAAATAAATCGAGAACGTAGAATAAAATTTGTTAATATGATGCTCTGTTATTGTCATCTGTTACTGTCACGCGTGTTATTGAATAGGAATCCTAAATATTGAATAGGAAGCTATACTTCTTACAAATGTTGAACACGCAAACTTAACGGATTTTCAAACTTCGCTTCCTCGGAAACAAAGGTTCATATAAAAAAAATGTTAGTCTGCATTTTCAACTTAGTTTTTCACATAAAATCACCCTGTTTGCACGACCAGTTACCGATCACTCTGTATATTAGTATTCAGGGACTATGTCTTCTTGTCGGTATAAACTTTAGAAAAGAACGAAAGTTGACACGTTCGCAGAGACGCAAGGGCGCAAGTAGTAAGTAGTAAATTGGCTCTCGTGACGACACCGTTTGTTGCAATTTATGGCCGCCATTACTATATGGAGTATAATAAACTAGTGCTACCGGTACAGCTTACCTACCATTCGTTCCTATTTATAGACAAATTCGACGAAGGTGAAACTAGAACGACAGATGCGCTCATCCGCGGAAGAACGGAAACGTAGGAGGATATTCGCATCGATCGATAAACGGATCCAGTTATCGTTGATCGTGTTCTACGTGTGCAACGTGACCGAGCAAACAAGTTTCGAACATTTTTCTGTCGAAACGTACAGCAACCACTACTTTCTAGAACAGATCGCTGTTGATACGGATTAGCAGATGATTATACAGGACGCGTAAAATGTTCTTCTTTTATCATACTTTATGAGCAGCTCGTGTACGGGGACTGAACAGACCCAATTTAATTGGGACTACTAGATTAATGTATGTATAAGTCGAGAAACTGAATGTATTACAAAACTTTTGAAAGCATTTAATTTTTCGTTATAATGCAACCACAGAAACTATGTTTACTTCTGTAATTCTTTAACAATATCAGTAATCCGAATTCATGTCACAAAATTAAAGAATCTAATTTGTCAATTTGAGAATTCCTTGTTTTTAATGAAGTTATTCATTATTATATTAATTATCGTAGATAGAAATTGGCATGCAGCTAACTTGTCATTAGACTGAGGTTTTTATGCATTTATGGCCGAAACATGTAAAACAGTCGAGAGATTAACAAATTTTGAAGATGTTCTTATGTCTTTTTCGTTACAAGCTAAAGAAATCCAATTTATTAATTTGAGAATTTCTCGTTTTTAATGTGACATTATTTATTGTGGGTAGCAATTGGCATGCAGCTGACTTATCATTTTACTGCTGATTTTATGCATTCATGGCAAAAATGAGTAGGTAACATTTGAAACAGTCGATAGACAAAAAAGATTGAAAATGTTATATTATTTTCAATTATATAAAATGTTTAAGAAAAAGAAGAAATTTTTATTCTACACAATGATCCGCTAATTATCATTACGGATTTTTCTATGTAATAGTGCAATAATGCATACATTAAAATGATTTGTTCTGTGCTCACATTTCGTAAGAAGTAGAATACAATAGATCTTTTGTAATGGTGCTCAAATGTGCTGTTTTCAGCTCTCACAAACAAAAAATAATAGAAGTTACAGTGCAGAAATGGGAGACTTATACGGGAGCATTAAATCCATATGTTGACAATTGTTGCGCAATCGGTGGAAATACAGATATACGCGTTGAGTCAACAAACTCGCGTAACTACAAATAATTTCATTAATTTCGAGAAGATAAGAGTTCTCGATGAAAACAATTTTAATACGACAGAATTTTCCAGGAAACCGACAAGCGATTTCACATTTCTATCCGACAGTAACATAATCAAAGAGCGAATGATTTGTGAACTGTATACCTCACAGAATAGCAAATGACTCAATGTTTAATGTTGTTCTCTACATATTTTCTATATACAGAATGAGTCACTTAAATAACTACGACAATTTTAAAGATACACAAAAATGCTTGAAATTATAGTTAGTTAATTCCGGCGAGGTTATTGCATGAAGAAATTGTTTTTCAGGAGGACTTGGTTAGGGAATTTGAAGGTCACTATTATTTTTTGGAATAAAATACATTTGTAACATTTACAATTGTAGAACTTAGACCTCATTTTTCAGTGACCTTGGTTATTCAAGGTGACTAGTGGTTGGGAGTATAAAATGAAGTAATAAATGAACATTCACGATGAATATGAGTGTTTCTGGAACAGAACATTCTCGGCTTTACTAACACGTTAACTGTCACGCGAATTTTATACGTTTCATGTAACTATCAATTACCTTTTTTCGCCTATTTCTACGTCCGCGATCCTAAGTGATTTTGAATGACCATAATCATTGAAATCACCACGTAGAAGGTTACAATCATAAATGTTCAACAGTACATAGTTCTATTTAAAAGAATGAAGATGACCTCCAAATCTGTCAATCAAGTCCATCTGAAAAACAGTTTTGTCGTTCATGCAACGATCCCTTCAGAACTAAATAACTACAATCATTTCTTTTTATCTTTAAAAATTATTGTTATTGAGCTGGCTTGTCTTAAATGACTCGCCGATACATCATGTTTCACCGTAACATTAAAAACATTCAAATCTTCAAAATTAATAGTGACTTACACGGTCTCAAACTCTTACATCACGCTTTACTGTAACATTAAAAACTCGAGACGAATGCAAATACATTCCGGAAATCAATTATCCACGGAGTCTGCCGTTCAAAAAGATTTCACTAGTATTGTAACATTACTCTCACAATCGTCGCCGTACAAAGTAAAGAATCGAAAGAATCCCGTTTTTAACTTTTAGGAAAGCTAAGGGAAAAAGAAGAGAAAAGAAACTGTTTCCTACATTTCTGCTCGTCTGAAACCACCGGCTAGAAAGGAAACAAAATGCCGGAACAGCATAAGCGTTTACGCAAAGAAGTTTGTACCGAAGAGTACTGCTCACCGAGCACAATTAATTCCATGAAGTTTCTCGCTTTTGTTTAAGAAGTTGGCCACCTTCTTTCTCTTCATTAACATATTTTATACTGGATATAGCAAGTGTACATGTATATTCTGTATGATATTTTATGAAATAATGTCACCTAATAAGAAAATATTATTTAACGTTGACTGTCACTCATATTTGGCTAATGGGAATTATTTCTTCAGACTTCAAAATTAATTTCTGCAGTGATAGATAGAGTATGCTAATTTTGCTTATAATCGGTGAAATGTAAGAGGATTGGAAAAGTAATTAACACCATGAATCTTAACTTCTCTGTGTATTTTATTAAAATTAATTGCTTAGATTATAACCTATTTTTATGGTTGTTGAGTGGACAATCAATGTGTTAAAGAACGGTCCATGGAGAGGAACTAAAAATGATTAACTGAAAATTCACAGCGTGTTAGTAATTAGAGCGATTTTTAAATTCACTTACAAATCGACGGAAATACTTTGCACACAATATGTTAAAATCAGAGATCGAAACAAAGAGTTAACTTTTGTTTGTAAAAAAATTCTGTTTAAACTTGGATGCTTCATTTAGGAAAATATCTGTTCCTATAGAATTTTTACGGTAGGAGATGTTACCATCAGAAACTTTTTTAAAAAGTGTTCTCATGGAACAGATACTTTAAAATCTGTATAATAAAAGTTCCATAAAAACAATGTATTTCAAACGTGTATTAAAGAAGCTTCTACAAGAGAAACGCAATTAATCTTTGAGCCATGAATTAATTTCATGAATCTTACAATTAATAACGTATACAGAATATCAATTTAACGGTACTAATTATTTAATATTGTTGTAGTACTATTCACTAAATAGTATTCAGAACTCTTTTAAAATTGATGAACAGAATACGTGTAGCTATCGTAGATAAAATATTTATTTTGATAGGTCCTGTTCAAACTAAAATTATGCTTTCAAGAAGTCGTCTTTATCTGTTCTCATTGACATTCCTAATGTTAGAACATTTTTCAAAAAAGGATCCATGATTCATGTTTTAAATAGAACCTATTAACACTTTTCAATAATCGTACTCTACCAAAAGGAAGCTTAAAAAACATCTTTTACATAATAATTCCAAACGAAATTATTATATTGCGTTATTGGACGTAAGTTTTTGGTTCTCAATTGAAATTGCTGTTGAAGGATCTATTAAACAATTCTTAGTCGTGGACTATAGAGTTTCAGCAATTACGAAACTCCCGCCGGTACATAATGTGTTAAAAAGTTCTAGAACCTTTTCGAACTCTGGTTAAAATAGATTTTACAATATTTATTTATGTACCGTGACACAAATGCCAAAACAGCTTGTTGTTCGATCCAGAATGAATCTGCACGAATCGAACACGGATTAAAATGTAGACAAGTCGTAGCATCTTTGAAGGCACTGTTTCTCTTCTACGACTCCAAGGAGTTTCCGTTTCAGAGCGAAGAAGCCCCAATGACTATAGCGTCGAAGGAGCGTTACACAAAATCGGAAGAGGCCGGTGTTTATTCGCGCGTTTAGCAATCAGTTTACAGTTATCGCTTCTGGTAAAACGTTTTCTATACATCGCCAAGCGAAGCCAAGCGAGCTGGACTTCACTGCTCTTTCCCTTTTTATGGGAACGAACCTATGCAGCTCAATGACTTGAAAGTCAGCCATAGTTTTTGCCACTTCGGCCGTGATAAATCTGTGATCAACGGATAAATCGTGTGGCTACAAAAATTCCTCGGTACAGAAGAACGAAGCTCGCATAAATAAGAACCCTCGTATGATTTCATCAGTTCTTGTTGTTCAACTTTATCAGAACACTCTCTCAACGAATTAGACGAATGATCTTGAGTTTAAACAGTGAGAGACTTCCAAGAATTATTATTGTAAAAAATAAACATCACTCGACAGGTGAATAAGCAATATCAGAAATTAGAACAGAAATTTTTGGAGTTCGATATTCGATAGAAATTTCCTTTCCTTGTGAAATCAAAAACTGATTTCATCAGTTCTTATTGTCCAACTGTATCGGAACACTTCTCTCAGCGAATTAGAGGAATGATTTTAAGTTTAAACAGTGAGAGACTTTCAAGAATTATTATTGTAAAAAATAAACATTACTTGACAGGTGAATAAGCAATATCAAAAACTTGAACAGAAATTTTTGGAGTTCGATATTCGATCGAAATTTCCTTTCTTTGTGAAAAGTTTTGATATATTCAAAGTGGTAGAAAAATGTTATGGGACTTCATTGTAATACTTATTTTATTTCGTTTTAGAAATATATTAGAAATGCGGTAATATACATATGTATAGGCTAGACATTATAGTAACGCATAATATTTCATATTTATTAATATACTGCTAAAGATATCGGATCAATTTTCCACATAACTTATTTTAATAGTATATTAGCTATTATATAACGTTGTCATGATACAGGAGTATTAAATGCAGCAATAGTGAATCATTGAGTGGTTCAAGGTAACGAAAAGATAACGGACTACCTTTTTAGTATTTACAGTACAATGTTAACGAGATTCAACGCACATTAAGCCGTAATATTGTTGAGCTAATGTTCCATGATATTACATTTGCAAAAATGTTATTTAAAAATTTATTCAACGGTAAAGAAACAGCACCATGGTTAAAAAGTTGAGTTATCAACTTCATAATTGTTTTCCAAGTTTCCAAAAGTTTCGTTTGAGCCCTCAAATGATGGTAACAATTTAAATAAGTTTGACACTCCAGAATAGATAATCTGAAATGTATTATTAATGAAATAGCAAATTACAATCTTGAAACGGTAAATCAATCAGAGCATCAATTGCTCAAGATGGGTGATACAATAGAGCATAAGGTGATTCTTTTTGCAGAATTACATAAAAAAGATCGATAATATTTTCTCGGTTGACGCTCCGTTTTCGAGAAAATTGAGTGCGAAAATTCGGCGGCTGTGCGTGCGCTACTATTCACGCGAAGTAGAATTGGTTGGTCATGAACAGACGCGTCAGACGAGTCAGAATCAAGAATAGTCGCCGAATTTTCAAAATTCGATTTTCTCGGAAATGAAGCACAAATGATATTCTTTTTTTTTTATTTTTGCAAATAGAATCACCACATGCACTCCACCATTTTCTACAATTGTATCCGAACGTTATAAAAGCTGATGGATTCCTTTTTCGTAAAAACTGCATGGTTCTTCTTCAAATATTATCATGAGATACACGAGCATAAATGATGCTAGATTGAACCATTGTAGTTTGTCAGTGTCCTTTAATGGATTTTTGAAGAGCAGTTCTATTAAACAAATTAAAAAAATGTAAGTCGACGTTTCTATATATGTATAGACCAAATACTGCGACATATTATCAAATATTTTTCTTCATAAAAAATTACAATCTTCATGTACATGTATAGTGGATCCAAAACGAATTTGAACACTAAATTTCCGAATCCCGGGGAATTGTCAATATTTGGACTGTGATAATTTCGTTAAAAATAAATAGTAGAATAATGAATTTGGGCTCATTTTAAAGCTCGAAGAATCTACTTTCGCAGACCATCAGGCCAGGATATTTGTGCATGATCTAGCAGGTGCAAAACTGAGGACACGTTGCTAGTCGAAAATGCTACAAATTGAATCGTTTGTAATAACATCCAACAAATTTTCTGAATAAATCTATTAAAGATTTGAAGATTGAATCTTCCTCTTTACAATAATTGCTTAAAACTATATCTACCATTTCTTTGGCTATTTTATAATTTTGGCAGTACCCCTTTCATTCAAAGCTCAATGAATCAACTAGAAAAATCGTAGATCAAGTTACAAGCACCCGTTATAAAGGGGAAATTTCAATTTTTAAAGCTATGGTGGTTTCAATCATGAGAACAATTTTTCAATGTTTTTACAGACATTTTAATTCGTTGACATTTTGGACTAAAAACGTGTCTTCAGTTTCCCAATCGCTGTGTCATGCAAAACGATCATACAATTAGATCAAAATGAACGATGTATGAGAAAATTAGTGTCTTTAAGCTATAAAATGAGGCTAGGTATATTGTTGTACTATTTTGGTTAACGAAATTATCACAATTCAAATATCGACAATTTCTCAAGAATGGGAAATTTAGAGTTCAAACACTTTCTGGATCCATTGTACAAGTTCTGTAGTTATATTTTTGTAAATCTTCCCGCTTTAAGTCTTTGATCAATAACTAAAATTTTCTACAAAATTCAATGACTTCGCACTTTATAATTTCAGCGCACATTTTCACGCTTCAAATGAGAATTAAGAACACAAAAATCTACACTGATCTTGCTATTGGTCAACAAAAGCATTAATGAAGTTTTAAAAAGAAATTGAAAATGGATACTCTGTTGTTGACGTAGTAATGAATTGTTAAACCTAATGTAGAGCCATGTAACTTCTTTTAAAAAGTTTTTGGTGAGTTTAATAAAAAAAAAAGATCTTGAGGTCTCTGACAATCATTCGATACAATATGTTTCCGGATCGAACGTGACAAGAAGAAGAAGAAGAAGAAGAAGAATCCGCGTCACTCGGTGCGAGCTGATATAATCGTCCGCGCGGATCTTGCTCGCTTCCATCCAAAGCGGAACGGTCCCGATTATTTATTCAGCAGAAACGGAGACAAGGTTTCATAATGTTCTTGTCGAGTAACTTGAAAAATCGAATGTTTTTGAAACGCGCGAACGGGATCACGTCACAAGCTGGTCGCGGCTCTATCGTTTCTATACAGTGAATGGTGCACACGCACACGCGGTCCAACCGTCTGCATAGATGCGTCGCGATGTGTACGTGTGCACGTGTACAAGCACGTTGCCATTAGCGCTCATTTTGCGTCGTTACGTTCGACGCTGACGGCCGATAAGCGGCAGCGTCCGAATCAGGAAAGCCGCTCTTTTGACTCCGTGCGTACAGGGTGAAGACCCAACACACGACAACATGATTTTCCGGCAAAGAATCGGGCCACGAACCAGTGAGACGCGTCGCGGCCGTTTATGCGAGTCCGCGATCACGCAAGAACGGGCCGAGCTTGCATAATTTAGCGCTCGAGAATTAATTAGCGGCGAGGAAAGTACTGGCTGCTGCTATATTTACCGTTTCCGTACTAATCTCATTAACCGACGCACCGTCGCGAACACTCCTCTCACGAATTTCCCGATGCCAAATCACTGTTAATCGTTGTTCAATATTGTCGTTGCTTGACCGAGTACAGGTAACCCTCGTTCAACCCTTTTAGTTGTTAGATTTGCGATAAGGATGTGGAGAACGTTTTAATGTATATGTTGCGGTAAATGAGATTAACACTAAACCTATCACAGCCGGTCAAATGACCGGATTCAGATTTGTAATTTTCAAATTATTGATGTTATAAATACCACTTCACGGGAATTGATTCAATAAATTTCTTTACTGAAGCATATGTTATAATAAAAAGCACACAAAGTCTAAATAAATTTAATCTTGTTATTTTTGAAGTGAAACTTCTTTAGGCGCGTTAGGCGCAAAAACTCGACGCGGTAGGCGTAAAACCTCGACGCGGTAGGAGTAAAACCAATCTGGCGATGAAACGGTGAAACGCTGAAACGATAAAACGATGAAATAATGAAACAAAGAAACGATTTAGTAAAACCTCAACGGGGTAGGAAGAACACCGATCTGGCGATGATACGATGAAACGATGGAACCATGAAGCGATGAAACGATGAAACGACGAAACGATATAACGATGAAACGAAATTCTATTCTATTAGCATATACAGTTGAGGGTTCGGCATTGCTTAATAAAGATTATGATCAAATTCCGATGATGCTAAGTGGAGATTTCAACGTGAACTTTGCATCGGAACAATCAAAATTATTAATAGAATTTTTTGGAAGTAAATTAAGATTGGAAATGGTAAATAATCCTAATGAAGCGACAACAAGATCAGGAAAAACTCTCGATGCAGAATTTGCAAGACATTTAGACAAAATTGAATCAAGAATATTTATATCATATTTTAGCTATCATAAGCCAATTGTTTAAATAATAGAATCATAGAAAATTAAATGTCATAAAGTGTTAAAAAAATTCGAAAAAAATTAAAGAAAGTGGTTTCACTTCAGCCATGTGATCTAAGCATACACCAATTTTTTTATAAAAAAATACATACCAGCCAATTTGAATGCTTGGTAGGTTTAGTGTTAATCACGTGATTATGTATAATTACCGGTTATTATATATAATTGTTACGGGTAATGTAAAGGATCGGAGATTATGCAAAATTTTTGGTCTTAAGTTTGGTCTGGGTTAGGTGAAGAATTGATAAATGTGACGATTTCTTGAATATTTAGGACCTAACCCAGACCAAACATAGTGGTGATTATATATAATAACCGGTAATTATACATAATTACCGGCAATTATACATAATCACCGGATTAATCACATTTACCGTAACATATATAATATTTAAATGACGTAACAGAATACATCGTGAATAACACAATCAATGAACATTGCAATGGGTTACTGGAAACGTAAGTGGGCGGGATCTTCAAATCTCCGAAAAATCCATTCACGAAAACAAATTCTCAATGTTTTTAGAGACGATTCAATTGATAGCATATTCGAACGAAAAAATGTCTTTCCACCTGTCACGTTGTGCGAAATTGTCTTAGGTAGAAATAAATGATGGTTAGTAGAAGTCCGAAGCTTTAAAATGAGACCAGAATTATTATTGCACTATTTGTTTTAACGAAATCATCATTGTTTAAGCTACGACAATTCCTCGAGACTGGGAAATTTAGTGGTCAAACGCTTTTTAAATCCAATTTGTATATATACATATCCTTTTTGGGCCGTGTTATTTGAAAATCGTGTAAAAAAGAGTTGAGTGTATATGGTTTAGGCACTATTTTACTGATGTATAGTTTAAAAATAACAATTTGTTTAGAAACTGTTAACTGCTAAAGCTTTAAAATTATCTATACGTCTACGTTAGTCGTACTAGAGTTAATGATGCAGTTGGATTCCAAAAATTGTTATATAAACTGTGTTATACGGGATTATGTACAAAAATGATTCCTTCAACCCTTATACTGCGTTTGGTCAATATAAGAGATGTTTAAATTTTCGACGTTTATATTATGTATAGGAAGATAATTATACTGCAGACTTTATGCATTTATAAAATGAGTACCTGCAATTTGACATAGTGTAAAGACTGAAAGAATTGAATAGCATCAATATATTACTTTCTACCTAGTAAAATTATTAAAGAAAGGAAAATGTTCTTAAGTGGCTTCTTAATAACAAATGCAGAACATTTTTATTTTGCATAAAGATCTGCAGCCGAATGACGATAAAAGATTATACAAGATTGTCACATAAGATATACCATCGTGAGTAAAAAGGATTTTTCTAGATACTGGTCATAAACTCAACCATCTGTGAGACATTTATCATTTTTTATTTTATGCTAACATAGTAAATGATTTACTACTGGCTTCACGATATTCTCAGATGTTCAATGTGTTCTTTCATTTCCACACACGTTTGGCATCTTTTTTTGTTGTTGAAACTATATTCGAATAATTAAATTTTATATTTGAATAAATTATAAGAACATGAGACCATTCAGTAATTGAAAATACTGCATATGTAGAATTTAGTAGTAAGTTGATATGTTTTGTTTAAAACAAAGCCCAGGTATAAAAACTTACTTTTCCATTTGAATAGATGAAATTTACTATTCAAACGATGATGGTTCTAATACTGGTTCTAAATGAAACTGAATATGACAGTGGTTAAGTGATATGTAATTAGAATGGATTTGTTCGCACGTTTGTTTTCATGTCTCTTAACCCTCTCGTTGCCAATAGAGCGTACATGTCCTACTTAAGCACTCAAACATAAATTAATTTCAATATAGCATCCATTACAATCACGATGAATAAACAATATTCTATGAAAAAAATAATTTAGCCATAAAAGGGTTAATCGAATGCCGCTGAATGAATCGAAAACAACGAGACTATTGCTTTTTATCATTCATTGTTATCGTTTATCAATAGACAGCGGATTTTATGCATTTATGACAAAAACGAGCAGGTATAATTTGAAACAGTAAAAATATTAGCAGAATTTAAAAATACTGTTATATTATTTTCAACATATGAAACATATTAAGAAAGAAAATAAACTTCTATTTCTCTCCAATTTGTTGTAATTCAGGTAGACAATTCTTATTTTGCATAAAGATCCGCTGTCTATTTATCAATAACGTTTCTAAAAGCTGCTGTGTTGTGCAAATATATCTTGAACGGGAGTATTGCGCAAACTATAGTTCGGTTCTAAAAACTATTTTATTTTCACAGCTCCAAGGCATATGTTTAAATGATCAGTTTTGAAACGTCTTTCGCGTTAATATTCAATAATCTATACTAATTCTTTCCGTCGCTGTTAAGTATCATTGAACGGTTATTTTATTACAAAAAAAAATGTTCATCTTGAGTTTCTCTTCGCAGCATCTTCATTTCTGCAATCAGGTTTCTCTCAAGATGTCTGTTATTTTCGCCCACTTACTTCTTCTTCAGATATTTGTACAAATTTCGTAATACGAATTGGCACGTTTTCGTTAAGTTTGCCTTTCAATTTATCCTTCTCATGACATGATATTCGAGAATTTCGAATTTTCTTGTGAAAATATTTTTTTACATATTCTGTAAGAGGATTCATTGTACTCAACCCTCGAACGGCGGATCATTTCTACAACTATATGATTGAGAATGTTTAGCACCATTCATCAATTTATTTATCAATGTTTTAGGACATACTTTTGAAGGTACTGTGTGTAGACACGTTACTCTTTTTATTGTTCTGACTCCACTGTCGAAGGGTTAATAGAATGTTACAATTAGTTACGACTAGATATAGAAAAATAAGTAAATCAAATGCATAACATTAAAAACATGTAAAGATTTGAGAATGATGCTATAAATGTTTATTAAATGTCTGTGTAGCTCCTGTCCCATGCAGTTGATGTAGACAATCTTTATTTTGTTAAAAGAACCGCAGTCTAGTTATGATTACCGAAGCAGTTATCGAAATCAACATTAGCAGCGACATTTCGAATTGCAGTTACTCAAATTTTCTTAATTTCAACAAAATTTAGCACTGAAATTATTATTAAATTATTATTACTTGTATCACACCCTCTTCTTCCAACTTGTTAAACGACTTTTTTCTGCTAATTACGAAATTACTTCTATATTCAATAGCAATTTGTTGAAAACATAATTTACGTATTGCCTAGTAAATTAATCCATCTATCATCTCAAGAAAAAAACTCAATCCGTTTGGTCAAATTTTAAGAGTTATTCATTTTTAAAGGGTGAGCGGATACTTTTTACTCCCACTATAGGTGGACAATTGGTTAAGGAATCTGGAGAAGGAAAGAAAAAGAAAAATGGAAGAGGTGCTACGCAAGGTAGGGACAGGGGAGAAGGAAATCTAAAGAGTAGAGGGTGCAATAGATAGGGTAGACAGTAGGGATTGCAATACCGGTACACCGGCATACCGGTGAAACCGGTATTTGCTAAGGTAAAATACCGGTA